>CM071944.1:29567500-30010000 GCA_036784905.1 Acrossocheilus fasciatus
TCTCACTCCTATCACCACTTAAGATCAATAATCAAATAAACAATTACTGGCTTATTATAAAAACTGGGCCTTAAATCCAAAAAAAAAAGATGGCCAGTGTCTCAAAGAGTCAATGATTTTTAAGGTTCAGTAAGGTAGGTTACTGTAATTTCTTTTCCTTACTGTCATTTCTGATTATGTCTCTCCCTGCAGAAGCGCAGTGATCTGAGCGAGACTCAGCTAAAGGCGGGATCAGGAATGAAAGACTTGAGGAGAGAGCTGGACCAGAGTCAAGCCGAGTGCAGCAGACTGCGGGACAAGCTTAGTAAAACAGAGGCTGACCTGCGCACTACAGTGGAGGAGTAAGATACTGTCCTGTGGAAAGACTCACAATACATATGTAGAAAACCAAAACTACAAATTTAAAAGTTAAAAGCTCATATGTTCAAATTCTAGCCTGCACATTTTATATTTAAATCCATTCTGCAGAATTTGACCCCAAATTCAAAGCAGAAGTTGCTGGTTAATGTCTACTTATGCTTATGTGTGTTCACTGTGAACTTTGGAGCAAAATGAAAACTTGTTGGTGTTGGCCCTGATGTGAATCCTTCTTACACTGTGAAAATCTACACTACCCTCAGATATGCAAGTTTATGGGATTTCTCCATCCTGGCTCTGTCTAAGGTTGTCAAAATAAGTGTAAATTATGCTCTGTGACACCATGGTTTGAATTGGCAGGGGTTTATATCAAAGACTATTGAATACTTTGTTTATATGGACTTGAGCTCAGCAGATTACCAGGCCTGTCTGCGTTGGCTCTTGTTTCAGTTCAGAATGCAGGTATTCTGAGTGTGTTTGTGTGTGTGTGTGTATCAGACTCTACCAGGTGAAAATGGAGAAAGAGCAGTACCAGACTGAGATCCGAGACCTGCAGGACCAGCTCTCAGAGATGCACGATGAGCTGGATGGAGCCAAACAATCTCAAACAGACAGTACAGACAAAGAGGCCATGATGGAGGTACAGCATTAATACTTTTAACCAGCAAGCAGATATTAAATTGAACAAAAGTGACCATAAAGACATTTATAATATTACACAAGATTTATAGTTCAAGTAATTGCTGTTCTTTTGAATTTTCTATTCAGAGAATCCTTAAAAATGTATTATGGTTTTCACAAAAATATTAAGCAGCATAACTGTTTTGAACATTGATAAGAATAAGAAAAGTTTATTGAAATTACCAAATAATGATTTCTGAAGGATCATGTGACGGACTGGAGTAATGACGGCTTAAAATTCAGCTTTGCCATCACAGGAATAAAATATATTTAAATGGAAAACCAGTATTTTAAATTGTACTACTGTTTTATAATATTGCTGGTTTTTACTGTATTTTAAATCAAATAAATAATGGAAAATCGTACTGATCCCAAACTTTTGAACAATAGTGTAACTTCTATAATATTTCATGGAAAGCTGTATATTTCCAATTCAAATTTTACTCTTCAGTAATCTGTAGCATAATGGATCCAGCTTTGCATATTCAAAATAATTAAGACTTGAAACTGATGGCAGAACCTGTAACTTCGTACTGTCCTCTCTAGGACTTCATGCAACTGAAGCTAGACCTCCAGGAGCTGCTTCTAGCCAAAGAGGAGCAGGAGGAGCTGCTGAGGAGGCGTGAGAGGGAGCTGACCGCTCTCAAAGGAGCTCTGAAAGAGGAGGTGGCAACTCACGATCAGGAGGTGGATAAACTTAGGGAGCAGTATGAAAAGGAGATCCGTAAGCTGCAAACGGCTGTGGAGGAAGCCAAACAGGTGATTTATATCTGCCTTTTTACATTTTTAACCAAAACACCTCGCTAATAAATCGGCGACAGCAGAGGTTTGTGTGATGTTAGAAACCATGTAAACATTTCCTGATCCTATTCCCTCTCTATCTCCCTGTCATTTCCTGTCCTCACTAAAAGTGCCATGTAGCAAAGGAAATATGAAGTTTGATTTTAATGCAGATTTAGCATGCAAGCATAGATGTTTAGACACGCACATGTACTATCTGTCAAATGATACAATCAATTCAGTTAAGATTATGATTGACACTTTTTGACTTGTTTTGTTAACATTCACCTTCAGCCTTGTCATCGGTTTTCATTGAGTTCCTAGCAACTTCCAGTAGCTGACCATGATTATTTAGTTCAGATGAGGGGAAAACGGATGGCAGAATCCCCAAATTCTGAAGAGACACATACAGTAAGAGCAGCATCAAAGACATAGCGAGTTACAGAATAGGAGAAACAGGAAGAGAAGGAGTGAAAGGGGTATTTTGTGGACCGATAGGTGTCCACAGGTGGCTAGAACTGCTTTAGCCTGCTTCTTAGCTCACTTCCTTTCCGCAACAAAGGAACGTCCTGTCCAGAGGAGGCCATTGTTGTCTCAGTTTAGATGTATTTTAAATGAGTAAACCGACAAAGTGCTTAATCTTGGTCAGGTGCCACAGTAAACCTGGAGCGGAGCTCATTGTGCTTATTTTCGAAATAGCTGCACTAACGGACGCTAGGAGAATAGTGGATGGTTTTGTCCTTGGATCTTTGAGAAGTGGACAAAGAGACCGATTATGGACATTGGCTTTCTGGATATCTTAGCGAGCAACCAAGCCATCAGGCTCAACGAGTATTACCGTGCGCCTCTTCTTTATGGTGTTAGTGTTGATAGGAAGGCCCCATGTGGAGGAACACTGAAGGGTGAAGCACTAAATGGAGTTTAGCGCTGCTTAATTGCAGTGGCAGGCCGTCACTAATCTAATGAGGCTCTGATGGGGTGGTTAGCTGGTCTTTCTCTCTCTTTCTTTGAAAATGAATGATGGGTTTGTTTCATATGCAAATAGCTGGGGGAATTGCACATGGCCAATAAGTGGGTCACCGTGCAGACAAGGGGTCTTACAGATGACACAATGGGGGGAGGTCTGTACAAAAAGGTTAGTTTGATTTGTTTGCCTTTGTTTTTTTTCCCATGAGGTATTCTCCAAAGTTTGCATTAGCTTAGACTGCTGATCCCAGGTTTCCCAGTACACCTTATGTGGATATTTCTACAAGGCTTTTGTTACCAGCAATGTAGAAATTGTAGGTGTTCAGTACAACTTGGTGTTTGTTTCTGTTCGTTTGTATGGCCGAATATAAAGCTATTGCTCTGCCCTAATAGCAGGAAGGGGGAACAGAAAGGGAAGTGGGGGGTCACAGTGTCCCCCTCTCAGCAAGAGATTCCTGATTCTCAACGGTTAGGCGTCCTTGTGAAGGGATTCTCTCCCTGCTCCAATAGCCTTCCCTGTTTTCTTATTCGTAACTGGATTCATTTACAAAAACCAGACCCTTACTATTATGACTAAGATTAGTTATGGACCGTTATATCAGCCAATTATTTCCAATTTGAGACCATTCCATTTGTCAAAATGTCCACTTGGTGGATTCAAAAGTTTTACCTCTACCTCTGCATTATGAATGGATAAGAGTTTTTGTTTTCAAAATAATTGTGATTTAAATATGTGTTTATCAATCATTTATAACTGATTTATTGTCAATAAATTTGTATTATATCTCGTAAGTTTTTTTTATTAAATGTCCCATGAATTGTATTGTAGATATAAAATCTTTTCATTAGCAATTGTATTGCTAGTTATTAAATAAAAATTTGCATTGGCTGAATTAAAAAATAAACAATCCTATGCATAATTTTATGTGATCAGTGTATCCAGTTGATGAGCTGATTTTTGACCTTAAACGCATATTATACCTGACTGCTGAATTGGTACCAGAAACAAACGATTAAGTAAAATTAAAGCAATTTGATTATATCATATGTTATATCATATCTTTTGAGATACAGTGGTGTGATATTACAGTAAGTTAATAATTTCCTCTTGAAAGAAGTCTCTTATGCTAATCAAACCTGAATTTGAGCAAAATACAGTAAAAATTGTAATATTGTGAAATATTATAACAAATTAATATAGTTGTTATAATAATTGAAAGTTCAAAAGAACACCATTTAGTTGAAGTAGAGTTTTTAAAATTATATACAAAAAAACTTTTACTGTCACTTTTGATTAATTTAATCTGTCCTGCTGAATATTTTTGTTAAAGTGTAGTGTAGTGTAAGTTATGAAGGTAAATGTAAAAAATGTCACAGTTGTCTCTGGTTTACCCTACAGCTCCTCATATGAACGACTCCTATCAGTCAAGCACAACTGAAAATCCAAGATCTTGCATTGGTTGCTGGTATCAGGATGTGTAGCCTTTGGTGAATTTGAGTGCAGCGGCATTGCTGTGCTGGATTTGTTTGTTTTGTGGGCTGTGGCTGATAGAGAGCGCTCACTGTCTCCTTGGGGCTGTTTGGGGAGCCGACAGTCTCACAGGACGTGGTGTGTTTCCTCAGGTGATGATAGCAAACTGTTCCGGCCTGCTCTGTGGTGATTCAGCTGGATGCCTGAGTGGGAAGAGGGGAAGTGTAGGAGGAGATAGAGGGACAGAGGGATGTGCAACACTGGAAAAAAAAACAGTGAAGAAAAGCCATATGAAATCAAATACAAGCTTCAAAGAGATTATGTGCGTCTACATCTCACCCTTCGGCCTAATAGCAACAAGCTCAGTCGGCACTCTTGCAGTCTTGATGGACAGTGACAATGATTGTAAGCGATTACTGTGACAGTTCACAGTCTACATATAAACAGCGGCCCTCATGCGTGACGCACACTTTGCGTGTAAGTAGGCCATGGCAGGGTCCTCAACTACAGGCTGAACTCACTACAGCACTGGCCTGGATTCTTCTGCCATTGTTCTCACTTGTCCCGCAGAGCCAAAGTCCCCTGCTGTCACATGAAGTGTAGCGTCCTAGAACCCTACAAGCCCCCCACCATGAGCTCAGCAGAGGGGGTCCGACCCTCTGAGCTCCTGCCTTTATGAGATCAAACACAGAAGCACAAAGCTAAGGATTTAGCCTAGGCTCCGATTGAGTCCAAACGTCTTGGCAGTGGTTTTAAAGATGGAAGAGAGTGGGACATGATGGCAGTTATATCTGAAATGTTCGTTGAAGGTAGTGGCATGCGTCTTTGTGTATAGAAAACAAGTTATGAGTCGCTTTATTAAGTTACAATCACACCCAGTCGCATGACACCTCTGTATGTCCGAAGTGTTTATAAGTGTTTTGAATTTGGCTTTTATTAAGGAGGTGGCTGGAAAAGTTATTTACCCAACCTGCTTCTCAGAGTCATAGTTACAAGGTGAAGGAGTTGTTTTATTTATTGACATAACAGTTGGGTTTGGAGTCAAAATTAAAAAAAAAAAATGTTTTTTAAAAGTCTCTTATGCTCACCAAGGTTGCATTTATCTATATAAAATAGAGCAAAACAGTAATATTGTTAAATATTAGTAGGATACAATTTAAAATAACTGTTTTCTATTTTAATTTTAAATGTAACTTTTTCCTGAAATGGCAAAGCTGAATTATTCTATTCAGCACGTTTAAGATGTATTCAAAATAGTTATGATTTAATGCATCTTTGCTAAAATTAATTATTTCTTAAAAAATCTACTGACGCCAAACTTTTGGTAGCTTACAATCAAGCAAATGAACGTTAAAACATGAAAACATTATATATGAAAAGTACATAGAAACTGGAGGAAAACAACTTAACCCCCGGTTACACCAAACAGTCTTGTGGGATATTATCTGGATATGCCACATCCGCCATGTTTGCATTGTTATGTGACCCATGACATCTGCCGCGTCACTGTTTCCAGCTTTTTACGAATACAACTTATCTCTATGGTTTTGTGGGTAGTTTTGGCAGTAGAGAAGTAGGCATATTTAGACATGGGGCGAGTGTAAACAAATCCCAAAAAGGTTTGGGATCTGATCACCAGAAACGCATGTGATCCTATTTGTAGTGTAATATTTCCTAATGCGTCCTGGGCCACCTACTTGCCACATAATCGTTTCAACCAAAACAATGGTTTTAAACTTTGTGAATAGGGTACGGCTCTACAAGTGCTTGGTCAAAACATTTGGGGAGGACTTGCACAAGATTTCATTTGCTCTTTTTGACATCTCTGCATTTAAAAACTGTGTGCACTTTAAACCCTACAAGTCATCAACAATACCTTCCTCAATCAAAGAAAATGTTTTCTTTTCTCCTTCTCTGAAGGACGAGAGGAGGTTATTACAGGCGTCTTATGCAGCTGGAAAGAAGCCAGTGCTTTTCAAGCAGCACTTTTTCATTTCCACCTTGAGCACCCCTCGCCCGTCTTTAGTATTTCGTCCTGCTTCGGCACATTTGTGTCTATGTGCTCTTTGTTTAGGAGCAAAGCTATTGTAACGTATACCACCAGGATGCAGAAACAGACCCGGTGTTGTTTGGAGCTGGAGTGAAGCTTGAGTCTTTGGTGTTGCTGTGGTATTCAAAGGCTGAACACTTTGTGCTTGGCTGATAAAGTTTCAAGTACCTTGGATGACCTGTCGCTTATGTTTCTATGGTTGTGTATTCTTATCTTTCTGTCGAGTCACAAGCTTTTATTGAGAAAAGCTCTTGGCATGTAAACAGAGGTCACATTGAAAAGTTGACCATAGGAATAGATGACTAATTGGTCTTGGCTCTCGCGGTGAAAACACAAGCTTGGTTGTTTTCATTGAGGTAAAAACAGAGCTGAATTTTGGACACGAGGAAAGCAGGATTTCCTGTAATTCTGCACATTCTGAATATAACGTAGATGAAATCACTGCTTACACATGCTGAGGCACAAGTTATGTATCAGTGCATCTGTGTGGGTACAAGACAATGAAACGTTGTACACAGTTATGGTTTGTTGTAACAATTTTGATACGTAATGTATTTATGAAGGTCAGTGTGTTTTATTGGGAAATAATTTCCAAAATCTACGAAAAATAAAACAAGCCAGCTGTTTTTTTTTTAGTTAGCCGGTCTTTAAATATTATTGGTTTATATTATAAGGATTTTTATGTATATTTATGTGTTTATCTATTTTATATATGGAATTACAGTATATGTAATTAAATGAATTGTTAGTGTAAGAGAAATGACATTGCCTGCAGAGCAGTATATATGAAGATTTCAGATGCAAAAGCCTGAGCATTTTTATCAGGCTACTATGTTTAGGTTCAGTAATTTTACACTAATGGCAATGTATAGGCCCTTTTCTATGCAATTAAAGTGAAATAACTGAACCCAAACATAGGAGCCTGATGGAAATGCTCATTTAAGAAGAAAATTTCAGACGGCACTTGGAGGCTTTTGCATCTGAACTCTTCATATGTAAATTGTGTGACGATGACAGTCAGGGTTGACCTCTGATTAAATTTTGCATGGTTTTCTGGATGGCTCTAAGATTATGTTGTACCCCCTCAGATTAAAATTTTGACATGTAAACCTGAATGATTTTTGAATGGATTAGAGAGGTTTAGCTCTTTGGAAAAACTGTGATGCATGTGAAGAAGTAAATCATGGTGAATTTGGGATGGCTTTAGGCAGGTTTATTAGTTTCTCTGATGGTTTAGGCTATAAGCGGTGCTGTAAAGATTTAGCAGCGCAAAGCATGAGGACGCTCTGTGTCCTTGTTAGGAGTTCATGAACTGATTGTGATTCTCCTGCCATTGTTATTCTTGAGCTTTTTGAAGGCTCTCACAATGCTGGTTAATGCCCAACTATACATAAACAGCCCAGGCAGGCTAGAGCACCATTCAGAGCACACTGCTTTCTCAAATCTCTCTGAGACTTTGTAATGCCTCTGTCAAGAAAAGAAGCACAGAAACATTGCTCCGCTCGGCCCTTTCTGTTCTTCAAAGACCTGACTGCGGGAACTGGGGCACAGAGGGAAAGAGAATGTGTGAATGTTCGTCAAATACAAACAAGAGTTTCATCAGATTCCCAGTGCAACGGTTTCTCAGTACCATCCCCGTGTCCTGTAGTTTATCAGCGGCGAAATGCCTCACTCCAAGTAAAGGGAAAAGGATATTGCAACAATTAAACCGTGGTAACCTTCTCTGAAGGACACAGACCTCATGATAAGCGGCATCATGTGAAGCCGCAGCTTTTCTGAAGACAAAAGCAGTAATATTTACCATTTTAAAAGGTCATTCCTCACTAAACTTTGTGCTTGCAAAACTGCAGGAGATAACACAGGTTGACAGAGTATGTTGTCATTTGGCAGGTACATATTAGCGAGGCACCTCCTGGCTGATGGCGTTTAGGGGTAGTGGTGTGGCGTAACAGATGTTTGGGTTTGCTTTGGGGCAGCTTGCCATGGTTATTTTAGGAGGTGTTGTGGTTAATGAGTAAGGTATTACTGATCAGTCAGGGCAGCGGAGAGGGAGAGAGATTCAAAGAGGGGCTTCAGGACTTTGAACTCTAAGCAGAACTGACATAAATTCACCCCAGTCTGCTAATGAGTGACTGCTGTGTTAGGCTTGGAATGGCTTGACTTTAACAAAGAGTTGTGCCGTCGTCTGGATGTTTGTTGAGTTTATAATTGTAGTTCCACTCCATTAGGGCACAGGTATTTCAGACACCATCTTACCTGTAACCTGTAATCCTGATCTAAGGCATTTACTTTTGTGGATATTAAAAAAGCACTTTAGAAATGTGTAAAAAATACAATGTCGACGACAGCTCGCATTTATCAGACAGAACTAATTTTGCTCAGTAGTAGCTTTTTGTTTTTGTTTAGCTATGAATTGAGTATTGTCTTTGTCCACAGTGGCTCACAGTGGATTGTTATACCAGTTAGGCAACATTCCCTCATGCATAGCAAACGATCTTACCTGCTCGTCCGGTTCTGGGGCCATCCGTGTTGTGTGTTATCTTTGAGCTGTCATCAACAAGATAAAGAGTCCTTCGGTGCATGACAGTTGTTTCGGTTGGTTAGCTGAAAACCTCACAAGGAGTTCTGTATGTGTTGTTTTAGATGTCCTTGTCCATAGCTGTCTTAATAGCAGAATGAGTTTAGAATGACACAATGCATTTTACACGTACAGAAGCTCTACAGGACAGTCTCGCTTATTCATAAAACTTGGCGAAGAAGAACGGCGAGCGCTCTGTAATACTGGCTGAGGAAAAGCCCAAACCAGACAAAGAGGCAGCCACCAACAGAGCACAGCCTAATTAAGGAATTTGCTCACGTTCTGAGACAGCTGCTGAAGCCGTAACTAGTCAGAAGGCTTAAGGAATCAGGAAACTGTATAATGTGTCAGGTTGAGTCATTGAGAAACTGAAGGAGACATGCTTAGCTGACTCGAAATGGATGGCGCTAGTAAATCGTACAGGCTCGTTCAATTTAACCTCACCTCTGTTGTCTCTGATTCACTGCATTTATATTGGCCCACATCATTTAAGGGGGTGTCAAAGGTCAGAGGCCTGTTGTCCCACACTCGCTTTTCCATTAGACACATTGTTGTAGGAGTTCATTGATGAGTATTTCAACTCCAGTGCTACAGTCTAAATTTTAACTTTAAACCAGCTTCTACAACTTAAAAATTCCCTGATAGGTAAACTGATAACATATAAATATTTATAACTGTCTAATGAAGCTGTATTTTGCATTATTTTTGTAAATAAGTATACTTCCCCCACAACAGTTGGGTTATTTAATGGTTTTTCTTACATATTATGAAACGCATATACAAAAAACATTGCAGGCATTGCTTGCATCTTTTATACGAGATGAGATATTTCTGATTGCTTAATGCATGAATTCAAAGAATTACTAATAAAAGATTTCTATTTCAAATAAATTCTGTTATTTTGAACATTTCGATTATCAAAGAATCCAGAAAAATAAATCCTGAATATGAACCAGCACAAATGTTTTAATTTCATGCTGATTATAAGAAGAAATGTTTCTTGAGCTCCAAATCAGTATTCTGAAGGATCATGTGACACTGAAAACTGAAGTAATGGCTGCAGAAAATTCAGCTTTGTGATCACAGAGACAAATTAAAATGAATATTGGAAAGGTTTTTTAAAATTGTAATTATATTTCACAATATTACTGTTTTTCTGTATTTTTGATCAAATAAATGCAGCCTTGGTGAGCATAAGAGACTTCTTTCAAAAACTTTACAAAAATGTTAATGACCCCAGAATCTAAATAAACCTAAATGACTTTTTTTTTTTGAGAATAAGTCTGTTGTTCTTACAATTCATTGAGAACCAGTGTTGGGAGGCATAAGTTTTGCCTGAATTTGGTGTTCATTTTGGAGCCTGAAGCTATGTGGGTGTTCAAGATAACTGTAACATTGTGTTTTTCTGTTCTGTCCTCTCTTTCTAGAACAAAGTTACAGCCAGTAAGGAAAAGGAGGAAGTGGAGGTGGCACGGAAGGCATCTGAGGGCCAGGCAGGCCGGCTGTCTCAGGAGGTGGAGAGACTGCGCAAGAGGGCACAGGAGCTGGAGAACGAGGTTGCCAAACTCAACCGCATCATTGATGAAGCCAAGCTGCAGGAGAGCAGGCTGGGGGAGCGAGCTGTCCGTCTGGAGGTACCTTCAGCCCTCTCTTTGATTGTGTGAAAAAGAAACACTTAACATTTATAATCACAGCCCCAAGGCAAACGTCACATGAACTTCTCATGTGCTGAGATTTTTTGCCACTTAGTTTTATATTACATTCTAATGATTATCAACATGAGGCAGTTTCCCCAGATGAAGACGAAGATTAAGATTGTCCTGTCTTGAATTCCATCAGCTCTGAATCCCCATTAACTCTTGCCTTTAGTCTGGGGAATGGCTTAATCTGTGTCTAGAAATGCAGACACAGAGATGTAAAACATCTGTTATGTGTTTGTTTGTGACTAGAAAGAGAAAAGGCAGTTGGAGGAGTCTCTTGCTGAGGTCAGGGAACAGGAAGAGGAAATGACCCGTGCAAACCGGGCTCTTAGCACTCGCCTAGAGGATGTGCAGGTGAGACCTGGGAAACCCAAGTTTGAGCTGGAGCTAAGATAGCAAAAAATCATGTTTGGTTGAGTTATTATTGATTTGTTGCTTTGTGTACACTACCGTTCAAAAGTTTGGGGTCCCTAAGCTGTTATTTTTGAAAGACGTCTCTTAAGTTCACCAAGGCTGCATTTATTTGATCAAAAATGCTGTACAACTGAAATACTGTGTAGTATTATTAATATTATTATATTAAAATGTATTTCACATCACAGAATTGTAGAATATATTTTAAAATGCAATTTATTCCTGTGATGGTAAAGTTATATTTTCATCAGCTGTTACTCCAGTCTTCAGTGTCACATGATCTTTCAGAAATCATTCTAATATGCTAATTTGCTGCTCCAGAAACATTTCTTAGTGTTATCAGTGTTGAAAACAGTTTTTCTGCTTAATATTTTTGTGGAAACCACGATACATTTTTAAGTGTTCTTAGATGAATAGAAAGTTGAAAAGAACAGCTTTTATTTGAAATAAAATTATATTTTCATAACAATATCAAATATTTACTGTCACTTTAATGTATCCTTGAAGAATAAAAGTATTTATTTCTTTCAAAAAATCTTTCTGACCCTAATTTTTGAACATTAGTGTAGAAGTTTAAAAGTTTAAATTAAACAGTAAAATTCCTGAATAATAATGTGTTAAATGATGCTTTCCCATCCATAGAGAAACTTGACCAAAATGACCCAAGAGCACCATGAGCTGCAGGAGCGACTAAAGGATGAGCGGAGTCAGAAAGAACAGTTTAAAAACACCAAGAATGAGATTGAAGATGAGAGGAGGCTGCTGGACCGGACTGTGGAGAAACTGCAACGGGAGGTAAGAATAATCTTTTTTCAATCATGTAAAGGTCTTAATAAGCTTATTAGTAAGTTTTCAGTTCATGCTTTTGATTTCACTGAGGAGCACAACCTGAGCTGGTTAACTAGCGTGATTTGTGTCGCAGAAACCGGGGCTGAAGCCGATAAATGTCGAAAGAATTGGCAAGTTGTTGTTTTTTTTTCTCCTCTGTCCTACTGGTTTTTCAATATCTCTTTCTGTCATATAGATGTATGAGATAGTGGAGGCGTCTCAGAGCTCAACTCAGGAGCTGCAGGAGCAGATAGACATGTACAAGGAGAAGAACCGGAGGGAAATGGCAGAGTTGCAGAAACAGCTAAGAGGGGGAGGACTGGAACTGGACAAGTCACGTCTTACCGCCAAGACCCTTCAGGAGGAGGTGGGTGGAGGAGGGCCGTTATATCAACAAGATTTTACAAAAATCACCAACCTGAAGCCAAGCCTGAAAACAAAACAAATCATTTCTAAATCCTGAAATAGACTAAGGTCCAACTATTCTGAGCTGCAACTGGCTGTCACTGTCTTTCTGCAAAAAAGTAGTGGTGTGGACTTCCCAATTGTCATAGAGTTGAAAATGATTTTTTAACATTTTTATAATTATCGTTATAGTTCTCGTCCGTGGTACTGTATGAACGGGCATGTACCCTTTAATACTTAGTGTTACAAAACACATAAATATGTCTAAAACTGTGTTTTTTTTTTTGCAAAATTTGCAAAAATGCAGTTTGTTTGACTTGGAATAGGGCCTACAGATAGGAAAATCATATTTCATTGGTAGGATCATCTGAGGTAAACATTTGAAAGCCTGTCAGTGTTTAAGCCCTTATCCTCAGTCTTTATGCTTTATTTATCCAACAGCACAAAAAAAATGTAAATATGGGAAGTGTATCTAGCCAAAGTGAAGCTTGCATTTCTTAAAAAGATGTACTACGTGTTTCTGAAGAAGCATAACAGTTGGCTAGAGATATATTTTAGTGTAAACTCCACCAAATGGCACATTAAACATAATTTGCATAACTTCCATGTTATTCAGTTGATCTCTTTCACTGTGGAGATGAATATCACCATATCAGCTCTCTCAGTGTTAAATAAACCTCTGGAATGTTCCTCGCGCCATTAATCATCGGCCGACATTCTTTTGGCAGATCAGATTTTTCAATCACTTCAGCTCTTATTCGCAGTCCCTATCCAACCCTTCAGTTTATATACTCAACAACCCCAAGTGGGACTAACCTTTGACCTCTGCTGTTATGCGCTTTAACCCTGTCAGCACTGTGGCATTTGAAGAATGTTATTGTTTGATATGGGAATCAGGCATTATTGGTCAGCCCTGTGAATGAGGTCCTGTGGAACAGTGGGGATGGGACCCATCCCCCAATCTCATTAACACGTTATGAGCTGAGAACAAGAGTGTAATCTGGCCCGCTTTCAACGCTCACTGACTGACTGTAATTCTGCTCTGCTGCCTGTGAAATATCTGTTCATGAGTGGAGAAAGAAGCAGAGTGTCAGGAAGAAAGATACAAAGAAAAGCAAACAGTGAAAGGAGATGGAACAGTGAGACGTCCTCCGCTGCACAGCTGTGTGTGAAGGAAGAGAGGGACGCTGTGTTCCTCTGGGGACTGTTGGGTTTGAGCGATGACCTACTGACACCTCATCCTCCCAGAATTCCATCTTACACATGTTCTCCTCTCTGACACACTCTCCTCATACAGATCATAACCTCACTCTCACAGCTGTTTCCTCTGGAGCGATACACCTCTGCTGCTCTCTGCTATAAAACCAAATCACAACTATGTATGCTCCTTACATGCAATACACACATTAACACGTTTTATCCTTCTTTACTGTATATTTATTACCCAGTTTAATTTTTTTTAAATTACATGTAAATCTTAAAATCACTTGTTCGTGTTAAAGAGTACATTTCACATGTGTTTAGGAGTTAACTCTTGACAAAGGCAGCATCTTGTGGGCGAAAATGTAACTGCAGGAACAGGACGGCAAAATGTAGAAATCATGTAGCACAGCATGAATATCATGGTACAAATTAAATGGTAATGATGTTTAGAGGGACAAAATTCAGTGGCAGATGTTTTAAATCATACATATATATTATATGAATAGTTTCATAATTGTATCACAGCATTTGTCCACTGTAGGTTACGGGATATATAAAATATTATATATTAGAAATGCCTCTTCACTTAGACTATATGGTTCAAAAGTTTGGGATCAGTAAGATTTATATTTCTTTTTTTTTTTTAATTAGTACTTTTATTCAGCAAGGGTGCATTAAATTGAAAAAGTGACATTTAAAGACATTTACTGTTATAAAAGATTTTAAACAAATGCTGTATCAAATAAAATAAAATAAAATAAAAAACTGAAAAAAATGTAATGTGGATTCCACAAAATATTAAGCAACACAAATGTTTTCAGCATATTAGAATGATTTCTGAAAGATCATGTGACACTGAAGACTGAAGAAATGTCTGCTGAAAATTCAGCTTTACAATCACAGGAATAAATTACATTTTAAAATATACTCCTAGAAAACAGTTACTTTAAATTGTAATATGTCATAATATTACTGTTTTTACTGTTGTTTTTGTTTAAGAGACTGCTTTTAAAAATCTTAGTCTTTCCAGCCCATCTTTTGAAAATGAATCTTTTCACCACTTCTGGATGTCAATTGGCTAATTTAATTATGCTTTCAGACACCAATAAGAGTATAATACTCTCTGATCTGTTTAACACATTTATAGCGAATCAAAATCCACTACAGAATTCTGCAGGTTTTCACCCAAAACCGGTGCTTGAATCGGTTTCATCTTAGGCCTGTTCACAGCCATCCGACTGGATGTAAAAGTGTTCTCAGAGACTAAAATATGACTGTTTGTGTGTTTCAGCTGGCTCGTGTGCAGGAGGATCTGCGGCAGTGTCAGAAAGACAGAGATGAAGCGCTGCAGAGAGTGAAGGACCTGGAGCAGAAGGTTTTTGAACTAGAGGTCGAGACCGAGACCAAAGCCCATTCAAACGACAAAACCAGACATGTCAAACTCTTGGAGGTGCAGCACTAATAGAGACATGTCTTCTTTTTACCATCATCAATGTTTATTGAACTGTTGACTATGTTATAATGTAAATTTGTTCTAATGTACAAAGTGCTTTCATCTGTCAACAGGACCGTCTGTCTGCGATGCAGATGGAGCTGGAGGAGGAGAGACAGAATGGAGACTTGCTGTTGGAGCGAATGGACAGAGGAAGAGAACAAGTGAGATCCTCTTGACACACATATTGTTATTAATATTATGCCATCATTAACATATATGGATATATGGGAATTTTGCAGTGAACAATTCTATCTTATATTTTATATTCTTTAGAGTCTAGATTACAGGGCATATCCCAGATGTCTCTCTCTTTTAAATAGTATTGAAGTTCACCTTTTCCTCATTATCTCATTATCTAATTTACATTAAAGTGAACTGAAGAAATGCACAATTTTCAAATCATGTCTGTGCCGCTCAAAATGTAGTATTTTTAAGATATCCTTCTCCATGAGTACTTTGTTACAAGCCACACACACTTTTTCATTCCTGGCGAAATACAAGTGACAGAATTGAACTTGAATGCTTGATCCACTGTTGGGTTCTTCTTTTTAAAGTTGCACTCGAGATTCAGAGTTAATTCACACCAGAGCAAGAGAAAGATGGAGTGTGAGAGGGAGTGCATTGTAAGAGGAGTTGCGTAATCGTTCTCTTTGGCAGCCTGCCTCTTGGTGAAAGAGTGCCTGTCCGAATTTCAGGCATCAATTAAGTGCTTTCTCTAAAGCTCCACTTCGGCCAAAATATGCAAGCGGCCAGGCATCTCAAGCCAGCAAGTGGCAAAGCTTACTCTAAAGCATTTTATCGAAACATCCAGAATCGCCCAAGTAGAGGTTTGAAGCAATAGGCCAGAGAGCATTCTTCCTTCCTGAACGATAATAATCCCAGTAAAGGAAACATGTTGCAATCTCAGGCACAGATGACACATGTTTCCTGAGAAACAAGGTCTGGTTTCTACAATTCCAGATTTGAAGAGTTGGATCTTTGCACATATAAGTTAGTCTTGCTCCCATAAAAAGCAGTTTATTTTTTGAAGCAAGCCATTTTAGGATCATGCATCATTTGGTTGGACGTATGACTTCTTGAACTTGGACCTTTTAAAACTTTCTTCACAAGTAGCCCAAATTTTTCCCCTCGTTTATTGTTTGCAAAAGCTAATCTGGCGCATTGGTCCGATTGCACCTGTCGCACCACATTTAGACCCCTTAAAAAAGCGACAAATCTAGATCAGGGCTGAAGATGTGATTAATAGATTATGAAGGAGTGGAGCGCGTGAGCTTTTTTTAATTGTCTGGAAATAGAGAATCGAGGCGAATATAATGACACAATAGTGTTACACTAAGGCCGAGGTGAGTTTGTGTGGAAACAGTAGAGGGCTCTGTGGAGACGGGTGGGTTACAGAAGTGGGGGGTGGTGTCAGGATGGGCACACCTGCGTCCGTGGCAGCAGGTGCACGAGCGGCTGTCTAAATGAGAGTAATCTCCCGCTCTTTGCTCACATGCTCTCTGGCTCTCTCTTTCTCTCTGTGTCTATATCGCTCTCGTGCTTTGATTAGTTTCAGTGTGTTTTCTGCTCTGCTGACGCAGCGCCCTGCAGGGTAGAGCGGCACACGCGTCCCATCCCTCATCCCTGAGCCCCGCTGTCACACGCTAATTGGCATAAAATATCATCCACTCTTAGTGCCTGGCAGCAGACAAAAAGAGCCATCTTCTCTATATCGATCGCAATTTTTTTTTTTTTTTTTTTTTTTCAATTTTTTATCCCTTCTTCTATGTCTGTCTTCACTGCCACTGTCTTAAGGCAAGTTCTCTCTACATTTTCAACATCTTTGGTGCACTTCATGCTTTGGAAGACTGATGTCCATGAGAAATATTTTTGGTTTGAAGAGATTTTTGGAGAAATTATAATATATTATGAAATATCCCTATATATATAATAAATTATGAAATATCCCTTGTAATGCACCTTATTATTCATTGAAGAATCTCATCAATGTAACCACTTATCAATTTGTTGTTACATTATTCATTTTAAATTTGGTTATAATTGTTTACGACAAGATGTAATGTATTACAATGCACATTATGAATAATTATAATGCATTAAACCCTTTAATAACCCTTTATAATGCATTATATGTAAAGGTTTTAATTAAAGTGTTACCAAAAATATGACCATTTAATTTAGCTAATAAAAAAAGAGTAAATATCTACCTCTGAGTATTATATTAGCTATGAATTTTTGGCATTTAAAAAACATTTAGAAACTTAAAATTGTTTACACTTCTGTACTACACCAAGGTTGTTTTTTTTAATAGAAATTAATAGTTTTATTTAGCTAAGATGCATTTAATTAACCAAAACTGACAGTGAAGACATTTATGATGTTACAAAAGATTTTATTCAAAAATAAATTTTGAATTTATTAATCAAAGAATCCTAAGAAAAGTGTATCACGCTTTCCACAAAAAAATACTAAGGAGCTGTTTTTAATCATAATAATGCTGATGATAAGTGGAAGAAATGTTATTTATTCATGTTAACATATTAGAATGGTTTCTGAAGGATCGTGTGACACTGAAGACTGGAGTAATGATGCTGAAAAATCAGCTTTGCCATCACAGGAATAAATTACACTTTAAAACGTATTGAAATGGAAACGGTTATTTTAAATTGTAATAATATTTTACAATATAACTTTTTTACAGTATTTTTGATTAAAGAAATGCAGTCAATAAAAGCATTAGAGATTTCTTTCAGAAA
This sequence comes from Acrossocheilus fasciatus, assembly GCA_036784905.1. NCBI lineage: Eukaryota > Metazoa > Chordata > Actinopteri > Cypriniformes > Cyprinidae > Acrossocheilus > Acrossocheilus fasciatus. The sequence goes on from CM071944.1 coordinate 29,585,185, forward strand.
TATAAATATATGTTACCCTAAACTTTTGCTCAGTTTATCACCCATTTTTTTCCAACCATGTTTTTAGGTATCCAGGAGAGTTTTGTTATTGTTGGTGTGTTGTGTTAGGGAGGTTTGCCACTAATGTTTGTGTCTCTGTGTTTGTGTGACAGTTGGAGCAGATGAGGAATGAGCTGATGCAGGAAAGAGCCAGCAGACAGGATGTGGAGTGTGACAAAATCTCCCTGGAGAGACAGGTAAAAACAACCCCGTCTGACTCTGATCGATGCCTTAAACCAACCATCATCTGCTCCTATAGCTCCTGACCTCTCAAACTAGCAAAACTCTTCACCTGTAACAATTATATATAATTATCCATTCCTTTTCCTTTTCTGTGTCAAGAATAAGGATCTGAAGAGCAGGATTGCGTATCTGGAGGGATCACACAAGCCTAATAAAGAAGGATTGGTGGCCCAGCTGGAGAACCGCATCCAGGAACTAGAGGAAAGACTGGAAACAGAGGAGAGGTAAATGAGGAAACTAATGCAATTAGTGTGTCCTAGACATCACCTCGTTGGATTTTTGTAAAATTTCTTCTATTAAGTTAAAAAAAGGAACTTGATTAAATATTTAACAGGGAACGAGGTAACCTGCAGCTGGCGAATCGTAGACTAGAGCGCAAAGTGAAGGAAATGATGATGCAAGTGGATGAAGAACATCATTCACTGCAGGATCAGAAAGATCAGGTCAGTAAACATCCTCCTCTGAGAGGAAAACTAAACTAAATTTTGGAAGAAATATTTAATGGGTCCTTTTAGGTATGTTGCAACACCGTGCAACAATGTTGAGTTGTGATGAATGTGTAGTCAGTATTGTTCTTATCTGATGTGGTGTGTGTGTGTGTGTGTGTGTAGCTGAACCTGCGTCTGAAGGCTCTGAAGAGGCAGATGGATGAGGCGGAGGAGGAGATCGACCGACTGGAACACAACAAGAAGAAACAGCAGAGAGACCTGGAGGAGCAGCAGGAGGCCAACGAACAACTCCAGAGTCAGCTCAAAGCACTGCGCAGTGAGATGAGGTAACCATTCGAACGCTACTGAGATAAATACATTACTGCTGATCTGGGTTCAACTCTGAGCACCGTGATGTCAGCTAAAATATGTCATTACCACTGAAGGAATGACGTTTCACGGTATGTGCTGTTCATCTCACTGTCCAAGTATACACATTGTGCAATTTTATATTTTATGGATTAAATAACACATTGCACATCACTTTTCATAATAAAGACCTAAAGCAGAAGCCAACTGTAGTCTGATTAGCATGTATACGTGCTGGACGAAGCTGAGCTACCGTAGTATTATCTAGGTCTGTTAGTCAGACTTCACAAAATTCAAACTGGTACAATTTCAGTCAGACTAAAGCATTTACATTTTAAAACGGCTAATAATAGTTTAAATCAATGTTGTTAAGTACATGTAAATGCATTCAGTGATATGTTATTCATACTGCTGGTCAAAACTGTCTTGTGCTCACCAATGCTGCCTTTATTTGATTAAAAAATACAAGTTATATTGTGAAGTATCAATTTAAAATGGTTTCTATTGTAATATATTTTAAAATGTAATTTATTCCTGTGATCCTGTGTAAAGCTGAATTTGTCATTTTTCTTTAGTGTTGAAAACGGTTATTGCTGCTTAATATTTTTGTCTTTCAAAAACATTTCAACTTTTGAACAGTAGTGTATAGTTTATTATTATTATTATTATTATCATTATTAATTGAAAATCAGCTCTTGAACATACTTTATACATTTACACAGTGGACAGGCTTGTTTAATATAAAAAAAACTATACTCTTTTAGACTAACTAAAAATGTCTATTTTGTTGTTGATCCACAAGGCGTAAGACCAACTCGGCACCTGTCCTGAACGCTGATGATGATGACGACGACGATGATGATATCAGCACTGACGGCGAGACCTACTTCAGTTCTTCATCCGGCTACAAACGCTCCAGCAGTCAGGACGCCATCTCCAAATTCTCTCTGTGAAAAATGCTACTGGAAGTTGGAAAGGATGGAAAAGATACATTTGCGCTCTCAGTTATGAACTCTTTGCCACAATTTCATGTAACCATGAGCCCAATCCCAATGCCTTTTTCCCATGATGATATATTTTTGCTAAGTTTTTGTACAAGTAATCTTTTATGTGTTCAATCCTATTGATACTGTATAGCACTGTATATCTGCGTAAAATACAATGTTTGTCAACTGCATTTTCTTTTTCTTTCTGCTCTTCTTTCTTTACTGTTAAATATTTTAACTGTGCAGTTCCACTAAATCCACTGACATAAAAAGCCTTTAAATGATGCAAAAACTCCATTTGATATTTAACTGTACGGAATGTGAAGGACTGACAGATCTGAAGATAATTCAGACAATACATAATAAGGGAAGTATGTGTGAGGGACATTTTATATATGAAAACATACAGTCACAGCCAACTTTTTTTTACTTAATGAAGAAGCAGGTTTAATGTTATTTTTTTTCTGTTCATATTAAGCTGCTTTCACTTCTGTAAATGTTCATTTCATTTTTTAGCGTTATTCTAGACAGCGCCATGAAAATGTACAGCAATCTGTAGACCTGTTACATTTATATTGACACATTTGTTTCCAGGATTTTTCACTCCTTTCTGAAACACAAAACAGTGTTATGGATTAAACCATATGAGCCTATTGTATTATGAAAACATTTATAATTGGTTTCACTGTACCTTTATGCTACTCATGGGATGCTGCCCTGTACCTGCACAAATGTGAAAGCATCTGTGTGCCTGTTGTTTCAGAGTTGGAAAAGAAATATGTCCTTTTTTCCTTATGCAAACCTTGTATATTACTGTTTTGACAATCACCCTTCGAGAACACTGATGATTTGCACTGTATGTTGAAGTGAACCCTTTGTGTGTCTGGTGCTTAAATGTCGTTTAATGGAACAAAAGCGCTATTAGTTATTAGTGAATTTTTTTAAGGTTCAAAAACGAAACCTACCTCTCTGTACACATCTACATAAAAAAAACAAAAACAAAACAAGAAATAAACTCCACAGTTGATCCCATGATGCTCGGTTTATTTTATATTCATTGCTTTTTTATTTTTCATTAGAATTTATAATGTACCGGCAGTAATTCACCATCAGTAATGTCAATAATGTGCATAAAATGAGATTCTGGCTCCAAGTATTTTGTCATTTCTCGAATCCAGTTTTTCTCAACCAGGGGGCCTCTGCAAACTACTGGTGGACCAAATAAATCAGAAAATTATTAAAATTTTCTTTTTACAGTGCTAAAACACTATAAATAAAGATATACAGCATTAAACTGACATATGTTTGTTTGTTTGTTTTTTTACACTAAGTACCAGAAGTACTTCTAAGTTTAGATAGGGGGAGGGTCTTACATTCAAACTGTTGAGAAGAACCACTGTTTAAGTCTAGATCCTGATCCTGTTGTGCCTTTAGCTAGAGAAACCAAACTGATATAGCTCTTCTAGAAGAGCAAGAAGCCTCCCCCAGTGTTGAGAGAGGGCTGCATTTGTGTGATATGCATGTCTATACACAGCTGAGCTGTGGAGGAGAGGCCCTGAGCCCCATTATAAATCCTTTGGCTGTTGTCTTGAGATCTGGTCTGTATTGTGGCAGCACAAGACAAACTAACCTCCTGATGTGAGATGAGCATCTCAGCCTGCTGTGCAGAGATTCTTGGCAAAACCTTCACTCATCAGGGTGGGGCTGATATGGGGACTATAGTGAAGATCCAAGATTCCTGAAATTCCGAACCCACTCCTCACAAACTCTCTCTCACACACACACACACACACACGTTTGTTTCTGTGAATTGCAGGAACCTTCCATAGACTTCTATTACTTTTATACTGACCAAACGATATTTTCTATCACGTAACCCTAAACCCCTTACAGAAAACGTGTTTGCATTGTTACACTTTGCATTGTGACCGCAGGCCGGTCCCCACTATTTCAAAAAAATTTAAAGATTTACTATCCTTGTGGAAACATTTGGTCCAGCATAATGTAGCATAAACAAGTACACACACACACACACACACACACACACACACACACACACACACACACACACACACACACACACACACACACAGAGAGAGAGAGTGCTTTGGTGATCTAAACCGTTTATTTCATAGGCTATAGCAAAATACTCTTATTTTAGTCCAGAATATTGAGGTGTGCCGATTAACAGCTCTCTACCTCCCCCTTCTGGTCAGTAAGAAGTACTGCAGGGTTGAACGTGTAAACAATGTCAACGCAAGTACAGACGTTCACAATGCCTTAAAATTATACATTAACCCCTTTTAATCCCACCGGTCATAAAAGTGACCGTAAAAAAGGTTTTCATTTATAAAGCTCTAAAGACCTTACTGACTGATGTTTTAGTACTCTTCCTGCAAATATGGAAAAAATAAAGGGTCTCAATTAAATATGTGCAGTTTCACATGATTAGTGCAAATTGTCACATGAGCAGAGCAGTTTATTTTCTGTTTGCAGCTTGAGAAGATTATGACTGCATCAAAGTTCTAAAACAAAAGGCTACTAAAGTATGTTAACATAAAGATATGACAAATATTTTTGGTACACGTTATCTTTAAGGTGTCTAGTATTAATATATGAATTCACATATATTCAGTTTTATTGAGTGTGGTCATATGTAAACATCTTGATGGTCACAATAGTGACCGGTGGGATAACAATTAACTTAGGTATACAATATTAATCCAATTGCAGTTGTTAGTGAAAATTACACTAACGATAAAATATTGCACTGAATTAAAGTTCAAATGTTACAAATAAGTTACAATATTCATGTTATAATACCAGTAGAACTAATATAAAAATGTTATGATATATTTTACAAAAAAGTAACAATTTTGAAAAACATTTTTTTTTATTTGTTTTTGCATAATAGTAACCCTAGAATGTGATCAAACAGTTTAAAATAACTGGGCTAAGATATATAACAATTTTTATGACTGCAGAAATATGTTAATTCAGTACACACATTATTCCACCGGTCACAATTTTTCACAAAATTCAAAAAAATAATTATTGATTATTTCAAAGGGTTACTAATGACACATCATTTGGATATTTTCATGTTTTGGGAAAATTTGGGATTAAATGGATTAACCTTTCGGAACAAACTAAACATTCTGAAAACATGTTTCAAAAGCAACTTTTTTGCCTGCAGCTAATGATGTAAATAACGTGACTATGTAACACCTCATGTTCTTTTCAGTTTTTTGAATTTAATAAAAGTTCTCAACCCCACTGATCAGAATATGACCTCAGCTAATGGCCATTAATCACAGTATGATTGAGGAACTGACTCAAATACATAAACACATTATAATGACACCATCTCAGTCATAGTCAGTCAACCTTACAAAGTATGAACTTACATAACTTTTATGATCATTAGTCACAGATTGTATGCCTTTTAAAATAATACTACAAATGTAATTTGTGCTTTTTCAGAAAACTCTGTGTTTTGATCTCTATTGAAGTGGAAAATAATAGCTTAAAACTTGTTTTTGTTTTTTTAAATCATCTTCTGTGTTTTTGCATCTTTAGTATGTTTTAATTTTATATATAATTTCAGGTCATCCTGTGGCCCCCTTTTTGAGAAGCACTGGGTTAGGGTATTGTTCAGATCTGTATCCTAAGAATGTGCAAAATAGTATACTTGCCTTAGCAAACATCTCTAATAAATAGACTAGAGATACACTGGATTAGTTATGCTTGATTGAACAGTTATCAGGGGCATGTCCTATCTCTAGCGGGAGTCAAAATTTATGATAAACAGACTAATGAATCCTAATAGTGTGCAGTGGCCCCTGGCAGACAGCCTCTGTTAGGGGCCGGTCCATCACTGATCTGAATGAGGAACAGGAAGTTGTTTGGCTGCCACAGCTCGTTTTGTATTTCAGACTCATCTATTCACACCACTGTTTGCTCATTCTGGGGGACGTCCTCGTCTTTATTGTGTCTTGAGATTCACAAAGAGAGAGTAAACAGAGCACAGGAGAACAGGACTTTCTCTTGCCCTTTCTTTCTTTCTTTCTTTCTTTCTTTCTGTCTTTGGTTTTGCATTTTCCTCTCACTCTCGGGTCTTTTCTTTCACCATATTTTTAACTTTATTCTTCTTGAATCATTTTTTCCTTTTTTGCATTTGCATACCTACAGATTTTGGTATATCTGTGATTCTGTAAAAGATCTCGTTTTCTCTGTGAGCCTTCCTCTGGGATTTGTTTGATTGCATTTTATCATGCCTTTATCTAATGTCATTATCATTTAGTTATCATTAACTTTTGTTTTATCCTCTTAAGTGCCCTTAAGATACTCTTGGTGTACTGCTGGTTAATTAAGCCCAATAATCAAGTTCATTTAGAGGAAAACTACTGATTCTCAGTTTATTAAACTGTTCGGTGTAGTAAAATACCATTTAAAGTTTGGTGTCTGTAAGATTTTTTTAAGTAAGTCTCTTATGTTCAGCAAGACTGTATCTATTTGATCAAAAATACAGTTCAAAATCGTATACTTCATTTCATAACAATATGAAATATTATTAGATTATTATTAGATGTCTTCAGTGTCACTTGATCCTTTGTGTTTGAGAAACGTTTCCCATTATCTTCATTGTTGAAAAATGCTCAATATTTTTGTGGAAACTGTGATCCGTTTTACATAGAAAGTTCAAAAGAACAGCATTTATTTGAAATAGAAATCTTTTGTAACTTTACAAAAATGTCTTTACTCTCACTTTTGATGAATGCAGTGCATCCTTGCTGAATAAAAAAAAAAATTCCCCAAAAAAATCTTACTTAACCAGTCAAATTTTCTGTGTAGGCAGACTCAAAAAACATCTGCTCTGACAGAACACACAAGTGGGTGTTTACCTCTGCTATGCTCACAGACAACATGTTCCCAAGTATTACTTATAAATGTCAAATAACCAGTTCTCAGTGCCCTTTCTTTGTCTCCTGTGTGGATATCATCACAGAGTAAGATGTTTTTAGACAGTCATTCAGCTATAATTACTCATCTGTTAGCCGCAGTTGAACCTGCTGCATTGGTTATGACGAATAACAACAAGGAAATTATTTCAAGACAGCAGTATTGCTGGCTAAACAATACGTGTTGTTTGTTACAACACCAGTTGGCCATTATGCATGTCTTTCAAGTGCCTTCCGAGATTGGTTGTTTTTAATTTACTTTTGAATCCTTTCTTTTTTAATGTATGTAGGTTTGAAAGTGAATGTAGTGTCACATTGCATAACATAATACAGTTCAGCCAGCCATGTGCTGTTGTCAAAGACCATGTTGAACGGCTGAGAACACTACAAAAAGGCAAAGCACTATGCCATTGTTTCAGGCAGGATGTGCCATTTGCACTGGAAAAAAGTGTGGGCCTGTACATTTAAATAGGTTCTTCTATGATATTTTATGTTATATACATACAAAACTAGACCACACCTAACCAAAATGGTGGAATCAACCTGAACACTAACAGAATCGCTCCTTCGGTAATACTCAGACTAAGTCCTTTTCCTATGGTCAAATTATGCCATAAAACGCATAGTATTTTATTGTTACTACTTTTCTACCTTTAGCAGATACCTGTTCAAATTGGCATGTCTTTTATTTATTAAAATGGTCTGGTGATAGTAACTGACTTCATTTTAGGTCCACTTCATTTCCTGATATATAACCTCTCCAAACAAACATTTACATTCTGTTTCTTCCCCTCTCTGTTTTTCTTCCTTTTCCTGTTGTCACTCCTCATCTCAGAAATGTGTCTGATCTGCATCTCACCCTATCTAGTAAGACCAGGTAAGCAAGGTGGCAATACGTAAACAACACAATGGGTACATGTAGGCTTCTAACACACCTTTTCTTTTCCTTGTTAAATGTGAGAACACTCATGCATAAATTGCAGGTAAGGTGAACTTAATGGATGTAACAATGTTTACCAGTAATACTGTGTTGTGGGAAATGGTGTATATGAACTTGAATAATATGTCACATGGTTAGAAAGACAAAGCAACTGTAGATATATCTTCAGGTCAGACTAGAGGAGAATTCATCTGCTACATCCTGTTTTAGCATTAATGAGGAAAACCTCACAGCCAGTGTTGTAATGTGTGTTGTCCTCTAAAACAGCCAATAGCTCCCCTGAATAATTTATATAGTTACTGTATAAAGCCATTCAATTTTATGCAGGTACTGTGTGCTTTAATAGGCTACCTGAGCACTGTTTACAAGCCTGTAGGCTGCACGGTATAAATACAGTTTTCTGCCAAATTACATCCATAACAATTGCACTATTAACATAAAACATAAATACTGAAGGACCATAAAGGCTCATAGGAAAATATTGAAGACCATATTACAAATTGTTAATGTGCTGATTTAGATAATTATAGCATTAACGATAGACTATTGGAATTTGTCAAAAGAAACAGGCTGGTCCAATACAAATTCATAGTCCAATACAAATACTACATAACTAGGCTAGGCAACAATCCTCCAACAGCATAATCGAGAAACAGCGCGTTAAAAAAACACCAGCACTCACTGCCACTGACATTTTACTTTAGGGCAAAACAATAGAGTGTCCCACCCATAGGACTGCTATCGCTATGTGATTGGTTATTGGAACGCCAATTCACAATTTTAGCCAATCACAACGTCCTATATGAGAACGAGTCACTAGCAAAAAAGAATCATGTTTTACGGTGGAGTCGATTTTGATACACAGTTACTACTAGATTTATTGAGAATCTTTTGGAGTCGACTCCACAATTGTTTTCAATTACTCTGATAGCACAGGAGGACGTTCACACGCAAGCTGGCTGCCAAAATGTATTATTTTTAGTTAAAGATGAGTATTATTCAAGTCATGTCATCTCTACACGGAGGCCCCCCACGACGCACTTGAGCAGCCCATCTCTCTGTAAAATAATTCAGCGTTTATATTTGTCTCCTGATGTGACTGGAGTCATCTCATGTAAGTGAATATGATTAAACTGTTTTCAAAATCACTCCAAAAACACCTTCACCAACAATTTCGGGGATGTAACAGAGAGAATCGATCAGAACAGGAGAATCGATCCTCATACTTGTTAGTCACACGAGTCGACTCACCTTTTCTAAAGAAGTATGTCATATGTGACCTAGGACCACAAAACCAGTCATAAGGGTACATTTTTTAAAATTGAAAATTATACATCATCTGTAAGCTGAATAAATAAGCTTTCCGTTGATGTATAGTTTGTTAGGATAGATACAACTATTTGAAAATCTGAAATCTGAGGGTGCAAAAAAAAAATTAAATATTGAGAAAATCGCCTTAAAAGTTGTCCAAATGAAGTTCTTAGCAAAGTATATTACTAATCAAAAATGAAGTTTTGATATATTGACGGTAGGAAAATTTACAAAATATCTTCATGGAACAAGATCTTTACTTACCCTGCTGAAGAAAACAATAGAACCCTGCCCAAAACAATACAAAATGTATTGTATTTAATGGTTATAATGGGAATTGTATTGGTTTTAATGGAAACTATAATGGTGTCTACTGGTATGTGATGGATTGTATTGGTGGGATGTTAAATCCTATTGGAAAAATGCCCAAAACACACTACAAATGGAATTTTGTAATGGTTTTACTGGAAAAAAATAATGGTTTATAATGGTATTTTAATGGAAACCATTGGAATTTCTGTGATGGTTTCTATTGGGCTTCTATTGTTTTTTTTTAGCAGGGTAATATCTTAATGATTTTTGACATTAAAAAAATCAATAATTTTGACCCATGCAGTGTATTTTTGGCTATTGCTACAAATATAACTGTTCTACATTATGGCTGGTTTTGTGCTCCAGGGACACATATATATTTGTATATGTAGAACTAAACTTCCTAGAAGATAACCTATGTGTGCATTTAATAGACTAAATGATAAATGTGCATTTAATAGATGAAAAAAAAAAATTAAAGAAAGAAAATGTAGGCACTGTTCACTAAAGTGATGAACACAATGCTGAACAGTTGTTATTTAAGTACCTCTTTGTAGCTTCATATCGATCACTATATTGGATTGAATGGGACTAGCAGAGCTTCTCCAGTAGGACCACTCCAAATGGGATCCTGTTTTCCATCTTGAAAGGCTGGAAACATAATCCCTTTGACCTTTCACATGCCACTTTAGCTGTTCATCATGTTCATGGATGTCTAGATGGTCAAGACTTTTGTCATGCAAAAATTGATAATCACTGAAATGGCCCATTTATCCCTGTGATGATTGATTAAATTGCATCAAGGTCTATTGTGATGAGGGGAAAAAGCAATAAGAAGTGTGGTTTACAGCCTGTATGTGTTTTCCAAGGGGTGAATCTCACAAATATGGAGGGTTAATAATTACACTGAGTCATGTAGTAGACTATCTGTTCCCTAGATTAATGATTGACCTACAACTCGTGCACTTTGAAATATGTTAAGCAAACAAAATCACGCAGATTAAAGATTTCTTCAAGCAAGTTCAAGGCATCTGCAGTGCAGTTTGTCTGACTGCGACAACTGTTTTTTGCACAACACCAAAAATAGTAATGGTTTTTAAAATGGTAAATTATTAAAGGGATAGTTCACCCAAAAACATTATCTCTGTGTCTGAATATGCATGCTTCCCTATAGTAAGAGAAAAACAGTATGTGAGATGACTGAGTAGTATGTCCAAACTCAAGTACCCACATGAACTACTATTTTTAGTGAGATTCTGAAGTGCGCATCGGATTAACACTTTATTATCCCATGAGGCCACGGGAGAGGAGTTGCAATGAAATGACACAACTGATACTGATAGGTCATGTGTCCGTGACAACATGGCAGATAGTAACTCAGGATTTCATCCATACTACCCATATTCAAATTATGTAGAGCATAGTTTTTAATGGTCACAAATGTAGTACCTACTAGACTGTCATCATTTATTTGACTTTCGTGTTGTTCCATACTTGTTTGACTTTCTTCTGCAGAAAACAAAAGAGAATATTTTGAAGAATATTGGAAACCAAACACATTAATAACTGTTTGGAGAAAAACATTTATTTTGAGACATTTCCCAAAAACAACTACAGGAGAACAAAAGTCAAACAGGTTTGGGATGACGTGTATGAATAAATGATGACACAATTTTTGTTTTGGGGAAAAAGGTCTTAGTTGAAGAAGTCCATGAATCACAATAACAACAAATTATGTCAATTATACCATGCTTTTTTCTTTTTGTTCCTGCTTCCCATTGTTAGTCACTGATATGATCCAATTACTAAATTAAATTAAATTGAAATCCACCACTATTGTAAGCATAATATCGCAAGCCACACTACAGTCAAAAGTGGCGTAACCCGCCTAAGGTGTGACACCTTCCCATGTAGAAATGGAGAGGGCTCCACCCCAGCACTATCAACCCCACCCCACGAAAACAGCCGGCTACAAGTAGGTGGGAGCTGGAGAACACACACAGGTGAAATGTTGCTCGACGGGTCTGATGGGAAACAAAGCTTACGTAGCCAGTACAGATACTGAAAGACTGACAGCTCTCTCTCTCTCTCTCTCTCTCTCTCAGTCAGGAGGAGTCTATATGGGACACTGTCACTCTGGAGTTGTCTGCACACTGGAGGGCTGTGTTTCTACTGACCTCTGCACATTGGAATACTGAGCCTCTTTTTTTCCCTCTCTTTCTGTCTCATCCGGGGGAAGGAATTCTGGCAGAGCTGTTGAAGGGAACTTTTTTCATTCTTCCCCTCTTTTACACACACACACACACACATAGCACGTATCTCCTCCTTTGGTGTGTAGCCTGCAGTGGTGGGCGCAGACGTTGATAGTGTTTGTGTGGATGTGTGGCGTGGACAGTGAAAAGGAGACATGCTACAAAATGGCATGGCTGGTGCCATCAGCACCACAGTCACCACTGAGATACCAGACCTAAATGAGGTAGGAAACACTCACTCATGTTTTCTTGCTCTTTTGAACTTTGTTTTCCTGATTATAAGTGATTGTCAGAGAGGCGTTTGTTTGCCTGTGTTTGGTTTGCTTTCTGTCCTCTGTGTCTCTCGGCTGTGACTTACGCATTGGACTGTGCCCTAATGGCTCGTCCATATCCAGGCTAATCGAGCGCTGTTGACGTGTGTGAGGCAGCGTTGTGTTGTTCAAAGAGGGGCCTGTAATAAGAGCCACCGTCCTGGGAGGCAGGGCCCTGTCATGTTTATTTTATCAGGGCCTGGCGCTCAGCTGCTGTTGCTGCGGTCAGCTGCCATTCAGAGACATTCTTACAGCTAATCAACTGACACCCTCTCAGATGGCGCTAACTGGCGGAGAGGGCATCAAACCGCTGAGAACCACATTTTTGACTAGTAGTTATTGATTTGAATCGAATAGAAGGCCACGTCTGAAGTGGTTAATCATTGAAGCCTTTATGGGCAGTCATATTTTAATACAGTTTTGTTAATCTGTCTATCTCAGTGATAAAAATCACTTATAGCAGCTTTATTTTTCTTTTCATGCGTGACATTTCTCGTAATAGATAAGCATTATCTTTGACAGGACTTAAAGTTTTTGTTTTGGTTTCAGTGAAATTGTTTCCATTTTATCTTGAGATAACAATCATCAAATTGTCTGCCTAATTAAACCTTTTTGATTGTGGCTAATCGTTGTTTGCTTGTTTCGCTGTGTGTATGTGTGATGTCTATCAGAGGAGAATCAGGCGTCTCAGATTGACCCTCCGGCCTGAGGACAATCCAAAATCCCAGAATGAATCCATCAACTCTGTAAGTATCATTTCAGCGTCTTTCAGTAAACTTCTTGCAGTCTGACAGATTGGCGTCATAATGAACAAACTTCCTCTTTTCACTGACTTCACACAGTCCCCAATCTGTTTGACTAGCACCACAAATGGCATGATGGCCTGATAACAGGATAAGCTCAACAAGATAAGATAAATGACTGATTTCTTTAGGTTATTATGACACATCAGATAGAGATGCTTTCGATCCAAGGTTATTAACTAAAACATTTTCTTGAATCTATATGAACTTTTCAATTTCATTTAAATAAATTGTTTTTATTTTAAAAAATGTTTTGCTTTTTTCACTTTTTTTTTTTTTTTTTTTAGATTTTTTCTTTTAATATTTTACACATCTGATATTGGTGTAACATATTTGCGGTATTGAGCAAATGCAGCCAATCATAGACATATTTGTTGATTTCTTGAAAGCAATGACCAGAAGTGTTCAAGTTAGAATCCACTCACCGCACAAAAAATGCAGAGTTTTTGTCAAGTGCTGAGTTCTGCGAGCTCGGGAATCCTCTCATTATAACAAAGTGTAGATATGATGTAAATAAGATTTACGCTTAATAATAGATTACATTTTCGATTTGTTTCTCGGCAAACCCTACTGTATGCCTTCAGAACACTTGGAATATGGAATGAGTGCGTGGGAAAATTTTATGTTTGTAAAAAGATTTTAAAAATTTGCAATTTATTAAATGGACAAGTGCAAGCATTTATTATTATTATATATTTTGTGATAATGTCTTCTTTTGTGATCCGAAAAAAATAAGAACAGCATCAGGTTGACTAATTACTGGTTGTAAAGCAATAAATAGCCTAGGTCCCACTTTATATTAGGTGGCCTTAACTACTATGTACTTACATTTTAATTAATCATTTGGTACAATGCACTTATTGTGTACATACATGTTTTTACGTTGTACTTATATTTTTAAAAATACCTATATGCAATTACATCTGTAATTAATTTCTGTAATTACATTTGTAATTACACTGTTGACCCATCACTTACACCTTAACCCACCCTTAAACCTACCCAGACCACCAAACCTGTCCCTAACCTTACCCGTATCCCACCTCAATAGCAGCAATAGTGTTTTGCAATACAGTATAAACACAATAAGTACATTGTACTTATTTTTTGATGTAAGTACATAGTAGTTAAGGCCACCTAATATAAAGTGTGACCATAGCCTAAACTATAAACTATGAGAGTGAGCGAGCGAGCAAAAGAAGGGTTAGGCGTAAAAGAGCACATAGGGCCTAGTTACTGTGTTGGGGCCCCATACCTGGAATTTGCTTTGGGCCTCCAAATCACTAAGTCTGCCCCTGGATATTTATATTTTATATCTATTTATATTGTATATATGACAAGGCGATTGATAAAAATATAATTATAGGCTTTAATTAAAGCATTTACCTTTAGGCTTAATTTTTACAGATGTGAAAGATGGAATTTCAGAAAGGGTAAATTTTCAACTTGTTTTGTCTGTGAATGTTGGGTCAGTGATTCAGAGAGAGAAATCAGAGTCTGTGTCCTTCCCTTTGCTCTGTCACTTGGTTTGTGCGTCATAGATCCATACTGCCAGCCCGTAACATGCCACACACCTTTACTGATAAAAAACATGCAGATAAGCATGCATTCTTGGAGCTATATGCAAAGATTTCATAGTTTAATGATGCCACTTTACTTACTAAGCCAATATGTGTAGAAACAAGTTAGGCTTCGTGCAGATATATATCCTTGAGTGGCCCCCAAAGTTCAGAGTCACATGAAACAAAGCTCATGAATTTGAGTCACCTATTTACCAAGGGAGGTAAAGTTAATTTTAAGCTCGTTTGCATATACAGCTTGGTCTGTGTGACAAATTAATTTGTATATTTGACAATAGTTGCTGTTAGCCTTCTACAGACAGTGGTGTGCTGGGAAAGAAGTCAAGAGAGGTGTGTCTGCATGTACATGAGAGTTTTGATCTGTACCTTGGCCTGGAACTTGCACCCTGCAGCTCTTTAGTCCTTGAAGTTCAACTGATATCCTCCCTGTTTGGTCTCTGATAGGAGCTGCTTTGGGAACATCGGGCACTTTCATAAGCCAGATACTAATGAGAAGTAGAAATCCAGGAGCTCTGCCAACATAAAACTGTTGATGGCCTTATCAGTGTTTGTCTCATGGGAAGGGCCATGGCATTTTGCTGTGTGAAGCGTCAATACACAAATCCCAGGCCTGCTTGATAAGCTGTCAGTGGCCAGTTCGATCTGGAATTTGGCGATTGGGAATTTCAAAGATTTCCCCACACAGATTTCGCAATGGGTTCAAGCAGGTCACTCAAATTTGCCACACTGCCCAACAGAAAGCTGCTTGGTTTGAAAGTGAGTGGTACCTCATACATTGCTTCATTATTAACAATGGACTATGGACTTTTTCTTCTTGTGAAATTTTACTGAAAATTTGCTAATTTGACTGCACCTTTGGCAACAGAGATGAGCTTTCATGGAGCTTTCAATTATCAACATTTGAGAATATGACTTTTTAGCCTTTATGTTAATATTACTTAGTTGGCTATGCATAGAAAAACCTTCCAGGTATGGATATCTAGTATCTGTGTGATGTCAGGGTTTTTGCATTGATTTTGAATATAGAGGCTTTTCATATGCAGTCCTTTGCATCTTAATTAGTGATATACTGTAACTGTACAAAAGTTGAAACCAGGTCAAAGGAAGACAAAATGAGAAGAGGGAAAAGTACAGTTAGGATAGTTAAGTGTGAAATCTAGAGAGCATTTCATTTAACTGAGATATTCTATTACTGCTATAACAAAGAACCAAGACAAGAAACCACTGCAAAATTAAGATGGGTGTGTGTGTGTGTAATCCTATCCTCCATGGGATACGAGTCTACCTGTGGTCTGAATTGCCCGAGTTACACTTGTTGGATTTCAGGAAGACCTGAAATTCACATTGACCCAGGGCCAGTTTTTCTCATAAAAACATCTGTGCTAAACGGCACAGAATGACAGTGTAACTGGTCTCAGCAAAGCTGGAGTGGGTAGCTGTGCCAATACCACCCACTGCATGCAAACAGATATACTGTTCTGTAAAACACAGATGCTAACTTGAGTTTGCACCCTCGAGCACATCTTTATACAACAACAATAGAGCTCATTGAATAGTGTTCAGTTCAATCGGTAAGATTACGTGAGCAAGGTAGAATATGAAACGGGGAAAACACATGCTTTTATTACTTGGGCTAAGATGACAGATATATAGTTCTGTATTAGTATATTAATATTGTGTACAGAAATATTGTCAAAATGAGCATAAAAGTTTAATGCTGCTGCACTTTGTTAGTGTTGTCTGTCATTGTATGGTTAGACACTTTTAATGGAAGTACATTGTATGCAGAGAATACAATTCTCACGTTGTTTCCAACAGTAACTGTATCTTCTAGCACAAGAATGGTGCTTAGCAAATTTGCTCGAGTAATGATTTTTGATATTTAATTTAAAGACTTAAAGTTTACCCAAAATTGAAAGTTTTGTCCTCTTTTACTCACCTCCATGTCGTTTCAGATCCATAATATTTTTGTTCATCTTTGAAACACTAATTATTTTAAGATGCCTTTATGAATTATAGAATGTCTTTACAAAAAATGTTTGCCACAATTTTAAGTCTTTATGAACATAAAATTTAACTTTATGGACAGAATTCTTTCAGGTTTCAACAAAAAAAATCTTAATTTGTGCTGTCATTTTTGGGTAAGCTATCCTTTTAATATTTCATCACGAAGTAACCATTTTTTAAAAGCAATAATGCTGCGCTGTAATATCAGAATGGCCACCCCAGAAGGTTAATCCCTCTGTTAGATTTATTAGGCTAAATTAATTCCCCAAAATGATTCACAAACATTTCTACACATAACTCATATCACTACGCAAAAGGTCCTGTTTTCAACATTTTAAATAGCTCTCCCCTGTTTGACTGCCTCAAATTTAATCTCATGGGCTTGAGTTTTTGTGGGTTATCTGTCAAGTTCAGTGAAGTCCAGTGCAGAAGGCCATGAACAACACTGGCATCATTGTTCTGTATTATCTCCACCCACTCCCACACATTGCTCCCCTTCAGTCAGAATCAGAGAGCAACATTAATCATGTTTTCTCAACATCTAATTCTCTATTTTAATGAAGAGTTATTCTCATGTTCACCCTTAAGGTTGAGACAGAATTCAGTCTCTCTCAGTGAGGGAGCTGAAGCTCTGTGTTTTGTTTTGGAGAGGAGTTCTGAGGAGGTGTGGTCATGACATGAATGAGATTACAGTTCTGAGAAACTATGTCCTGAGAAGAGAAAGGGGAATACCACACCCTGAGAGTATGATCACAGCTGGACTTCATCAGTGTTGTTCCACCTCAGTACGTGTGAAAATAGCACACATGACAAAGATGGAATATGGTTTTTCATAAACAGGAAACCTTTTTGAAGTAGGATTTAATTGTTGCATGAAGACATCTGGCAAGGCCAAAACCTCTAATAATGCCTTCACCTCAGCAATCTGTGAATACAACATTGGTTGTCCAAGTATCACCCCAAGCATCAACATGTCTGAAGAATTTCATAAGATCTATGAAAATAATATATGTTACATCACAGGGCGAGAAACTGCTCAATGGTTCCTGGAAAAAGAAAAATGGGCTCATGCAGAGAGAAAGACCACCTGGGAGAGAATCACCTCAACAAGAAGACAAGGTATGACAGCCTCTGAGAACACAAACAAACCCGAATACCATTACCCATGCATATGTCAAGATTAATAATCTGATTCTTCTAATATTTACCTGACAAAAAATGGAGTTGGTAAGAATTTTTTTTTTTTTAAGAAATTAATACTTTTATTCAGCAAGGACACATACAATTAATAAAAAAGTGACAGTAAAGGCATGTATATAATGTTACAAATGATTTCTATTTAAAATAACGGAGTGTCTATTATTTACACTAAGTGCAAATAGCCTGTCTTGTTGGCAAAGGCTATTTACACTAACTCCACCCACTAACGTGTGATTGAGTTAGTCAACACTACAACACTACACTCATTCAACATCAGTTTCAGTGGCGTAGGTGATGAGAGACATGCTTTTTGATGCGATCGACCAGAGTTCGAGCGCACCGTTTGCCGAACTTTTTTTCTCTCTTTTGAAATCTCATATTGCATCAGATTTATTGCATCAGCATAAATGCATCAGCATTTATTTTAAGTAAAAATTAAGGAAATAATCAAATAGTTGAAAATAAGAGTATTGGGTAGGTGTAGGGAGGGTTTTATTGTCCCAATAAGGTGGCATGCAGTTAATAATTTGAATTAAAACTATAATTTACACTCAATACGTTATTATTGCGTACTGTTTTATAATGTACTACAATACTGAGGTGCAGATAATTGCCACTATTTGCAATAAGTAGTATAAATAGCAGAAAATCTTGCTATTTTAACATAGTGTAGAATCTATAGCTTTCTATTTATCACAGAATCCCGAATTTTTTTAATCAAAAATATTAAACAGCATAGCTGTCTTTAACGTTTATAATAACAAGAAATGTTTCTTGAGCACCAAATCAGCATATTAGAATAATTTCTGAAAGATCATGTGACACTGAAGACTGGAGTAATGTTCAGCTTTACAATCTCAGGAATACATATTATTATAATAAAATAAATTAATTAAAATAAATTAAAAGAGAAAAAAAGAAAATTGTAATAATATATCACAATTTTGCTGTTTTACTGATCAATAAATGTAGCCTTGGTGAGCATAAGAGACTTCTTTTTAAAAACATTAAAAAATTACTGACCTAAAATTTTGAATGATAGTAGACACGGTATTTTTCCACTGGACCAATTATATAATGCTGCACTTTTGGAACATAATAGACTACATATGATTTTAGTATATGTTTGAATGTTTTTGTGTAACCTGGTAACATTATCAGAGTAATTTTATCTATGATAATGATGGAGTTTAAAACACAGGTGCCGGTTTCCCAAAAGATATTTGAGTTCAGTATGTTATTGTTTGCAAAGCAAGCATAGGCTGAAGTGTATCTGCACAATATGGCTTCAGGGCTTCTTTGCACAGTAAAATGCTTGTTCACTTATAAAACATATCACAAAAGAGCTTTCTTAAACCATGCAAAACATGAAATATGACTCCTTTAGACACTAAATCTTAAAGACATAAGTGACCCAGTGTAAAAAGGTCCCAGATTCCTGCAGTAGAATCAGAATAAATTGTAAGGCCATTGATCCTCATCGCTTTGCCCTTGAGCGAGATCTTCTCAGCTGTAGTTGCTCCTGGGGTTTGCTGTTATGACACCTTTTTCACTTTACTTGTCAAGAAAGAAATATTTTTTCAATGTACTTTCACTGTATAATGTTAACACAACAGCATTCCAAGTTTCAAGTTCCCTTTCTTACATTCATGGCGAACCTGTAGATATGAAAGTGTTTTTTTTTTCATTCTTTCCGACTGGCATGCAGAAATATGACACCCTCGCTGAGGACTATTCTGACTGTCTGTATCCCAACCTCTCATTGTGAACACTCAGCAGCAATGCTTCTAATACCAGAGCATGCCACTCGCAAACGTAGTCTATCAGTCTTATTTATCAGCTATGATGTTCCAATAGGTGTACACACACTCAGACACACAGCAGTGACATTGGTCTTCACAGCTGTAAACACAACAGTGTCACACTCTCCTTTTAAACACATTGACAAGCTGAAATCTGAGCCCTGTGGTCCTATTCCCCCAGCACCCTGTGACCAATGGCATCGGTCGGGAACAGTCCGCTCAACACGGGTCCCGAGTTTATGGCGTGGTGCAGAGCACAGGCACCAGCCACCAACAGGAAGTGATGGCACGGGAGTGGTCTGTCAGTCACCTGAGGGATGAGATGAGGTACATCAGAGAGGTAAACGCAGAGACTTTTCTTTTGGTAGCTATAGCTAACTAGAAGACTAGTTATTGCTTAATTAGTTAGCTTGTTATTCAGGAATGTACATCCAAACAGATAACTAAAAACCATCTTTCTTCTCTCATAGGTACGTGACTCTTTGGAAAAGGTCAGAGAGCGCATGTATGGCCAGTTTGGAGGGATGCAACAATCAGTGCAAAAATTAACTCAGGATTTAAAGGTGAGCAAAACACGGCAAGAATATTACCTACCACCAAACCTTACCCTGTCAGGCTTCATAAAAATGCATTTTATAGTGGTATGACAAGTTCTCAATGTGCTGACTGTGTTTGTCCCAGGCAGCCAACTCTCATAAGCGTTACCTTGAGTCAGAGGTGAGGACGAGAAGGGCAGCTATGGATAGCTTTGACCAGATGAACAACTCTCTCATATCAGCAAACATTGATCTACAGGTACACGATCAATGTGGTCACTGCCAACTGACAAAGGCTTGTTCTGTCCAGAGACACTCATGACATTTTTTAGTCAACTTTTGAATGTAAATGTGTTTTAGAAATCATTGCTGGAAAACTGTCAGAATCGTGTGGGGAACAGAGATGAGATGAGAACTCTGCGCAGCTCGTTGGAGAAGACAGAGGAGAAACTCAAGGAAACGGAAAGACAACTAGCAGCAGCACAGGCTGAAAACCGCTCTCTCAAAAATCAGGTGCACACACACAAACAGCTGTTACACAACACTATTATTATCATTCAAACCTTTCATGTTACAGACATTCTAATACCATAATACTTTGGACTAAATTTGTCCCCCTTTTTCTTATAATTTTTTCTAATTATTGTATATACAGTTTTTAAACCTCATATTAATTGAGAGACTACTACACTATTAAAAATAAAGGTTCTTTTTGGCATCTATGGTTCCATGAAGAGCCTTCAACATCCATGGAACTTTTCCATTCCACAAAAAGGTTCTTTAGATTATTAAATGTTCTTCACACCCAGAAAAAAATTGATCTTTTAAAAACTGTTCACTGAAAGGGTCTTTGGGTTCATCTGTGGCGTCACTGTGAAAACCTTACTCCTTTGAAACCTTTATTTTTAAGAGTGTACTGTACGCAGAATATTTGTACTTAAAAGTTAATAGTAGTTAAAACTTAAAAAGTAGAAAATAATTTGTCAAACACCAGAACTATTTAAGCAATCTTTACTGCTAAAAGGTGATTCAGAAATATATAAACATTTTCTTATTTATTTATTTGTATTATTAATACACATATTGTAATCAAATCAAAGGAAACAATGGATTTCAGTGAATTTGTTTGAAGTTAAAATGTCACTTTTTTTTACATAAATAGCATGGTTATTAACATGTGACAACTAAATTGCTTTTTGTATGTAGGTGGAGACTTCTCAGGAGGCCAAGACTCGAGCATTGAAAGAGTTGAGTGCAAAGCTACAGAAGGAATATGAGGAACAGCTGCAGGAACAGCAGAGGAAATACAGAGAGGAGATAGAGGCTCTGCAGGTACAGATATAACCAAACCAACAGACACTCACAATGCCTCACTGTCCATCTAGTTCAGCAAGAACTGCACTGCATGATAATGTGACAAATGCATTTGAAAGTCGCACTGTAAAAAGACTACATTTGTATTATACTTCGCAAGCAGGGTGTAAGGATTCCAATCTCATAACAGGAAACATCTGTAGTTATTCACCAGGGAAGAGAGAAAAATGTTGAAAAAGCTTTTTTCTAAGTAAGGGTGCCACCTAGTGGTACTAGTGAAGATTTCCGAGAGAATGATGATAATGACTGATGAATAGAGGCAAATAAATGACTGTAGTTTTGACCTGTATGTCTGCAGGCACAGCTTGATGACTACATGAGGAGGCTTGAGGAGGCAGAGAGGAACGCTCAGATAGCTGAGGCAAAGATCGCTGAAAGGGATCAGAGAATTACAGAGGTGGAGAGGCTACTATACTGTATGGCTCAGGTAAATAATAGCAGTTGGCGCAGCCTTTGCCTGTTACCCTGAAGGAAACTCTTTATTCAACACTTGTCTCTTTATTACAGGAAAAGGGTGACCTGATAAAAAAGCTTTGTGATTGTGAACAACGCTTACGTGGTTTGGACGAAACTGACCATGCAGATAAAGCTGTGGCCAAACAGTAAGACATTTAATGTACCTACAGCTTGCAGCTGAAACCAGTGGTGTTATGTTTCTTTAATTCAGCATGTTTCAGTGGACAGCTTAAACTCTATAACGACCAGATACCATAACTAAGTATAAGTATATAATCTAAAAATAATGCATGAATTTCTGTGATTAATATTTGCTTTTTGATGCATTAAAAGAAACTCAGTTAATGGAGCAGTATTATTTTTTTCATTTTCATGTCTTCATGTTCCTCACATCCTTGATACCTTATTGACAAAGACAGAAACATTACCAAACACACTGGATAAATGACACAGCTAAATGTGACATTTATTATAATGGGTTTGTGCGAATATTGTTTAAGATTCACTTAAATGAAAAGTTCTAATATTTTCAATGTTATGTAATTGTTAATAAATGATAAATAAAAAATGGTTTAGGCCTGGTCCTTAATTATACTGATGAATGGCTCAATAATAATATAATATAATTACTCAAAAATAAAGTAAATAAAGTAAAATAAATAAATAAATAATCAGTTGTGGTATAAGTGATACTGACCTTCATTCATAGTATTTAATATAATAAATATTTAATACACATTCTTATATTAATTACACAAACCTCTGCAATTAATTTGTTTTTAGGTTTGTTTTTTTCCTTCTTAAAAAGTATTCATTTTGTCCCCTCAGTAAAAAATAAAAAATAAAAAGCTCCCAATAATACTGAGCAATACCCAATAATACTGAATTGCATACATTATATCTCTCCTAAGCAACATGTTCTTTCTCAGGTCTGAGCAGCTGAAAGCAGAAGCAGCAGAACTGAAAGAGCGAATAAAGCATCTCAACGACATGGTGTTCTCTCAACAGAGGAAGGTCAAGGCCATGATAGAGGAGGTGAGGATATACAGAGACTGTTCGTTCTGATAATAAAGAGAGTACCATGTACACAAAATGTCCTTTCAAGAAGTCATGACACGATTATTGTAATTTAATCCTTTTAATTATAAAACAAACAAACAAACAATTTTGCAGGTTGAAACACTGAGAGCAAAAGTTGCACAGAAGGATATGTTCATTGCTGAGCTGCTGGACAGGATTGCCATTGTGGAGTGTGAGGTAAGAACAACTGTTTCCATGTCGCCAGCCAGATGTGATTTTTGCATGCCCCTCATCTTTACCAATCTAAAAAAGACACAGATTGGTTGGAATAAGCACGCTGAATGCGACTATTCCCGAATCCATTGCTATTCTGTCAGCAGGGCTCTTCGAGTCCCTTCGGTTGTCATTCAGATTTCTTCTCACACATCTAAACTGAATTGGTCTTTGTCCAGTGTCCTCTTTTTATGTGAAATGAATTCTCTACTTAATTTCCCATGCCTATGGTCTGACTCTGTCCTTTGCTTTGCTTCTTTTCCTAGAATAATGAGTTAGGAGACAAGTTGAAGTATTTTATGTCTATACAGAGAGCATCTGAGAATAAAGTAGCCACCAGGGACATTGGAGTTGGCTGTGACCTCCCCATTAGGTAATGAGCACAAGATCACCTTGCCATAAGAAATTTAAAACTGCTTTTGAGGCCACGGCTTTACACACATGCTCTTCCTGTGTTCATAGATCTGAAGAGTCGCCGTATGTCGCCCCTGTCCAACCCAGCCCCATCTCATCGGTCCCAAGATCTCCTAGCAGACTGAACTATAGCCTTCTTAAATACACTCCCGGTCAGTACAGCTCAATGCTGCGCTCCAGTGCAGTAAATACACAAGAAACTGCAACCAGTCCCACGCAAACTTCAAGTTATGTTCAGACCAGCCATGAAGACGAGGACTCCAAATCTCCAGCAGCCTCAGAACTGTCCTCTACCACCAGTCCTAGAGCGAGGACCAGCCCATCACAGATCTACACTCCCTTTATGAAGCTGATGGAGATAAGCGCTAAAATGAACATAGACTGAATGGAGTTTTACTGAAATGGCAGAAGCAGAAGCTTATGGAACATGAAGTATTGTTGTTTTGTTACTGTTTATGTAACATTACAGTATATGTAAATAACCTACTGATCTGTGAATAACTTATTTTGGTAGTATACTGTATACTGATGCACTCTATGTTGCTTTGTTTACCAAAAATCTAGTGATTTTATGTGATAGCTTTCTATATTTTACAGTTATCTATTTATATTTCCATTTTCTGAGACCATATTTAGATTATTTTCTAAAGTGTATTACACCAAATATTTTGTTATATACAAAAAACTCAAAAATAGGCTCTATATATGAGGGTTTCTTTCAGAAAAGGAATGATGGTAGCTATTAACTGGGATCACAGCTCAGTTACTTTTTTTTCTTTTGCTTCAATGTGTATTGATGTGTTTAAATGGTTCTTTTTATTTCTACTAAGAGAGTTGTTAGTGGTCTCACACTCTCAGTTGCACTTTCCCCCCTCGGAGTTACTGATGCAAAGACTCCAGTTCACCTGATTTTTGCGACTCGAAACATTCAGAATGCCAGTTTTAAAAAAAAGTATTGGTTATGGACCCCCATTATTCTGGACCAGAGTGCATTACTCTAGCACAGTGTGAAGTCTGTGAGGAAGAGGAAGCAGGCCTCTGTGGATTGTTCGCAGCATTAATGTGTTAATGCACTTTTCTGAAGACTCGCTTCAGTTGCCAAAAATCACATCATAATTTATGATGACTGCAAATGAAGGTTTATAGACTACATTTGGTATTAATATTTTTCACTCACTAAGCACTGTATTTAAACATTACTGGGTATATTGTTTGAAAAATAAAATGTCCAAACCTACAACTTGGTGGAATTTTTGAACTAAGGTTATAGGCCTATTTATCTGTTAAAAAATAATAATAATATTCCTTTATAATGGTCAACTGAGCATGTGCTTCCAATGTCTCTATGTCTCAGACTTTACTGAGTAGAAACTGAAAAACACAAACAAACAAAAATTATAAATCTTAGTAAATAGCATATTAACAGTAGTAGTAATATTTATTAACAGAATTATTAAACGTGGCATGAAGCTTGTTTAGATTATTTTATTGTCTGCAGGAATCTATTGGTGTGGTTTCATGATGTTGTGATTCTGTCCAGTGTCAAGAAACCAAACTTAATACTGGAGGTCTCTCTGGGGTAATATGCTTCGTTCCATCAGCAGCAGGTGGAAAAGGCCCATTACAAGTACGAATGTTATTTTTATAGTGTTAAATGATTGACATGAAAAAAATCTCATTATTTTAATTTAAAATGTATTTTGTAAGATGCTGGGACATACTCTTATTATTTATTATTCTTATATCTGAATCACTAATTGTGTGGAAGTAGTGCTGAAGTCCAACTAAAGATAAACTTAAGTAGGCCTATATTTGATAGTGCTAAAGTGGAACTATTGCAAGTATGCTTCAGGTACACTTTAAATATCTTGCATATATTATTCAAAGATCATACAATCCTCATCAATAGTGACATTAAAACACATTTTAGGCTTAATATTAAGAAATGTGCATTGTGCACAAGTAATACGCCAAGTCTCGAGCAATATGTTGGTAAATATGTTAATAGATTTGAACTATGCTTAGTATGAAAGAAATATATTTTAAATATATTACACTTTTTCACTGGAAGAGTCCGCACGCGCCGCCCAACTCAGCACAACCACTGAGGGCTGTCGTCATGACAACCTAACATACCGGAAGAAAAGCACTAGCGCGTCATCGGTGAGTGGTTTTGTTACTGTCGCGTTACAGTAGGATTATTTAAGTATTCATAAATATCTCTTTAACCACTTAAACAATCAGATTTCAACCTTTTTATTAGCACTTTCTATGGAGGTCAAGAGGTTGAGAATTCGCATGTAAAGTACCGTACTTGCTGCTAGAACGAATTAACGTTACTATTATTTATTTATTTATTTATTAGTATTGTGAATTTCCTCTTGCAATAGAAATGTGGATGGTGCATCACCTTTTTATATACCTTGGTGCTGTTTTATTATCGTATACACCATTGTATTTATCTAATTCTAACTGGGAAAGTAATTCCAATAATATCATGGTATTATGGTGGTACATAATATTAATTTAGTACCATATAAAAAAACACCATGTTTTTGTCAGGTCCGTTTTATATATGCTGACATATTTAGGTATATGATGTGTGTGTATAAATATGGTCTGCCAAAAATTCATTCTACAATTCAGTTTTATATTCTTTTTCCCCTCCAGAAATAACATAATATGGCTGTGAATGTCAGAAGAGGTTTGGAGATCCCAGAGCCATCAGATTACAGCAGCTGTGAAGATGATGATATGACTTATTTCACAGATCTGAAGCAGCCTGATAATAATCTACCTGAGTCTGCGAGAGTGATCAATAAGCTGTTAAATAACCTTGTTGACAATGCATGGGACGTTATAACAGAGCAGGAGAACATCAAGAGAGATGAACAAGCAGCAAGACAAATCCCCGTGCTGAGTCCTACTAAAGAAATGAAGGTGTGTTTAACATGTACAATCATATGGCCTCATCATATTCCTTTGCACGTGTGCTTTGTATGCATTTGTTCCAAAATGTTCAATTTACATATGAATTTTTTTTTTTTTTCATTTGTTGGTTCTTAGCTTCCAGGCAGAACTAATAGCATTGTGTGCTCTGAGGATGGACTTTACCTGTTTCTGGGTCACATTAATGGTCTGTCAGTCATCAGTACATTCACTCACACCTGTGTAAGAGCGTGGCAGGATGAAAGAGTGGAGCTTACCAGCATCTCTTGTGCCTCGCTGGGAAATGCCACACACCTCTTATGCACAGTGGATGACATGGGTAATTCCTGAGAGTTATTTTTAGACAATTTACATTAAAAACTCCCCATTTTATATTTTTATGTATTTAATTATACATATTAATTTTATCCTCTGTCACATAAGGTATTGCACGGCTTTTTGTGCATCACATGGAGAATATTTATTTAATTAAAGTCATCAACGAAACTGTGAGTTCATAATACCGTTTTAAGAGCTTATTTTTAGGTATGCTGTTGATTTTCTATTAAAAATGGACTCGCATGAATTACATTGTGTTACTTTTCTCACAGGAAGATATAAACCAAAGAAACATCTGTGCAAAATTTGAAGTGTCTAGAAGTGGGGACTTTGGAGCTGCAGTCATGACATGTAAATGTCCTATTAAAATATGGAAATGTAATATAAAACTAAAAATACTACTGATTCATTAATGCTGTTGTGGTGTGTTTTCAATGAAGCCAGTGGATCTGTTTGGCTGGATGTCTATCGCTTCCCACAAGATGTGTGGATCAAAGAGCTGGAAACAAGTTATCTGGTAAACCTTCTATTCTTGTTTACTGTATTTTTTGTTTTAAACAATTTTTAATATGGTGCATTATGTCAGTCAATATCTTTGGAGGCACATTTTTAACTGTTATGTGTTTTTTTCAGAACAAAAATTGCTGTATGTTTGTTCATATATGTATGTTTGATTTGTTCTTCTGCCATTGTTTGCTAAATTACTGTAATGAGATGATCATATTTTTCTGTCTCTTCTGTAGGCTACACAAACCTCACAGACCACAGAAGCCAAATTGTCACCAATAGTCTTACTCATGAAAATCAAACCTCCAGAAATCCCTGCAGGTATTTAGTTTAAAGCACTGCTGCAAAATAAGTTTGTTATGTCTTTCTTTTACTGTTCATGTCTTCAAGGAACCTCTCTGAAAAGTCCATCTGAGGTCCTGCAGAAGACAGAGGAAGGCACTATAATAGGCTCAGGCCAAAATCACCTCATTAGTAGTCGTCAATGGGAAAACCAGGATGCGGCATTCAGGAAAGTTTTCATGAAGTACCTCAGCTCCAGCTCTGTGAAACCACCACAGAAAAAATCAGAAGGTCCAAGGTAGGCTTGACTAATACTGTAATACGGTATACTGTACAGTTATCGCAAAATGTATTTTGACACTTTAATTCTATGAATATCTTTGCATTATATAGACATAACAACCAATCCATCATTACAACCAACAGAAAGTGTCAACAATACTTCTAGGAATATATCTAACATAAGTGGTATTTCACCCCAAAGTAAAAAGTTTTAATAAAATAATATTGATTATAAAAATTGTTAATATAAAAAGTTGTGATCCAAATCAGTGATGTCCAGAATGTAACATGAGCTGTTACAGTAAGAATTATACATATAACTTGCAATGCAGCAAAATGTTTGCCAGAAAGACAAACAAACCCATAATAAATTACTAATTGTTGAGATTATACGTAAACAATAAATCAGTAGGGAGTCCCATGACATGCAGAACAAAAATAGATATCATGACCACAAATTATGAAATTGCTCTCATAACGTTTTTGGCCATGTTTTATTAATTCATGGTAATGTTTGATTCATTTGTTCTCATTTTAGTTCAATTGTGGCTGTGTTGTTCTAATTCATTGCCTTCTTGTAATTTAGTTAAGTTGCAGCCACGACTAAACTAAAACGATGGAATGAACTGTACTGATCATATGTGAAATATTTGGCAAAGTGCGCATTGAAACACTAGAACCACACCACTAGAAGCTTATTTTTTCACACAATAATTTTTTTTTCCTTACAGCAACTGTACTTGTCACTTCTTATTGCGTGAGGGGTTTCATTCAATGCCTGGGGAAGCGAAGGCGGCTAGAGGTGAGTCATGAACTCAAGAGATGATTTCACATGTATGTTTTCAGTGATTAATATAGCCTGTAACGGTGTGTGATCAAAATTTACAGTACAACCAGTTCTCTGAATATGCGTTCATAATATTTCTTCAAATTATCTTTGAAGATATTCCCATTGCTGTGTGCCTGTGGTGGAATGGCAGTCACAATCTCTTACATTATCTTCTGTTGAAGACCCCTAAAGAAAAGGGTACTCCAGCCATTAACTCATACATTTATACTGCATAGATAAGAAAGAAAGTACAGTATATTAACATTATAAGGACACATTTGTTAGTCATGTTTATTAATTATATTTTAATTTGTTCCTGGATCAGACAGTGAACCCAGACCAGATGTGTTGTGGCCCAATTCTCAAGAAATCCTTTGCTCTGCCGTCAGTGCCTGCACACGGTTCATTGTTCTAGGGCTTGACAGTCAGCTAGTTACTATATGGGACCGACGGTTTGGTAAGTCTGCTTCAGTATTTAGTTATTTAAGATATTATTTATGAGATATTGTGTGTTTCTCAATGATAAGTATAAACCATGATATAATGGCCCAATGTATCACTGATCATACTGAGAGAAGGAAACTTACGCTTGAATGTCTTCTGCAGGGTGTCCATATGCCAATATTGTGATCCCAGGAGACGGCGCCATTTGCAGGATGAAACTCCTTTTGCAGAGTCAATTGCCAGTCACTCAACTCTTTCAGGGTCCTTTTTTACCCACACTACAGTTAGTGCTCACTTGCAGAAATGGGGCATGCTACAGTGTGACAGCGGGCAGAGGAGGAGACACATGCACTGCTGCACTTATTGAAAGGTATAAAATAAACACAGTTATTAAAATGGGTTTTAAAATACTGAATTTGGTGTATAAATAGCTAATAGTCTGGTTCAGTATTTGCTGTAAGCTGGTCCTGTAGTGCCTCTGCCTCCCCCAGTTCCACATGTATAAATCTGCTACGCGAATTATGTATGCCTATGAATGTAGCAGCAGCATATCTTACAGCAGCATTTATTGATGTGCATAGCAGATCTTGCCCACCAAGACCAAATATGTTAATATCATATCCATTAACATGCTAAAACTTGACATGATTGAAATAAATATAATTACTGTCTCTAATCAGACCTCCAGGCCAAGGCTGTTCTGTCACTGTTGCTGAAGCTGTGCCCTTCCTGAAGCGTCTGGTATAGTAATATTTTGCAGCATAATATTGAATTTGACAGATGTAAGCTTCTGGATTTAATTCTTTCAGATTGCTTGTTTTTTTTTTTTTACTGTATATGGCTGTGACAGGTACGTTAATAGCTTTGTTTGCAGTTGTAGTCAGCTTTAGTTCAAGATCTTAAGTCACTTTATTAAGAAAGCATCTGTCAAGAACTTGCATGTAAATGTATCAGTACTAATTCCTGAAATTGTTTATAGATTTTGTTGATGCAGAGAAATGGGCAAGTATCCATATGGGAAACGGAGGATGAGGCACCAGTATTTATCTTAAACCTGCCTACAACTCATGTGCTGGGATCACTCAGGGAACCTGTGTGTCTGCTTGAGCCTGTCCAACAAAAACTATATATTACAGGTAAACTTCAGACAAATGAATAATTTAGCTGAAAAACAACAAATGAGGTTCTGTCATATTAGTTATTAGATGATTGACACCTTTTCCTGTTGTAGGGGACGTTCACACAGAACACCTTTTTACATTCCATTTTGTTGCTTTTCCATTGTTTTTGATGTAAACATGCAGACGGACATGTTTGACTGTTGCATTTGCGTCTCACATCTTTTGCAATGTCTCATACTTTGCACAGCTTTTTCTAAAAACCCCAGAGGTCAAGTTAACATAAAAAAACATTTAATACTTAAAACACATTTCTAGACCTTTTTTTATTTATTTTTTTCATTGTTCTGTGTGAATGACGTCTTATGCAAGTATTAATACAAGTTATGATGCAATGCATCAAAGGTGACACATTTTTATTATTATTGAGTGACAGTTACAGAAGGATTGTGTTCATGGGGATACACTTGATTTTTTTAGGTGACAGAAAAACACCTTTGATGAAGATGACTGATAGGAAAGAGGATGAGAGCTCTCTCTTCATCTTCAGCTTTTCAGAATGCTCATTGGTGGATCTATATCGTGTCACAAGTCCAGCTGTAAGTGAAAAAGAGCCCAGAGCCACTCTCTCAGATTTGGAGGAGGCCTGCAACCTTTACCTTCAGGAAAGGTTGGTGAAATGTAGTTCAGTATTGAACAGTAGAAGTAAGAACAAATTTTGAGAATATATTTGTATGAAGTTTTTAGTAAATGAGACAAAATGTGACGTGTATAAAATGTGTATGGTAAGAGATCACAAAAAAGATACATGATGAATTGTATAAAGGCACGTTCACACCAAGAATGATAATGCTAATTATATCTATATACAACTATATACTCTATGATAATTATATTAGTGTCCACACCAATGAACTATAACGTATTTAAATGTTTTTTCTAAGAGTGATTGTGTGAGCGTATTTGCATCATATGTTTTAAAATAGGAAGCCATTTTGAATGGCTTTTATCGTTCATTAGCTGGAAAAAGTTATTTGAAAGTGATTCCAATGATACTGTTCCTGTGTCGTGGTTGTTACTTCAGTTGTGGAAAAATTCTAAATCTGATATTAAATGTCAGAACGAGAGTGAAAAACCAGTCATAGGATTTGTCTTTGGCCCTTTAATTTTTTGCAAGAATGCTGTCCAATGACTTTGACCTTCAACAGTATCTTCCCAGATTATTTCTAACTGGTCATAGCCATTCCCCTATTAGAGGAATGCTGACAGAAGTTTTAGTCACATACACAGAGAAAATACTAAAGGCCAACACCTGTGCAAACAGAACATATGGAAAATATAAAATATAGAAAAAAGAAAATAAAGAGAAATATAGAAATTTCCATCACATTCTTTCCCCTTTCGATCATTTTTTGATCACATCAGTATGTACATTCCCTATATTTGACTTCAAGTATGTTAATCGCCAGGATTCAAAACATTCCATCATTCTCGTAGGGCAAGAAATCATTCAGCTGTTTTTGTGAGGCATAGACATCTCTAATACATGTAGCAAGTTTGGGGGAAGTTGCAGCTTCACTGTCTACAAGGAAAGTCACCACAGTCTTACTTGTGGCAGTTGTTTTTATGCTATACTAAATGAACTTAAGTGCCTACCTATTTGTTGGCTTCTTCTAATTTGGAAATACAATGATTCAAGCAAGCGAGCAGGTCTTCATTGCTGTTGTTAACAGATGGGTTAGTAAGCGAACTTGCATTTGCATGTCTCTCATTCATTCCTCACTCCTGCAGGGCTGCTGGTGGTCACCCCCTCTCCTCCAGCCCCTCCAGTCTGTCTTGGTTTTAGTCACCTCAGTCATCATTCAGTTGTTAGGGCATTCATTCTTCCAGTGTCCTTTTTCTCCACAGCGGAAACAGATATCCGGATCAGTTTTCCACATTCGACGTCCTCTGCCTTTCCCATGTCTGTGTTCTCGCCCTCTGTTGTTGGTTCCTCTGCCTCTCGGTTGGCCTGCACTCATCTGCACAGCTTCATACATGGCCTTGTGCAGTTCTTTGTCAGCCTTTTCCTTTTTCTTCTTCTGTTTCTCCTTGTGTTGTTCCTCTGCATGGACTGCATGCTTTCTGATGATTTCCACCCTGGCCTCGTTCCATCCAATGCAGCTCTGTTTTACTGCAGCACTCATTCAGAAAACTGCTGTTCAAGTGTGATTCCCAAATGTCAGGTGGGTCACGTCTGTTCGCTGGTTCTGCTATTCCACTGTACTTCTTGAAAGTCTCATACAGTCCCTCAAAATAGTCCATCACAAGCTCATCCTTACCCTGTATGCAAGAGTTAATCTTTGCGATGTCCACTCTCACTGGAAATGCAGTTTTAACATGTTGACACAAAAGTTCCACTGCATTTCGATATGGTCTGTTGTAGGGGTGACCCCGAATAGTGGACGATTCGATGCTTCGATTCGAGGTGCCTGATTCGACTCCCAATCTCACAGTCGAATATTCGAAGGGTGTTATGATCATGCCATTTTGGCTATATGGGGGTGCTCAGTGTCTGATTTCACATAGAACTAGGAGTTTTCTCCCAATAAGTTAATATACAGCCTATTATGATAATGCTATAAATAAGAATCTGAAAAGAAAAAAGCTTTAAATAAATATTTTAACGTGCGTGAACAAATCCAACCACCCCTATAAATTTAAGTTTCACTTTCCATAATCAGTGACCGACAGAGGAGCATTTTGGCGGCAAGGATTTAAACCTTTAACAAGACTCAGACTCACGCAGAGTGAAAGACTGGATTTTTTTTTCGATCAAGTAGGATACAAGTGATTTCAAAACGTTTCAGCCGGTTTATATATATCGTGTATATATTATTTATCTCGTATAAGATGCATTTGGTCGAGTCGCTGCAGTAAAGTTCATTGTACGGTGATGATCTCTTCAGCGCGCAGGACAAACAACTATGCAGAATATTAATAACTATGACTGTGACTGTCATATACACTTAACATTAGAATGAGAACACTATTATAATAAAAGGCTGTGAATTTTTAGAGTTTAGTTCCCTTGTTTCTGTACGTTGTTGCGTGAAGAACGCGTCCACAAAAGGAGTTCATTCAGAGCCGCGCAGACACGTTCATGCATCGGGGCGTTTTGTGCAGATAGCCTTTATTATATTAACGTTATGTTGCATAAATAATGAAGCATATTGAGTTAAATGAGTTAAATCCCATTGATTAAAAACCTGCTATCAAATGCTTCATTCTACTGGTCATCCAGCGCGCGCAGCTCAAAACAGAAATGCAGAGCATTAATAACTGTCATATACATAACGTTATAATGAGAGCACTATTGTAAAAAAATATTGTGAATTCTTAGGGTTTCACTGACGTTTAATGTTAGCTATCTTTTAATCAAAACATAAAACATTATTCACCCCGTTTGTATCTGCGAGGCGTCCGTTACACATTTTCTCTGTGTGTTCACATCAGTAATTATGACTGTCGAATGTCACTTGAATCTTGGTAATGTATTTTGCCCCGCCCCCAAACATATTATTCGACTATCAGCAAGATTCGAAAGTTCCGATTCGACTATGAAAATCCTTAGTCGGGGACACCCCTATAGTCTGTTGTCATCGTGAGCCCATTCCACATGTATTCTGGTGGCATTGTTTACTGGAAAGTGTGGTCTAACTTTTTGCCAGTCCTTTGTGCCCAATTTCAGCATGAGAAGACATTTGAGGTCCTGCATGGTGGGGCTAAATTCCTGACAGAAGAACAGTAATTCGGCAGCGAATTTGTCTCCAGAGTCTTTGGGGTGGGGCAGATGAGTCATGGCTTCTTTTAAGTCTTTCACTGACCATGGACAGAACACCATGATTGGTCATTTGGGTCCTGCAATTTGGACCTCCCCGTCCCTTGGGTCTTCCTCATCCAAATCGTTCGGTTCAGTTCCTCTTTCCACCATTGGGATCTTCTGAGAGTGCATGGTGATTTTGAGTGGAGTGGACAATGATGCGCATGCTGCAGAGGGGCAACTGTTTCCGGACTTGGATGTCTAAGTTCTTGGGTTTGATCTTGGTTTAGCGGGCGGCATTGCTGATGTACTACACGATGGAGGTGGTTGGTGGGGCCAGGAGTTGTGATACACTTTAGCACACTGCGATTTTCTGAAAGGATACAAAGAAGAATTCTGAGAAGTATCATCTGTTCCTTTCTCTTCCTTAAATGGCATTTCCTTGAACACTCGTTTTCTTTCCCTTCGTTCTGCTTCTTGCCGCCACAGTCTCAAAACTCTCTTATGCATTTGAAACTTATCCTTGTGTTTATTCTTCAGCTTTCCTTTACTTCTCACCCTATGTTCATGTTTCTACAAACTGTCTTTCACTCTATTTAAGGCCGATACAATGAATGTGCCTCTTTTAGGGAACCCATGATTCTCTATCCATTCTGGTACCACATCTACAATTGTTTCCCCATATTTCTTTTTCATTTCTTCATAAATTGGACTGTTCAGATCCTCTAAGTTAACCCTGGATTTGCTATTTCCAGATCCCATACTTTTAATCGAAGACTTTACCCCAGATGTGCCCTTCACACTGTGGTTGTCACCACCATGTGGCTTCAATACCTTGTCCCGCTGTCTCACTAACTTTTGGAATCAGTGGGAGGATTAGATCTACTTTCTGAAGTCTGGAAATATCAAACTCTTTTCACTCAATCCTTTAAATAAATTTGAAAATATGAATTGGAATTTCAAAATCAGTCTCACCACTTTGCATGCTTCTTTAATCCATTGAGACCCTGGTGGTGAAGGTCCGGGCCCTCTTGACGTTGGTCCCCTTGTCTCTGAAGGCTTTGTGGGGTAGGGGCTATAATCCTCTTTTTTATATTAGGATGATCGGTCACCAATGTTTCAGGTCCAGACGAATCACACATGGGATCCCATCCTCTTCAGCCGTTTGTCATGGAAAAATTCTAAATCTTTTATTAAATGTGAGACTGAGAGTGAAAAACCAGTCAAAGGATTTGTCTTTGAAGCTCTGTAGTTAGAAAGACAGAATGCAATTCCATACAGTCTCTTTTATACTGATAAAGGCTGTCCAAGGATCGACTGTTACCTTGAACAGTATCTTCTCAGAACAGTTCTAACAGGTCATAGCCAGTCCCCTTTTAGAGGAATGCTGACAGAATTTTAGTCATGTACACATAGAAAATACTGAAGGTCAACACCTCTGCAATTAGAATATATGGAAAACAGAGAATATACAATATGGAAAATAGAAAATAAAGAAAAATATATACATTTCCATCACATTTCTATTCTAGAAGAATGATTTTTTTTTTGATTTTTTTTATGTTCATAGTTACCGTTCTTGGTGTTAATGGGCCTTGACAATGATTTGGCCTGTCACTTAAAACACTGAGTATAATTGTGTAATGTCTTTGTGTGTGCAGAGCTGATTCTTGGAAAGAGAGGAACAGAAATTTGCCTTTCAAATGGGAGCAGCTTTCAAAGCGTGGTGTTAAATGAAGCTTCACATACTACAAAGAGATCCAGACATGCCATGCTGACAGACTTTTTATATATATATATATATATATATATATATTAATGTGGATTAAATGCATGCATTCATTCATCAATCAGCCAGAGAAAATTTTACGATTTAACTTTTACTGTCATATTTAATAAAATACCATTGAATACTGTACATTTAAAATTCAAATGAAAGTTCATTTCAGTTTGGGTTTATGAGGAGGTTACATGTCATTTTTCACAAGAAGCTATTCTTCATGAAGCCAGGCCAATGCAAATGTGTTTATATATGCACATATCCTAATATATGTTTATATATACATGAGTAATCCGTGCACTTGATTAAGCTTATTGTGGCTTGATTCTAGCGTTTTTCCAAAATGTACAGCTCAGTTGCAGTAAGTAGTTGTTATCTTCTTAACAAAGGTCAAGTAAACAAAATTCAGTATATTTGTTAGTATATCTGTTATGCAGTTTCATAGTCTGTTCTGAAGTCAGAAAATGTGCATATAATATCACAGCTAATCATGTCTCCCACACATTATACTGAATGTCAACACAATTTTTCTGGTTTTATTGTTCTTATGTATTTCATAAGACAGGCCATAGGCACTGGTTTTCAGATTTGCTCTACTTAAGTCTTTTCCAGCAAGCGGATCTTTTCACGATTTGTACATTAGTACCGTTTGTGCTGCACATCAATTTAATTGAATTTGAGCTGCAATATTAATCAATGTAACTAGATTTTCCTTCCTCAGGGTTATTAAAAACCTCTACCATTCCAAGTTATTCATTATTCATTTCATTTATACAGTTTTTATTTAATTTTTTATTTGTTCTTCTTTAATTGGACTGCCGATGGTTAGTTGAGAGGCTGTATCATGATTTTTGTGAGGTTATGGAACACTGAATGAGTCACAGCCTGTATATTCATGAGCTGTATGAATTTAATGATCTGTGCCAAAGCCTTCAAGCCTTCAGTTTCCAATTATTTTTTATTGTAATTTCAACTTTTAAACTACAAGACAAAACAGGGTTACCATAAGCATAAAACAATACTCAATAACAACCCTTATATCTATCATTTTAAATCACTGTACACATAAAAAGATCCCTGCTCATTTTGCTGCTGCCAGAAAAAAATGCATTTAATGTGTGTTAAAATATCTGTCAAACCCAAGTTCGGAATGTACATGAAGAGCATTTAAAATGGCAGTGTGAAAAGATTTGGTGTATCTCCTAAAATGCCAAAAAAAAAAAAAAAAAAACGGATGATACACTCTTATTCAAAGGTTATGGGTCAGCAACTTTTTTTAAAATCTTTTTGAAATAAGTCTTTTTCTCAACAAGGTTGCATTTCTTTGATCAAAACTACAATAAAAACAGTAATGTTGTGAAATAGCATTATAATTTTAAATAGCTGTTTTCTTTTTTATATATATATATATAAATTCCTGTGGCAAAGCTGAATTTTCACAGTCAATATTCAGTCCTCAGTGTCACATGATCCTTTAGAAATCATTCCAATATGCTGATTTGCTGCACCGGAAACATTTCTGTGGAAACCATGATACATCTTTTTCAGGATTCTTTGAAGAATAGAAAGTTCAGAACGGCCTTTATTTGAAACTGACTTTTTTGTAACAATGAAAAAGTCTTTACTGCATTTATATTAATTAATATGTCCTTGCTAAATAAAAATAGCAACGTCTTTAAAAAATCTGTTAGTCTGTACAAACATTGCTGGACCCCATTGACTTTTATTGTCTGGTCATCTCAAGGCTAAGTGTGCAAAAGGTTTACCTCATTAGCCAATATGAACTAATTACAATAAATAAAACCTTTTTGAAACATTACATATGAAACCTTTATACATATCAGATAAGATTAAAGTGCCCTTAATGGCTTTCATGGAAATTAAATGGAAAGCTATCATACATATAGACAACTCATGTGTTTTGGTTTTTAGTCCGCACAGGTGGAATGACTTGCAAAGGCAACACCATTCTTTGCCCCATCATCTCCAATCCTGTGCACATACTCTCCGTCCCATTCTAGCTTTTCTCCTGAAGTCTGCTGAACTGTCAGTCTCTTTAAAGTGAGCGAGGAGGTAGAAGTTCTGATGGAAGTCATCAGAGAGTTATTAGTGTTCTCCAGCTCAAAGGCTACAATGTTATGTTCATGCTGTCTGTGCCTCATGCATAGTGGAATGGTGAAGAGACCGTAGATGATGGGGTCCAAACAAGCATTTAACAGCCCAAAAATAAAAAGGATGTGTGAGAGTGACTGGGACACTGTTTCCTCCAGGCCAGCAGGACAGAACCAGTACCACAGGCCAAGCATGTAGTAGGGTGTCCAACACACCATGAATGACAGCACAATGACCACAGTCATCTTCAGCGTGCGCATGCGTGCCCTAGGGATGTTGTTTTTCGACCTGCGCAGCTGCACTTTGTTGGACAGCACTAGATGTGACAAAGATCACAACAGAAGCAAGACGTTAGCGTGACAGATGACAAGTAATAAAGTTAGGGCAAAGACACCGCAGGGTCATGTTACTTGCAAACTGATCAAGAAGTTACCATTAGAAATGTTTTTGTCAAGATAACTTACAGCTGTTTTCTGTCATTTTCTTGGAGATCTCAAACAATATCCTGCTGTAGCAGGAGATCATGATGAAGAGTGGTAAGAGGAAGAGGAAGGTGAAGGTAAGCATGTTGTAAAGTGTCTCTTGCCAGCGTGAGCTAAAGCTGCCATAGGTTGTACACTGGATAAACCGCTTGGGGGAATCAATCACCACAACGTGGAAAACAAACACCTGGACAAAGAGCATGTTACAGGATTAGATATTCCAGATATACTGATCCAAGCCATCTACTAACATAGTCATCTACTATCTGGCTATAGTTAACTAAATCTAATCTAATCTAATTTTTTTATTCATTTAAACTAAAACTGAAATGATTACTAAAAACTATATAAGCTAACAAAAATGACAACAACACAACAAAATTAATCAAACTTAAAAGTCAGAAAAACAGAAAATGTAAATATGAAAACTAATTCAAACTATTAATAAAAACTATAGTATAAAAACACTGCTACAGCTTACTTCCTTTTTGTTTTGAAATATTTGAATAGTAATATATATATTATATTATATTAATAAGTATATATATATATATATATATATATATATATATATATATATATATATATATATATATATATATATATATACATACATATTTACACACATAGAGTATATGCCATAACAGCATCACTATGATTTCAAATTTGATGATTTCACTCACTTGGCCTATAGCTTTTAATGCATTGCGATTCATGTAATTCACGAAACTCATAGAATTATTCAATAATTAATACATGAAAAAAAAAAACAATAGCAACAATATGCCACCCAGGTCAGTGGGGAAGGGGCATCTTACATGACCTCAACATGTCTCTTACCTGTGGTATGGATAACACGACACTCATGGTCCATGCTACACTCAGCAAAACTTTATTCCTCTTCCTCGCTTGGTTGATGGACAGAGGGTTGAGAATAGCAGCCTGTCGGTCCAGACTTATCACCACGGTCACGAAAGCGCAGGAGTACATGGCCACGAGTTTGAGGAACATCAGCGTCCTGCACGCGAGGTCCCCCGCGAGCCACTGCACCGTTACATTCCACCCCGCGTCCAGCGGCATGACGACGAACGTCACCAGCAAATCCGCCACCGCCAGGTTGGTGATGAGGAGCCGGACGTGGGACCGCTTTCTGTGGTTGTGGTGGTTGGCTGAGTAAAGCACGGCGAGATTGCAGCACGCGGACAGCGCGCACAGGAGGAGCGTGAGCGTCACTCGGACCTGAGCCGCGGCGGTGAAGCGCGGAAGATGAGGAGGAGGAAGATCCTCCGCGCTGCTTGAGTTAAAGTCATACTTGCAGGTGGAGTTCTTCTGACAAACATCCTCGATGTTATAAGCCATCATAGTTGAGTTCATGCTTTCGTGCTTCGTTTTTAGTGCTTTAACGGCCAGGTCAGAGTTGGTAAACACGTGGACGCTGAAAATGAATCCCAAGGGGGGATTTAAAAACTTTACTTATTTTAAATGACAGGTAATAAACTATTTCTTTTTTATACTTTTTGATTAGGCTACAGAAACGTAAAAAGTATCCTTAAACGTGCAAAAACACCTTAAAGTTCTCTTGTTTTAGATGGTCATGGCTCGTTGGTTACCCCAGAGATGTGTGGTCATTTGGATGAGCTGGACATCAGTCCTAAATGTCTAAACTAATCGCAGCATCACTGGAGGCGTGGTTAATTAAGATGATCACCAAATGTGATCAAAGGACCTCTCCTTTCGTGGCAAGTGGAGGCTTAATGGTTAGTTTGCTAATGCATTTTAAAGAAGGGATTGAGGTAAGATAAAGCATGTCATTGAAAAGTCTATAAACTGTGCAAGAAAAGCCTGGTAGATATTAAGATGTTTTGGTAGTTTGATACTTCTCTGTAAAACGTGTCCTTTCAGTCACTTGCATGGTAAAGTCAGTACGTGTCAAATGTCCTCACTTATACAGGCTAGTAAAACGAGAACACAGTAGTGAGGACATTTTTACTGGTCCTGGCTAGTTAAAAAGGCTTATGAATCAGCCAAAACAAATGTTTTGCGCGTGGTTCTGTGAAGGATAGGTTTGGGGACAGAAAATATCATTAACCTGATATAAAATCAATGGAAGTTTATACAATATCCTCGCTAAGTGAAACAAGAGAGTGTGTGATTTTGTTTTTGGTTTGTGATGTGCTTAGTAAGTATCATGCCCAGAGGCAATAGAGACACATGTGATGTGAAAGAGTGTTGTCAGGAAGGTCAGCGTGTCCCACATCAGGACAAACGCTGAGCTCAGACGAGCTACTGATTCCACTCTGAAAGCCTTGTAGCCTTTAAACGGTTTCAGTTTCAGGGACAAGAACATTAAGTATCTTCATGTAATCCAAGTCCTTTATTTGTATCCAAATGTTACAGCACTGGTTTTATCTTGTCTGGTTTTGTCATCTTTATTTATTAATTGTAAACATAAAATTAATTTAACCTGAAAGAGATCTGACAATACATCACTCCTAAGCATACATATTAACAGGCCTAAATTTTTAATATACATAATTCCATATCCATATTATATGTACGTGTAATGCACCTAATTCTATTCAGACAAATATTCCTTAGGGGTTTATAGAATGTGTTGGTTCCTATGACTATATACTGTTAATAGGACTTTACACCGTTTGTAAACAGGATGTCACTGTGTGCTATAAACATTTTTTCAGTGACTCTTTCTGTAGGTTACATCACCGCCAGTATCTGCCAACAAGTGACTGTCTTTATGACTGAGTCATTGAATGATTTATTTACCAAATTCATCTTAAAGGGATAGTCTACCCAAAAGTGAAAATTCTATTATTCTGTTGATAGCCAAACTGTTTCTGTGCCCATTGATTTACACTGTGTTTTGTACATTCAATGGAAGCCAATGGGAACTGAAGTTGATTAGTTATCATTATTCTTCAAAATATATTATTTTGTGTTCAGCAGTAGAAAAAAAAAATGATAGTTTTGGAACAACATGTGGGTCTGTAAGTTGTGACTAGGGTTGGGTACCGTTCAGATTTTAACCGGTACGGTACCAGTATCGGTACCTGAAATTATGTACCGGTACCCAACGGTACCTTTTTTCGGTACTTTACTCTCTGCGTAATAACAATATTTATTTCAGTGAAAAAATAAGTCCAAAACTCTCAATTTCAACATTTTGAACAATAGGGCCCTACAATTTTTTTTCTTCCAGAAATTCTTGTGTGTTTAATTTTTTTTCTGATAATCAAATGAAGGCATGAAACATTTATTTATTTTTAATCAAATGGAAATGAAACCGAATTTTTTGGCAAACAAACAGATGTTTACTGTTAAAATTAATACATGGTATAAAATTTGTGTGAATATTCCTTTTAAAAAATTTAATAATCATTGTATTTTTTCTACAATTAAGTGGTTAATGTGGTTGTAATAATTATTTTTATCATTTAATTGTTTTATTTAAATTTGTCAGAATATATAAAGGTGAACATTATACTGTACAAAAATAATACAAGAGTAATATATTTCTGTTATACGTTAAACCACACTTTTTTTGTTGCTGTGGAGTTTCTATGTGTATACAGTATGATATAATGCTAGTTATCTCAAATGAAACGGTAAAATTCTCATGAAGTGACTCTCACAGCCTGTAAGTTCATGTGTTCATGTAGTGAGATGCAGAGTCCGAAAATCACCGCGAGTTCACGCTTGCTTCAGTATTTGTGTAGTAAACAAAACCGCGTCTCAGCCATTCATACACACCGAGTCTAGCGGAACATGCAGGATTCACATTTAAACTGTCTTTTTATCGCGATTCGAATTAAGTGACAGACCTTCTTTTATTCATCCAAAAATTGACGAATTCTGTGGCATTCCACGCTATTGAGTAAATTCCGTTTTTATGAATGAACTCCGCCATCCTATCCACCTCGTCGCCAAAACCATATGACCCTAGAAATTTAAGCACACTTCGGTACATTTCGGTTTGCCGTGTGTTGTTTTAAAGAGTTGCAGGGGTGACATCATGTCACAGGGTCTCTCTCTCTCTCTCTCTCTCTCGTGTGCGCCCAAATGCGTTCTCAGGTAACGTTACCGAAATTTGGTAATGATTTAATGTGAATCGGTAGCCTACTCGGTACGGTAGTACCGACACAATTCGGTCGGTACCAGTGGTGTGGAGTGGACCACTACCTCCTGTAGAACCCACTTCTTTATCGGTCGGCTTTGCGTATAGGGGAGAGCGGGGACGGTTGCAACAGGGGACAGTTGCAACATGACTTATTCCTCCGATCAGGAATGAGCTAGAGTGATGATACTCATACTGCACATGCTTAGTTAGCCCCTCCCCCGATCTGAAAGAAATCAGCCATTTGTGACCATTCCTTCAGGGAAAAGCTAATTTTGAGGTAAAAAAGTATTTTTTTTAATGTTCAGAATATTTCTCATACTGTCTAAACTGTTTTTGTGAAGCATTATTCATTCATATAATTTAAATCAGTGTTTTTTAAGCTTCTAATAGGCATAGCTATCAAGTGTTAAAGCTATTGTATCTAGCTAGTATAGTAAGTTTCATCATGGCTGACAGAGTGGGGACAGTTGCAACAGCATGCTGTTGCAACTGTCCCTTATCTCAACATTGGGTTAAAAGCTTGTCATATTAACATAATACAGTTATAATTTCATGGATTAGTAAATAACCCTTTCAATACCCAGGTATCCCTCCTTATTTTAAGTACATACTCTCAAACTAGGCCAAAGTGTAGTCTGTATTTTTTCTTTGTTTACAGTATGCCACGAGCCACGAGAGAGGAAACGCACAACAGATAGGGGTGTCCCTCTATCTGTTCTGAAGTCAGCAGCAAATATAGTGAAGGATTAACTAATTTATTTCTCTCTAAACCTCTCTCTGTCACACACACACACACACACACACACACACACACACACACACACACACACACACACTTCATTTCAGGAGTTCATAGAAGTAGTTCAGTAAATTTTCAGTCTAGATTTTCATTAAAAATATTTTGTTGGTCAAATTTTTTTAGGCCTAATAATTAACCGAAACATGTTGTTACTTGTTCTTTTACTAGTCTTTGTATTTGTATGGCCAATTTAACAAATTCAACAATTTAACCAATATACATTTTGTATGGTCACAAATAAAATAAAGAAATTGCAATATAATGTTTCTTTATTATTACATTTTAATAAGTGTTGCAACTGTCCCTGTGGACTGTTGCAACCGTCCCCTGCTAGGGGTCAGTTGCAACGTTTCACTTTGTCTGTTCAAGTTTAAATTGTACACATATTATCATATGTATGCATGTAACAGCAATGTGGGTGGGTATCTGACAGATGTGGGTTTAATATATAAAGATTTTGGCTTTCCACAAAAAACTGTCTCTGAGAAACTGAAGGAAATACAAAAAGTGTTGCAACTGTCCCCACTCTCCCCTACCCACTTCTACGTTAAGTACGTTATACTTTTTTTTACGCGTACACAGACGTTCGACGCATGCGCTTTGCGCCAAATTGCTTATACCTCTCCTGGCCTAACGGGGCCAGTGTTTGCGCAATCTCGCGCCACGAGCCATATAAATATATTTGTATTCTTTCATGCTACAGTTGTACAAATGAGGATATTTTCTAACCTGTTTATGCAGTTTTTTTTCGTCTACCTTGTGAATCGATACCCTCACTGCAGGGTTGCCACCTTGCGGATAAACTAATTACTGCAAGAGTGTTAAATGCGTATATGCGACCTGCGAGTACAAAGTATGCTGGTTAGTAATTTACATATAATCTGGATTACGTAATCAGATTACAAAAATTAAGTACTTGTAATCAGAGTAAGTTA
This sequence comes from Acrossocheilus fasciatus, assembly GCA_036784905.1. Lineage (NCBI taxonomy): Eukaryota > Metazoa > Chordata > Actinopteri > Cypriniformes > Cyprinidae > Acrossocheilus > Acrossocheilus fasciatus. Next base: position 29,629,576 of record CM071944.1, read on the forward strand.
CATTTTAAAATACTCGTAATCAGACTACCATTACTTTTTATGGATTACATCTTATTCACACAATAGCAATAAATTACTCATAAATCATTGATTCTCCCTAATTTATCTTTTTCATCTTTTAAATTTTCCTTTCTAAAATAGCCTACCGATTATATACATATTATATATGTATATATAGTCCAGTTTTGTGGACATTCACACAAAGATCAGTCATTAGTCGAGTGGTGACTGCATTTGACCACTGGATTTACAAAAATCATTTCAGGTTTAAGAAGGGTTTCAACATTGCATCAACGACTGATGAACATATTCATTTTTATTTGAATTATTACTCTGTAGGTTTTTCAACCATGTATTATTAATTATAAGTAATTAAAATGCACATATTCACGTTATTTCTTAGTTACATGTAATGCAGGCATTACAAAACTTTGTCATCTAAACCTTATTCACCAAATATATTTGCTTTAAGTACCCCTGAGATTTTAAAATAAATATTTCAATAATTAAGTAACACATTTGCATTCTCACGGTTTCTTTGATGTTGATTAATGATCACATTGCATGCAGGTAAATAAAAATATTTCATCTTTTTTTAGTAAGTGTTTTATTAAGAACAAAGACTATAGAAATGCAAAGACGGTTCTCTCCTGTAGCCTACTTATGAATGGGAGAAACTGCAACGCACAATATGGAGGAATAGTCCCACCTTCTAAATGACCGCCAAATTTCCCATAGAAACCTGAAAAAGAAGCTTTTTAAGGCTATTTGAGCATAAGAAACAACATTTATGGGGCAATTAATTTCTGATTTTTGTTGCTGATTTGACATTTTGAGTTCAGAGAGCAGTTTTTGAGATTTCAGGATTCCCCCATTCATTAAGATAGGTCTTCTACGAGCTGCCCGGAGGCATTGCAAATTAAATATGGCCGCCAAGTGAAGAGACTTTCCTCAAAAGGGAGTTCAAATAAAAATATAATAATTTAAAAGAAAAAAAGAAAGGGAGTTTGTTTTAAAATGACTTATTTTTTTATTTTTATGATTTAATTAATTGTCAGCTTTTCATTAAACTCACAACCCCTCTGCAGTTCCTTTACGAACCCTAGTTCCTGTAAACTTTTCAGTCCAAGGATCCAGTAAACGAATGCCTTCAAACAGTAGCCTCAAAGTTCAAAACAACTACAGAGAAAACCTGAACGATTTCATTAGAGATTGCTTAGAGTCACGTCCAGAATTATTCTTTTAAGCATGTATTTGGCTTAAAAGCACGAGTGTTTTAAGGTAGGGGTTTATTATTTTCCCATCACTGTCTGCCATGGGAGAAGCAGTCTATCAAACATAGGAGTAGAGCTGCACAATTCTGGATAAATTGATCACGATTTTTTATAATTATTATTATTATTATTTTTGTATCAAATAGAGATCATGATTTACCTACAGATTACTAAACAAAATAGCTACTAGTTCTGACAAAATGTTATTTGTTGCAGTCTATGTAATTTTTACTAAATCTGCACCTCTTTTGTGTAGGCCTAGGACGATAAATTACTGGATCGATTCTGAGATTTTCCGAATGCATCGCGATTCCTCTGGAATCAATTCTGAGCTTAGTTTTGAACAGCAGATGGCGCTGCATGCTTTAGAAACAGCCGTACTCTGCTTGTTTCCAAATCCACCTAAAATAGTCAGTCATAAAATTCGAAAAGTTTGAAGCGAATTACAAGGGTGTTCACAATGGGCTGTGTTTACATTAATCTCGTGTCATACAAGCATTCTGAACCGAGGTGAAATTACAGACTCACAAGCGCTCTTCATGAGCATTTGAATGTGCAGATAAAAAATAGATTAGAGCGCCATCTGCTGTTAAAATCTAAGCTCAGGGTCGATTCCATTCGATTTATTGTCCCAGCCCTACTTTTGTGGCTAATATTAATTTCATAATGATCCTTACTCCATGAAGTCAAGCAGAAGTTACAGTAAGTGAAAATGTGCAAATACTACTGGCCCATTTTGGGGTGAACTAAATATGCAAGACTAGTCTTACGTCATTGTTTATAACACAGGCCATTCATCCTTTGCTGGGCCGCTTAAAAAATGGGGGCATAAATTAAGGGTATACCCACTTCTCCAGGCACCCTTAAAAGAACCGAGTTCGATACCCAACCCTAATTGTGACAGCAAAAAAAATTTTTCGAACGGACTATTCCTAGTCTTTGAATCATTCACTCAACCAGTTCATTCAAAACACTGATTCATTCAGGAAGGAAATATGACTACAGTATGCTGCCCAGAGTCACAATGTTGATTTGCTGATGTGGACTCATTTTGAAACTATTTTTGTTGATAGAGCAAAAATATACAATGGCTTTGTGTAAAATGTCAGTTACTTAATATTAACTACTTGTTTCTTAAACTGTCTGCTATTATGCAGTATCACATGTTGACCAAATATCAGCACATGAATACCTGCGGCCTCGTGCCTCCAGCCCAAAATCATGCAGAACAGCAATTCTGTTAAATGGAGTTTCTGAGACATGTTCAACCTTGGCTGAACTGTAGAGAGATCGCCTGTTCCTCTGCGCAGTAATGACTGCATCTTTGGATGTGGCATATATTCCAGATTTCTCTCCCTCTCTTTGTCTTTCCGTCCTGTGGGCATGAGTAGTGAGAAGCTTAAAAACAGTTCATCCTCACATTAGCAATATAAACAACTTTTTTTTTTCTTTTTTTTCTTTCTTTTTTTACATTGAACATATTAAGTAAATATAAATGTAAAAAATAAATGCTTTAAAAATAGTATCCATACAGTATAACAGCATAAAAGCAGCACTAATGTTATACCGATATCCTGGTAAAAGCTCCAAATGTGATACTGATAAACAGATTAAATTAATAAATTTATTAAATTAGATTAAATAAATTTGTTATGATCATTTTACTTTAAAATGCTGTGAAAGCTTACAGCATTAAAATCTAAGTCAGTGTAAGTGGTTGTAAACTATGAATGAACTAGATTATTTTATAACACATTTATAGAAACTGAATAAAGATAAATAATTTGATTCTTCTGTTGTGGTTTCACTCAGTGCAGTGCACTACATCATTAGACCACTAGATGCCCCCTTGCACCATATTCTCCACACTGAGAGCATTTATCCATACTTCTCTAAACTCAGTACTAAGTGTCTGTTTTTGCCTTTTAATTGACCTATCGTTCATTGGTTATACTGTGCACATTCATATTCATTGAATATTTTAAATGTAAATGCAAACTTGCACAAAGTAGCAGTACTTAAGTGTCAATCTCTATTTTCTTCATGTATCTTACAAAAAGATTATTGGAAGCATCTGTGTTTGACACCTCAGGCTTTAAGGGTTAAAGGTTATTGAACATTGTAGTCAAGACCACAGTGGCTCAATGTGGAAGACAAGACCAAGACCAATGTATGGCCATTACATTAATACATTACAGTGATAAATACTCATGTATAAAACATGCTTTCTTACTAAATAAACAGTATACCGTAACCAGCATGCTGCCTTTATTTTTTTTTAGTTTTGTTGGATAGTTCATTTTATAAAATGTTCCATGCATGTGCATAGAAAATTAGGTGTTGTGTAAAAGGTGATGTTTGGAGTTCCCTTGGGTCTCTTTAAGTACAATTGTACAAACTGTCTGTTTTATTGACATTCAGAGTCAGGCTGTTCCTGCAGCAACACTTTCATATCTACTGCCTGAATTCAGTGGATCAGCCCACTACAGCAAATTAATTATGAATTAGATCATATCAACCGATGAATATTAGTATATGGTATTATTTAAAACTAAAACATCAAGCAAGAAAATAAAACAAATGCTTTAATTCAGGATATGGCCTTGGTTGAACTTACAAGACTATGTTATAACTAGAATCACCAGATACATTTCAACTAGTGCTTATACTTACTAGCTGAATTGTATAATTTAATTGTAAAAGACAAGAAGATGGTGGGATGATGCAAGTGCTGGAAAAAGAGAGGGGTCTATGATGCTATAATTGAGTACAGCGCCGTTTGGCTCAATATGAATCACTGTAAAGGCCCAGCAGAGCCATAGACAGATGGGAAAACACAAGGAGTGGTGAGTCTTGCTCTGTAGGGTGGATAAAAAAAGAAAAAACAACCAGTCAATACTGTGTGTGTGTTGTGCGTGTGTGTGTGTGTGTGTGTGTGTGTGTGTGTGTGTGCGTGCGCGTGCGTGCGTGCGTGTGTGTGTGTGTGTGTGTAAATCAACCCTGCCTCCAAAGACAGTCTGAGATATACTGTTATGCTATTGCTGAGTCCATTCTCCAGGCAGCAGTAAATTGTCTTTGCCTCAGAGTATTGAAGCACAGAGACCTTCAGCGCAAAACCAGTGATTACCAACAATCACACTTGCTGTGAATATAGCCACACTAAATGACTGCTGTGTGATGCAGTCTACACTACTGTCTTTTATCTAAGTGATTAAAAAGATTACTTATGTTTGCATTTGGAATATTTTAGTCATTCCAAATATTTATAGACAGTAAGAACAATTAAGATCATTAATTACAGAACCACACATTAAAAAGTGCTGTCCTGCCGTTTTTAACTTAAAGAGCTCTACCTGATCTTACTCTAAAATTTCATTTTGTTGGTGTCACCTAATATATTTAGGTTGATTCAGTAAAATTACATTACATTTTTATTTAAAATCAGTTAATTTAGATGTTATTTTTAGGTTACCATTTTTTTCTGTGCTGTGCAGTTGCTCCGACTGACAATGAATCCATGATACATGATTAATATTTACTTTCACTTTGATTAGGGGAGAATGTTACTGTTAAATTGCTGACTAAGAACTTACAAATCTATATATATCAAACATCATATACACTGCAAGATGTTTTATTTTTGTCTTGTTTTCAAGTAGAAAATAGGCTACCTCAATAATGTTAAAGGAACACTCCACTTTTTTTGGAAATAGGATCATTCTCCAACTCCCCCAAAGTTAATAAGTTGAGTTTTACCGTTTTTGAATCCATTCAGCCGATCTCCGGATCTGGCAAGAGCACTTTTAGCATAGCTTAGCATAGATCATTGAATCCTATTAGACCAGTAGCAACGCGTTCAAAAACGATCAAAGAGTTTCGATATTTGTCCTATTTAAAACTTGACTCTTCTGTAGTTATATCGTGTACTAAGATCGGCGGAAAATGAAAAGTTGCAATTTTTTCCCCGGGGACTACTTTCAGGCGCTGCGTAATATCACTGCGCCTGCTGCGGCCATGTTACGGCAGCAAAGTTCCTTGATTATTACGCCGGAATGAGAGTAGTTCCTAATCATATCAGCCTAGAAAATCGCAACTTTTCATTTTCCGCCGATCTTAGTACACGATATAACTACAGAAGAGTCGAGTTGGAGAATGAGCCTATTTCCAAAAAAAGTGGAGTGTTCCTTTAAATAAAAATACATTTACTTGAAATGCAACATGAATGAATATATGTGTTGTTTTCTGAGAAAAAAAAAAACCTATAGTGATGAAAAAAACTAGTGATGATATGATATACAGTGGGTACAGAAAGTATTCAGACCCCCTTAAATTTTTCACTCTTTGTTATATTGCAGCCATTTGCTAAAATCATTTAAGTTCATTTTTTTTCCTCGTTAATGTACACACAGCACCCCATATTGACAGAAAAACACAGAATTGTTGACATTTTTGCAGATTTATTAAAAAAGAAAAACTGAAATATCACATGGTCCTAAGCATTCAGACCCTTTGCTGTGACACTCATATATTTAACTCAGGTGCTGTCCATTTCTTCTGATCATCCTTGAGATGGTTCTACGCCTTCATTTGAGTCCAGCTATGTTTGATTATACTGACTGGACTTGATTAGGAAAGCCACACACCTGTCTATATAAGACCTTACAGCTCACAGTGCATGTCAGAGCAAATGAGAATCATGAGGTCAAAGGAACTGCCTGAAGAGCTCAGAGACAGAATTGTGGCAAGGCACAGATCTGGCCAAGGCTACAAAAAAATCTCTGCTGCACTTAAGGTTCCTAAGAGCACAGTGGTCTCCATAATCCTTAAATGGAAGACGATTGGGACGACCAGAAGCCTTACTAGAGCTGGCCGTCCAGCCAAACTGAGCTATCGGGGGAGAAGAGCCTTGGTGAGAAAGGTAAAGAAGAACCCAAAGATCACTGTGGCTGAGCTCCAGAGATGCAGTCGGGAGATGAGAGAAAGTTGTAGAAAGTCAACCATCACTGCAGCCCTCCACCAGTCGGGGCTTTATGGCAGAATGGCCGACGGACGCCTCTCCTCAGTGCAAGACACACGAAAGCCCGCATGGAGTTTGCTAAAAAACACCTGAAGGACTCCAAGATGGTGAGAAATAAGATTCTCTGGTCTGATGAGACCAAGATAGAACTTTTTGGCCTTAATTCTAAGCGGTATGTGTGGAGAAAACCAGGCACTGCTCATCACCTGTCCAATACAGTCCCAACGGTGAAGCATGGTGGTGGCAGCATCATGCTGTGGGGGTGTTTTCAGCTGCAGGGACAGGACGACTGGTTGCAATTGAGGGAAAGATGAATGTGGCCAAGTACAGGGATATCCTGGACGAAAACCTTCTCCAGAGTGCTCAGGACCTCAGACTGGGCCGAAGGTTTACCTTCCAACAAGACAATGACCCTAAGCACACAGCTAAAATAACGAAGGAGTGGCTTCACAACAACTCCGTGACTGTTCTTGAATGGCCCAGCCAGAGCCCTGACTTAAACCCAATTGAGCATCTCTGGAGAGACCTAAAAATGGCTGTCCACCAACGTTTACCATTCAACCTGACAGAACTGGAGAGGAGCTGCAAGGAGGAATGGCAGAGGATCCCCAAATCCAGGTGTGAAAAACTTGTTGCATCTTTCCCAAAAAGACTCATGGCTGTATTAGATCAAAAGGGTGCTTAGGACCATGTGATATTTCAGTTTTTATTTTTTAATAAATCTGCAAAAATGTCAACAATTCTGTGTTTTTCTGTCAATATGGGGTGCTGTGTGTACATTAACGAGGAAAAAAAATGAACTTAAATGATTTTAGCAAATGGCTGCAATATAACAAAGAGTGAAAAATTTAAGGGGGTCTGAATACTTTCCGTACCCACTGTATGCCAGAAAAAATAATTCAAAGGGGAAAAAAATATTTTTTCTGAACCTATTTACAGACATTGTTTTCTGTTTTAATAATAAAAAAAATAATAATAATAAAATTTAAAAAAAACTCTTAATTTTGTTGCATTTATCAGAAGACTAGACTATCTTATGTCATTTGCATGTTTATTAGGCTAAATGTATATTGCTTTAAGAATGTTTAGGTATTTGTACTGAAAGACAAAAACATTGAGGAAGAACTTCATTTTTCAGTTATAACACACTATTACACATGCTAAAATTAAAAAGGTTCACTCAAAAATAAAAGCCCTGTTATCACTTATCTCACGTTTTGCACTTTTTCTGCTTTACACTGAAAGTGAATGACTGAAATTTCCATTCTGCTTGACATTTTCTGTCATGTGGAATAAAGTCATATGGTTTTGGAACAACATCAGGCAAGTAAATGCTGACAGATGTTGTATTTCAGGGTGAACTGTATCTTTAATATAGGCCTGTATGATCATTTGGTCAGTAGCTCATACATCCCTAGTTCGGCACATTGCTCTCAGGGGACACATACTGAGTGTTATTTTTAGTCTGGTAATAATAATCACTTATACAATGTAGATACTGCACTCATTTTAAAAACTTAAGCTATTTTTATTTTATTTTGTTACTCTTGATGGAGCCCTTTTATTATTGATAACATTTTTAATAATATCTATCTATCTATCTATCTATCTATCTATCTATCTATCTATCTATCTATCTATCTATCTAATAGATGTGTTTGTGGGAGGAGGAGGAAATAAAGCGAGCCAGTAGAAAGAGAAAGGAGAGCGAGGTCATCATTTGGTGCAGGCTTTGGTGTAGATGAGGACACGCATGAGCTGAGTCCTCCACACACACCGGCAAACTCTCCTCACAGAAGACTCACGGTAACCGTCTCACGTAACACCGAATCGCAGTTCCCGTGTGTCGGTGATGTTCATGGTTATTAATAGGCTGTCGTGGTCTTCAGTCGGTTCCTTTGGACCATTCAGAACACCGGATCAGACGCGAGTGCGCAGTTTTTGAGGTGACAGCTCTAAGGACGCTCAAGATTCATTTCATACGATTCAATTCGAACGCGGACCGGAACCGGAGGCGATGTTAATGGAGCCGCGCGCGTCTTGTTGAGGATCTATCTGCACTCGTCCTCAATGGTCACCTTCTGTCCGAGCCTTTCTTTCTGCTTGCTGCAGTCCGCATCAGAGGATGTACGCGGAGGGAAGCACGCCAGACACTGAGCCAGACGAGTGCCAGAAGAAGACATCATGCTTCTCCAACATCAAAATATTCCTCATATCAGAATGTGCCTTAATGTTGGCACAGGGCACTGTAGGAGCCTATCTGGTGAGTCGAGCCATTAACACACGCAGCTCATAATGCGTACGTACTGTATGTGGATGACATTGAATGGTGTCCGGTGCGCATCGCTTATCTTTTCCCTAAAGCGATAGAAATAAACAGCATCGTGAGGTATAGGGCTTCTTGCGTGTGTATCGCGACTGCTTTATTTCCTTATGATTTAGAGGCGCTATAATGAAAAATGATCCAGTGAGTGGCCCAGTGGTCAAATACCTCTCTCTCCTTTCCAACATTATGTGCATCAGTGGCTCCAAGGTAATCTCACCGAACGATTACCTTATTTTGTCTTTGAGCCACTTCTGCACATAAAGATATGTCAGAATGATCAGATATGTCAGAGCGATCATATATGGCAAGCCGTTTCGGCATTTATTCCTTAAAATATGTTACTGTAGTACTCATATTTTACTAGACGTAATCTAAAATTGACCAATTTTATTTTTTTTTTTCAATTTCACTATTAACTTTTTAATTAATATTCAGTGTCTAGTAGGCCTTGTCTGTGACTGGTCACTATATAGGGGCAATATTACTGTGGAATAGTAAATATGGACAATTATATTACATTTTTTGCATGTTTATAACAATTTTAATAATTTTGTCATTTCAATTTTATATTTTGTTTTTAGGGTGACTTTTTTTTGGTTGAAATTTGGTAGGGCTGATGGAAAATATTTTGCTAACTAGTGTATTTACAGTAATGTTTAATGTGCATCATCTCTGATAAAAAAAATAATAATAATAAAAATAAATTAAAAAAAAAAAAAAAAACGAAAATGTTTGCTGTAACATTTCAACTTCTAAATACCCCACATCATTAGGCACATATCAAACCTAAAAAAAAATCATTTTTTCCCACCTCAGGCATCAAAGACCTTTTATTATTTTCTCAACCCCGTAATGGACAAAATGGGATTGGTTTAAAAAGGATTTTACACAGAAATTGTTATAAAATAAACAAAAATTTTATTGTTTTAGCCCTTAACATGTCAGATGGTAATCAGCAAGAAATACTTTTGTTAATTGTCTTCCCTATATTTTTCTAAAAATATTAATGTGACAAGGTGTGACGGGGTTGAAGACTGCAACACATTTGAAGGGATACATTGCCTTAAATTAAAATTTTTGGCTTTGTTTCTCTCTCATATTGTCCCCTTGTCTTTCTGCTGCAAATGTGGGCGCAATTTCTGATGTATGATGCTTGTCAACGTTTAAGTGGACATATTTTATCAAAAATTCTATTTCAAAACAAAAATATGAGTGGTCATTATTTTGGAGTATATATATATATATATATATATATATATATATATTTACTGAAACCATGACTGTTTTATATTGTTTTCAATAAAATTATTAATAAATGAAGCAAATAACTCAACGCTGTCACAAGTTTACAACCCCTTAACAAGGACAAATACATATATTTGTGATGGGGTTGTGGTTTTTCACACAAAATGGCCACTGCTCCTCATGTAGTGTAGGAGAGTAGACCATATATGGCAGCAATAAAATAAGTACATTGTATATACTTATGGATTAAAATAAAATGTTGAAAAAGTAACCATTTTCCATCTTAATCTTAATTTTATGTGATGGGGTTGAGTTGTTAAGCTTGACAGTATCATCCCTGACTATAACATGCCTCAAAAATATGAATAAAAAGTATGATACTACAAACCATTTTCTGCACCACTATTAAAGAGATCTGAATGATGTCATTTCTGGTAAATGATGTCACAAATGAGTGGAGTCTAAATTATTATGGGCGTAGAATGGGTAGTGTGACGGGGTTGAGTTCAGACTGAGGGTCATAACTTTAAAGTCTGTTTTTTTATAAAATGTTTTGCATTTTTTTAGAAAAATATTTTTACAAGAAAGGAACACAAGTAAATGCTTACATTGTTGCCAAAAATCACAGACACTATGCACATTTTGTTAATAATTGTTTACGTAAAAACTGCCTCAGGGACATGACAAAATGCTTGGTTTAAGATAGATATAAGACATTATTTTATGCAAAAAATAATAATTAAAATACAATAATTAATTTTATTCATTATAGTGGGCATCCCAAAGTTTTGTGAAATGCTTCTAACAATTCATTTTGGTGAACCACCACTTTAGAAACTCTGGGGGACTGAAATATTACCGAATCCCAGGAATGACCCTGCTATTAAATTTTATTGGGGGTCTTTGATTCCAGCTGTTTACTATGTATTTCAGTTGTTGTTGGTACTTACTTTGGTTTGTTCTTTAGTTTTTTTTTTTTTTTTTTTTTTTTACAAATAATTATTCAAATAGCTACCATTAGGCTATATTTTGTAGTTTTATTAAACATTTTTAATTGACCAAAGTATAAACTGAACTAAAGGAATAAAGTAGTCATTACATACTGTACAACAAGGAGAAAGAAAATATAACTTGGTAAGAAATTTCACTAATAACAATTAGGATAAGTACTCTGAAAAAGGTGCCAAACAACAGAATTCAGTAACAAAAATATGCAATTTGTTGCCAGTAACAATATTAATTTGTTACTAACATAAACATAGATGCTTGTTAGTTTAATGGAATGAAGGTTAAAATGGTCTGCCCTAGACTTCATGTTAGCTTTCAGTAGAAGAGAAAGATGCACACAGTTACATCACTACATGAATGCATCTGCTCTGTAGGGTTGGGAGTAAAGTGATATGATTGATTTGTCATTTCCCCTAGCGATGACTTATGAAATTGCCTGATGAACAATTCTGTCCTACCTTGTGCTTTATCTGAGGTATTTAATATGTTATGTATGAAAGGTGACTTGAATGGCACATTATTAAATTGTTTAAATAATTGTATAAAATACTCAAAGTCCAAGTCCATAATAAAAACAATTTGTCAACATTCACATGGATGTTTGATTTATACCTTCAATACAGCATCTATGTTCTCAACAAAATCTCACCAATCTATTATGTTGTTTAAGATCCTTAAGCCATGAATGAAATATTGTAAGTTTTGAATATAGATTTTTTAATTAAAAGACAATTAGTGATTTGGTGTCAGTTCAAATGTGCATACAGCTTTGCAACAGTGTGTGTTTCTTTATATTTTAGGTCAGTGTCCTCACTACGCTAGAGCGACGTTTCAACTTGCAGAGCGCTGACGTGGGTGTGATCGCCAGCAGCTTTGAGATTGGCAACCTTGCCCTCATCCTATTCGTCAGCTACTTTGGGGCCAGGGCCCATCGGCCGCGGCTGATTGGTTGTGGGGGCATCGTGATGGCTTTGGGAGCGTTACTGTCAGCGCTGCCTGAGTTCTTGACCCACCAGTATGAATATCAGTCTGGAGAGTCACGACCTGTGGGACAGGGAAAGGATGTGTGCTCCAATACTAGTCGAGGAGGGCTCTCGGATCCTGGTTACATCTGTGGGAATAGAACCAATACCAACATGATGTACCTGCTGCTGATCGGAGCTCAAATGCTTCTGGGGATTGGAGCGACACCCCTGCAGCCTCTGGGAGTGTCTTACATCGATGATCACGTCAGACGAGAAGACTCTTCCCTTTATATCGGTGAGAGTGATCTGCACAACCTTTTTGTGTTATGTACACCCCCTCAGGCCCCTCAGTAAAGCTAAAGTGCCCTGACATCATCGGTGTTGTAGATGACAAACTTAGCCAGTAGCTCATATATATTACTGCTAGGTTCTCCCTAGTGAAAAAAGTAATATATTTTTTTCATACTAAGTATAGTTAAAATCTATGACCATATTTACTGACATATCGCTTGAGACTTACTAATATAAAAATGATAATTCAACTTTATTTGGAGTACTACTTGTGTACTACTTACTAATGTATGATGCACATTTCTTAAACTAAAATGTGTTTTAATGTCACTATTGATGTGGTTTGTATGTTTTTTTGAATAATATCGGTCTTTAAATGCAAGTGTACCTAAAGTATACTTGCAGTAGTTCCACTTTAGCACAATCACATATACTTCAGTAGATCTTTAGCTGGACTTCAGCACTACTTCTGCGCAATTAAACTGCATTAAGTACAAAATTAGTTGTTCCAATTTAGCAGACTTTAAGTATCCCAGTTAAATTAAACTAAAAGTATAATTGCATGGTGTTTTTATTAAGTACATAAATATGTAAATGTATTTGAAATACATTTTAGTATATAAATTTTTCACTAGGGCTACTACAAATATATGAAGCATGCACACATTATACACATAATTTTGTTCTTTTACCTTAATAATACTTTATTAAACCTACCATAACTTTTGATTTTAATCATGTAAATAATAATGTAATAATTAACAATAATGTACATTTTTTAATTAACACGAACTATGATTAACATGCTTAGTTTATGTTAGCTAATGTTAACAAATGTAAAGTTTTACCAAAAATACAAATAAAAGTATTGTACACTGTTGGTTCACAACACCTAATATATAGAACATTAGTGTAAAATGTTACAGATTAATTGTTCTGAACAGACTTATTTGCCTTAATCTGTTTTACTCCATTTTGATGTATTTTCCAAATACATCCTTTTGCATTTGAACCAGGTGCCATGGCAATCACCAGCATCTACACCACGCAATAGGAAACAGTCAACTAGAGGTGTAATAGGTGTTTGTTACCACAATAGCCTGAGAAAGACTCTTTGGATATCTCACTCAACACGTTTTTGAAGCTGTATTTTAAAGGCCCTCAAATGGCACAACTTGAACCCCTACAAAAGTGTCTGTAAATGTGCTGGTCAGGCACTAAAAGAAACACTACAAAGTACTGTTGTTGTTTTAGGGTATATCATGTAGCAGTAGCGTCAATATCCTGCCGTTGCAGCAATTACAGCACTTACTATTATTAATGATTTATAAGCCACAAAAGGTTGTATCCTTAGTGCATCCTGAATCTTGGCAGAACGCTATTGTATGACGATACACAAACAGTATAGATATTGAATATGGCTGGAATAGGTGTAGTAATTTAGGTTTGCAGCGAACTCACTTGGGAAATTTCCAAGTATCAAGCTTAAACCCATTGCTTTAGTGTAGTGCGCCACTGTCTTAATCTCCTGTTGCCATGTTGTTAAGGAGTAAACAAGAAGCAATAATGGCCTTCGGTGCCTGTTACTTCTGCTATGAAGCTAATGTGTGCTGGCTGCTCTGTCATCCCTCAGGCAGCTCACTCTCCCTCTCTCTCTATTCTTCTCACTCTCTTTCTCTCGCATGACTACAATGATTCTCCATACATTTGATACAAATAAGGAACAGATCAACCCCAGACTTTAATGTCTTAAAAATCTCCTCAAATGAAACCCTTGCATAGAAATTGATCAATGTATGACTATTATAGTTGAGTAGCGTTCAAAGGCCCAGAAGATAGTTGTGAATGTCTGTGGGTTTCCATGTGTGCTTTTTACAGCATTTCTGCTTTGTCTCCTTTCCTGCAGTGTTTCTGATGTCTTTGCATTGAGCTGACTTGTCCGTCTATGAGCATTAATGTCTGTGCAGCCCATGCAAGCTTCTTTCTCTCTTCCTTTTGCGTCTTTTAATCCTTTTTAGCCTTTAAACCGGACCTATCTCTCATTTAAGCAAAATATATACTAGCACAAACATGAACATCCTCTTTGGAGACAGTCATTGCTGGTGGGCCTAGTAGAATCAAGTTATTTAGCTGTTTGATCACAGAGGCTCTGGGTGTTTCGCAAAGGCACAAGCAGAAAGGCCTATCTGTTTTAAGTGAATTATCCAGCATCTGTATTCATACTGAATACCAGAGTAAGAGAACTGGTCTAGGATTACATTCTCTCGTGAGGGGTAACATTAGGACTGACATGCATGATCTATGGTGCTTAATCAATTTCATCCAGGCTAATGGATAAAACTAAAACAATTTTTAAAGATCAGAGTAAATATACCATTAAAGGTCATGTTACAGACCTTTCTGCACTCTTAACTTTACAGCAAGGAGGTGAGGTTCATTCTTTCCATAGTAAAGGATGATTACTATAATGGTAACTATAAAGTTTTATTAATCATTCTAATTCAATGAGAATAGTGAAGTCCCCACAATAATGATACAAGAATAATATCATTGGAATCACTTTCAAAATTATTCTTTCCAGATGAAGAATGATAAAAACAGTAACAGCCAATCAGAATACTGTTTTAAAGCACTCAAGCATTTAAACGAGAACTGCAGCACACTTATGGTAAACAAAACATTACTGCGTGTTGGTGTGGACACTAATAGTCATCCTTTTTGGTGTGAATGTGCATTAAGCTTTACATACTTGTATTAAATGGCTCTCTAGAGTAACTATTTGGTACTGGGTGGTTAATTGTGCCATCCAGCACCATGAAGTTTCCTCTTATTAACTGTAGTCATGGCAATGGCATAAATCAGACCGTTCTTCTGGGTAACTGAAACCGGTACTATGTTCATGTCTCTTGTATCACATCACAGACTCACTTATTCTTGTTCATACAAACACAACTGGCAACATCTTGCATCTCAGTTACTGAATAGAGTGAAAATGGCCTTAGAGGATCACAGTATTAGCATTAGTGATATTGTTGCAGTGTGTCGTCTGTACCGATGGTTATATGCAGTATGCAGAATTTTTTAAATGCTAAAATAATTTCAGCTCAATCCAATAATTTAGTCAGTATGATTTTTTTAAAAGAAATTAATACTTTTATTTAGTAAATATGCATTAAATTGATCAAAAGTGACGACTTTTATAATCTTATAAAAGATTTCTATTTTAAATAATTGTTGTTCTTTTAAACTTTTAAAGAATCCTGAAAAAAAATATGTATCACAGTTTCCACAGAAATATTAATAGCACAGCTGTTTTTAGCATTGATATTGTAAGAAATGTTTTTTAGAATGAAAATTCAGTTTTGCCATCTCAGGAATAAATTATATATATATATATATTAAAACAGAAAATAGTTATTTTAAAATTAATATTTTACAATATTACTGATTTTATTGGGGTTTTTTTGTTTGTTTGTTTTTTTTTGATCAAATGAATGCAGCACATGGTGCAAATGTAAAATGGTGCAAGACTTTTTTCAAAAACATTTCCAAGCATGAACTTTTGAATGGTAGTGTATTTATTTGGTAAGTAGGCATGTAATGCATAAGAGAATGAACAGTCAGTCGGTCATTATCACAAAATAATCCCCTTCAGGATGAAACAAGATTATCCCATCGGCTGTGTCTCATTATCTCTCACGTTAATTTATAGTAGTATATGGCTGTTTGTGTACTTCAGTGTTCTCTGATAATGATTATGCCGTGCTGCTTCTGTGTCTGGACAGATAATTACTCGCCGAAGGGTAGAACAGCTGATGGTACAACCTGTACCAACACATGCACAATCTATATGTTGGTCTCTACTCTTTTAGTACTCCCACAAGATATGATAATCAACAGAGAAATGTGTGTATTTATCAGCTTTACATAAACGCATCATTGCAATGATGATGTAGTAGATTATGTAAATTAACTGTTTCACCAAGAGAATATTTAAAATGTACAAAATAACTAAAGGAAATAGCTATTTTACTTTGGGCTACTTAAAGTTCTCTCTGAATAGAATATGATATAATTCTCCTTCTGTAATAATTCAAATAATAATAATAATAAATTCTAAAATTTTGCCCTAAAAAGACACTATTTGCATAAGCAGCAGGATGGTTAGTGTAAACGCCTTGTTAACTGTTAACTGAAGGATTTGAGTCAAGGGATTGAATGAATATCATTTATGTGAAATGACAACAATTTAGCCAAGAGTTTGCATGAATGAATTTACTTTTCTTGAATAACTTCTTTGACTCTAGTTTTTGGTATTGCATTACAGGTATCTTATTCTCTACACTGGTGTTTGGACCAGCCTGTGGTTTTATTCTTGGCTCTCTGTGCACCAAAGTTTATGTTGATGCAGTCTTCATTGACACAAGTGAGTGCCGGCATCAAAAATGGACACACTGAAATATGATTGACTTTTGTTATTTTTTGTAAGTGGTTTTAGATAAAGGCACGCTGTTAAATCAGTACATGTAATGAAACACGGTGTCTCAGTAAATATCTCATCAGATCTCTGTTCGCTCCTAACAGCCACGCTGGACATCACTCCTGACGATCCGCGCTGGATCGGTGCCTGGTGGGGCGGCTTTATCATCTGTGGCCTTTTCCTCTTCCTCTCCTCGTTTTTCATGTTTGGGTTCCCGCAGTCGCTGAACGAGCCTGGGGAGGGCCCGGGGGGTGAGAGTGAACAGGCCATGCTGCCTGCTGAGCTGGTGCAGGAGTATGAAGGAGTAAAAACCTCAGATGACCCAGAGATCAACACTGGCCTCACCTGCTGCCAGCACCTGCAGGGTGAGAGAGAGGACAAGACAAAGAGTCTAAACACACACAGGTCATGCATTAGGTTTTATAGGCACTCGTACATAAAATTTATCATTGTTGTCAGTTTTTATAGTAGTTTTAGAACAAGTCTCGTCTCTCCAAATGCTGTAAATATATTGCAAAAGGGATTTTTAAACAGGGGTCTGGGGACCCCCCCAGAGAGAAAAAATAAAATCCATCTATCGATCCATCTATACATCCATTCTCCAAACTGCCTGTCCTATGTATATTTGTGGGGATAGAAAAAGTAGAAAAAGTCAAATATTGTATTATAATGTAACATTTATTATAAAATTTGTCAAACAGAGCATGTTAAAGGCTTTAATATGTTTAATGCAATATTTTTAACACATTCATTTTATATTCCTATTGGTCTGCAATTACACAAGACACTTTTTTTTTGCTTGAATTAAAATAATTTTATGTTGCAACCTTATGCTAAAATGGTTTATAAAATTCAAATACAAATATATAAACTAAACTAAATATTTATAAGGTTCTTTATAATACTATAAGGCCAGTAATTCAATTTTGGAAAGTGTTCTCTTTATTGTATCATGCTTAATGTTTTCTTACACAGTTTAAATGGATCTTTAAATATAAAAATCAATAGCTGTCATTATATTTTAATAAAAGTACCCCTCAAAAGGGGGCATCAAATTTGCAGATCCTTGACATGAAAAATTTTAAACCCCTGGATTACATAATTGAATTTAAAAATGTAATATTTTCCTGATCATCCACTAATATGAATCTAATTTCTTCTCAGTGATCCCTAAGGTGACTAAGCATCTGCTGTCCAACCCGGTTTTCACCTGTGTCATTCTCGCTGCCTGCATGGAAATCGCTGTGGTGGCTGGATTTGCTGCCTTCCTAGGGAAATATCTCGAACAGCAGTTCAACCTCTCAACGTCCTCCGCTAATCAGCTCCTAGGTAGACAAAAGCTGAATATTTTCAAAACTGTACAAAAACATCCAACTTGCTGTTTCATATGAAATCCCTGCAAGCTGCCTATCAAATCTGTGTGTTTTCAGGTATGACAGCAATCCCCTGTGCTTGTCTGGGCATTTTCCTGGGTGGGCTCCTGGTGAAGAAGTTGAATCTGACTGCATTAGGGGCTATTCGTCTGGCTATGCTAGTCAATATCATCTCTACGGCCTGCTACGTCTCCTTCCTCTTCCTTGGCTGTGATACGGGCCCGGTCGCTGGGGTTACTGTTGCCTATGGCAACGAGTGAGTAGAGCGCTTCACCATAAAAGCCTCACACAAATTTTTAATGATCCACAACAATTGGCAATAAATACAGACACTCAGAGTATAAAGACTTTAGTGTTCACATCACAAAAGCACTAAGCTGAATTGCAGCATTAATTTTACAGAGGATCAGACTCACTAAACTGTGAATTTGAAGGGAACATGTGGTCCTTCTTTCATCCCATATTCATTCTCTCCATTTAGGAGTCTAGGTTCATGGGAGCAGACGGAGGCCGCGTGTCTGTCAGGCTGTAATTGTTACACGTCTTCTCTAAGCCCCGTCTGTGGCTCCAACGGCATTACCTACCTCTCTGCCTGCCTGGCTGGCTGCACTAAAACCGTGAGTCTCCTCCCACATCTATTCATATTCATACAGATCAATAAACTCAGACATAAGGTACATCTCCCTCCAGGGGTCATTGAAATAAGAGCTTTTGAGCATGCTCATTTTTTCCTCTTTTAGATACATAAGTTCCCTATGAATCCTGTTTCCAGCACTGAATAAAAATAAAAGTAATTGTGACATTTTATCTCACAATTTTCTTGAATTGCAAGTTTATATCTCGTAATTCTGACTTTATAACACGTTTGAGATTTTATATCACACAATTCTGAGAAAAAAAGTCAGAATTGCAAGTTTATATTATTGAGATAAACTCACAATTGTAAGAAAATAATATTTTTTTTTTCTCTCAGAACTGGACTTATAACTAGCAATAGTGAGTTTATAGTGTTCTGTGTTCAGTTCAGAGAAAAGAAGTCAGAATTATGAGACTTGCAAATGTGAGAAAAAAGTCAGAATTGCAGGAAAGTATGGTGGCACAGTAGTGCACAACACAATGAAATCTCCACAACACAACGGAAACAAGTCTCAACACAACGAAATTAGCACAACACAATGGAAACAAGCTGCAACACAACAGAAACAAGCCACAATACAATGGAAACAAGTCGCAACATAATGGAAACAAGCCACATCACAACGGAAACAAGTTGCAACACAACAGAAACAAGTTACAACATAACGAAATTGGCATAACACAACAGAAACAAGTTGCAAAACAACAGAAACAAGTCGCAACACAATGGAAACAAGTCGCAAAATAACCAAATTGGCACAACACAACGGAAACAAGTCGCAACATAAAATTGGCACAACACAATGGAAACAAGTCACATCACAATGGAAACAAGTCGCAACATAAAATTATCACAGCGCAATGGAAACAAGTCACAACACAATGGAAACAAGCTACATCACAATAGAAACAAGTCGCAACATAACAAAATTGGCACAACACAATGGAAACAAGCCGCAACACATCAAAATTGGCACAACACAACAGAAACAAGTTGCAACATAATGAAATTGGCACGACACAATGGAAACAAGTCGCAACATAACGAAATTGGCACAACACAATGGAAAGAAATCGCAATGCAACAGAAACAAGTTGCAACTTAACGAAACTGGCACAACACAACGGAAACAAGTTGCAACACAACGGAAACAAGTTGCAATACTACAGAATTGGCACAACACAATGGAAGCAAGTCGTAACACAGCAGAAACAAGTTGCAACATAATGAAATTGGCACAAAACAATGGAAGCAAGTCGTAACACAATGGAAACAAGTTGCAATATAATGGAATTGGCACAACACAATGGAAGCAAGTCGTAACACAACGGAAATAAGTTGCAATATAACGAAATTGGCACAACACAATGGAAACAAGTTGCAACACAACAGAAACAAGTCGCAACACAACGGATACAAGTTGCAACACAACGGAAACAAGTCGCAACACAATGGAAACAAGCCGCAACACAATGGAAACAAGCCGCAACACAATGGAAACAAGCCGCAACACAACAAAATTGGCACAACACAACAGAAACAAGTCGCAACAATGAAACTGGCACAACACAATGGAAACAAATTGGCACAACACAACGGAAACAAGTCGCAACACGACAGAAACAAGTCGCAACATAACAAAATTGGCACAACACAATGGAAAGAAATCACAACACAATGGAAACAAGTTGCAACACAACAAAATTGGCACAACACAATGGAAACAAGTCCCAACACAATGGAAACAAGCCGCAACACAACAAAATTGGTACAACGCAATGGAAACAAGTCCCAACACAACGGAAACATGTCACAACATAATGAAATTGGCACAACACAATGGAAACAAGCTACAACACAACAGAAACAAGTTGCAACGCAACAGAAACAAGTCGCAACATAACGAAATTGGCACAACACAATGAAATTAGTCCTATGCATTGTGTTGTGGTGATTTCGTTGTGTTGTGCACTACTGGGCCACCGTTGGAAATGGTATAAGAATTGAGTTTTTATCCATCAGTTCCGTCTTTCTTGCAATTGTGTGTTTATATCTCACAATTGTGAGTTTATGTAACACAATTCTATGAAAAAAGTCAGAATTGCAAGATAAAAAGTCACAATTACCATTTTTTCTTTATTCAGTGGTGGAAACGGGCTTCCATAGTCCCCTTTGTCGCCTGGAAATCCCCAGAGCAGCGCTTAAGATCCATCATGAAATATGCACTCAGATCTGCTCTCCCTCCTCTCTTTCTCAGAATCTGACAGGCTGTAAGTGCATTGCCCATGGCGACGGGCCTGGTACAGCCATGCCGGGAAAGTGCTCCAGCCCAGGCTGTCAGCAGGCCTTCCTCACGTTCTTAGCAGTCGTGTGCGCATGCAGCATGATCGGAGCCATGGCCCAGACTCCATCCGTCATCATCCTGATCAGGTAATGCTGCTGACATCATTTGAATTTAAAAAACAAATTTTAATGAGTTTTAATTGGTCAAATTGTCATCTGCACATCATAATGAACTACAATGTACTAAACCATCAGTTGTTGTTGTCTGTAGAACTGTGAGCCCAGAGCTGAAGTCATACGCCCTTGGAGTTCTCTTCCTGTTGCTCCGGCTGCTGGGTAAGATATTTGCTCAACAAGTAACACCTACAGTGTCTCTGCAGGATAATTTTACAATTTGTTTACAATTATTTGAAGCATGCATCTTTATTATATTATAGTTTGGTTACAGTACACATACACAGTACACACTACCATTTTTGAGTCTGTAAGATTCCTTAATGATTTTGAAAAAAATCTCTTAGGTTGTGTTCTAGACTGCCAGGAAAAAATTGATTTTTTGCATATCCATATTTTATCCAAGTGTGGACAGCAATAAAAAACAAACAAACAGATTTTTCGAATCTGAATCAAACCACATTTGGAGGTGGTTTAAAATGCGATTCCAGTCAGGTTTTTACAGATGCATCTCAGTCTGGATGCTCTGGCTGCTCAAAACAGATTTCAAATGGTCTTTTGCGTCACTTTTACCACAACACACAATGATAATGTCAAAACCAGTGACGAAAATGCTGAGGAAGATTCATACAGTGACTACAGCATGGAACATCACAATATATATACCAGTTTTCTTGTGCGACAAAGGAGTTCTGCACCGCAACAAAAACAGGTCGCTTATTTTTTTGCATCCCTTTTGAAAGCCTTATCTCACACACATGGATACACCTATATTATCAAAGCAACCCATGCAGATAGATTGGTTATGTCTGGATACACAAATCTGATTTGATCACTTGCAATTAGTAGTTAACTTTTATTTGAATATATTTTCAATTAATATAAGTTGAATTTTCAGCAGCCATTACTTTAGTCTTCAGTGTCACATGATGCTTCATTCTAACACGATTAGGCGCTCAAGAAACATTTTTATTTTCAGTGTTGAAAAACATTGGTGCTTAATATTTTTGTGGAAACTGTGATACATTTCATAAGGATTCTTCTAATAGAAAGTTCAAAAGAACAGAACTCTTTTGTGACATTAAAAATGTCTTTATTGTCACTTTTGATGAACTGAATGCGTTCTTGCCAAATAAAATGATTTCTTTCCAAATGAAAGCAAACATCTTAAAAATAAGTATTGAAAACAAGTACAGTACAGTCACACTGAGCCATGTTTTCCACGTTCCAGGTTTCATTCCTCCACCTCTGATTTTTGGCATTGGGATTGACTCCACCTGCCTACTATGGAGCTCCGTATGCGGCATTAAAGGAGCCTGCATGCTTTACGACAACATAACCTACCGTTACCTTTACGTCAGCATTGCTATCGTTCTCAAATCCAGCGCCTTCATTCTCTATGCCGTCACCTGGCAGTGTCTGCGTCAGAACTACTCCAGGTACATTAAGAACTGTGAGGACTTCCTGACCCCAACCCAGCTGTTCGCCTCCAACCTCACCCTGGACAATCTGGGCAAGGACATTGCACAGAACCCTTCCAACCGTACCAAGTTCATTTACAACCTAGATGACCACGCCTGGAGCGAGAATATGGAGTCAGCCATATAGTCCCACCCCAAAGAGGGCCAGCCAGCCTATATGCACATGCTAATTCAGTCTCATATCGCTTTTATTCAAAAGAAAGTCCATATATAAGCCGATTTCTGCACATTCCCGCTGCCTGGGAGAAATAGGCACTCTTTTAGCATATCCAGGGTGTTTTGACTAAACAGAGCCAAATGAATTTGACTGTTACTGTAGTCAGGACTTGTATATGCTGGATGTATGATATGGAGATGAAATGCATCCATCAAATTAGGGGATGTGCTAGGTTGCAGTTCCAAAACTGAACAATTAATCTTCCATAAGTCAAAACTAGCCCCAGCTTACATATACGAGCACCTTTTTAGGTTTCATTTTGAATGGTCTTTTTAGTATTTTTTTAAGAAATGTAAAGAACATTAGCATATAAGTTCTATGAGATATTAGCTAATACGTTTACTTGAATATTGTGAGGCTATGGAAATTTCTGTCTATTTTTATGGAGGGTCTTAGAAAGCTTGATGTTATTACTCGATATCTCCTCTGTACAGGCATTAGACTATTAAAAACGTAGATACAAGTGCAGAGTTCACACACGTCATGTAACCTATTAATCAACCTAAAAACATAATAGCGAACATTTTAGGCCCATGTCTGTGAAAACGTATAGCTTGAATAGACAAAAGGTTCATTAGTTTTGTGATGCCTCGTTATTTGTCACCTGCAGTGATTTAAACTAAAGCAACACGCAACATTAATCAATAGTTGTTATGAAGCAGAGGACATTGAAGGATGGAAGGATGGATTGATGGATTTATTTCAATGCATGCAGGTATTGCATGTTGATGCATCAGAGCAGGCGCATGGGAATTTTAAGAGATAAATTGTTTAGGTGAAGGTAGACATTTCCCTTCTATTACTCCAGCATCTTCTTAAGTGGTGTTTTATAATGGTATTACGGCACCTTACGTACTTTTTTCTTCCAATCTGTCATAATATGTTCAAAGGAAATTCGCTTGGAAGACCAAATGCTAGGATTAACAAGGTTTTACAACAGTAAGTTGTAAAACTTTTTTTGTTCTTTAACATTGCAATATATGAAGCAAGTAAATAAATGATTTATGAACTACTAAAATATTAATCTGAGTTACATAAAATAATAATGAACAAAAATGAAAACATTTTTGTATGACATTGGACCTAAGAATTTGTTTAATATACTTATGAATTATTTTCTATGTTTTTTATAAAAGGCAATGACAAAAATGTAAAAAAAAAAAAAATAGTAATAATAAAAAAATAAGGACAGGAAGGTGGTGGATCTATGGTAATGTAATAAAGCTAAATGCTCTTTAAAGAGGAAAATTATTTGTTTTTCTGCTGCTTTTCAAAGACGGTTTACTGGATGCAAGTACACTGAAGAGACCCTCATAGGGCAAAACCCAAACCCATTATCACCCTTCGTGTAAATGGCTTCCCAAGCACATTATTTTAATGCACTGCAATATACGCCGAAACGCTTGATTGCTTGAATGTTGAGGCCGGTCTCAGTACAAATGGGATGATATAAGAATGATGTCATTGTTTATATAATCATTCCTCTCTATAGATAATTCATTGCCGTAAAAGTGCCAAAGTGATGCCATTTAAGTGTTCTGAGTTCTCTCCGAGAGGCAGTTTTTCATAATGCTGGAATTGTATATTACCGCGAGATGCTTTATTGTATTGTATGTAGACATATGTGATATCTTAAGCAACCATTACACCTTGTACATAGTGACATTTATGTCTATTCTCTCCAGAATGTAGAACATAGCGATGCTTTAGGCTTTTACAGGTGATGTTACAAGTCTTAACTTTGGACAAAATATATATTATTGTTAAATGCAGATGGAGATTATGTTATGCTTACAGAGGAATGTTGTGGTATATTTTTCTACCCATGTCTGTATTATGAAGCTTATGTGTAATGACCATAAAAGGTGTACAAGATTAAAAAAAAAAAAAAAAAAAATTACACGAACAACTATCTGCACTAAAACATTGTCTCTGCATTTTTATTATGAAGCTCAGAAATTATTTTCTCTGTTGACCAAGCAAAGGTCTCTGCACATAAAGCATTTATCACAGAGCAGGATTATAGCAAAGGAATATGAAACTGAATTATTTACAAGCACCTTTGTGCTTTATTTCAAACTTTGGCGATTCGGAAGGCTGTCTCAGATTATGTAATATGCTTCACAACACGTCTAGACGTATCTTGCACTTGTTTTCTATCTTAAAGAAAATAGGACTGTTTCTGTATTCTTTTTTTTAAACCCCAAAGTCACTATCACACTTTTTTTTTTTTTTGCTAATATCATACCACGCAAACCTGCTGAATAAGTGCAGCATTAGTAGGTTGTTCTGTAGGTTTTACACAGCTGAAAATGTTAGCCTCTTTATAAATAGCACATAAATGGATTGAAGACATTAAACCAACCTTAAGTTACTTTTCACCTTAAATTAGTTTCAAAACCATACTGTAATTTTGAGTGTAGGGGGCTCTAAAAACTCACGCAACTATATACACATTTGCTTTAAATTGGATTTCTTTGCTCAGGCTGTATTCAGTTTTACAAGCATGACCTCAAATGTCTGCAGCATCTAAAAATCGCAGTAGCATGCGAGGAATTTACAATTGCTTTAAAAAAGGCACATACAGTTGAGTTTCTAACACCTTGCAGTTATTCATGACTTCTTCGTTGTGTTCTAAGAATGCATTCTGTGCGGAAATGAGTTGCATTTATTGCAGTGTTCATGCAAATACCTTAAATATTTCAATAGTGCAGTAATACATGAAGCACCACTTACACAGAAGTCGGTTTCAGACCAAGAAATTTTCAGTTGGTCAATGCGAATGCAAATTTGAAAAGGAGCAAGACCTGCTTGGAGAACTTTTGTCCTCACAACTCTTGATTACATGGATTCCTATTTAAAAGACTGGATTTTACCCATGAAATCTGACCACACATTTACACCGTTGTTTTTGCACTTATAACTGATTGACTTCCATGGTAAATCTTTGAATAATAATAAAAAATAAAAAATGAATAAAGCATACCAAGCATGTATAAAAAAAAAATAATAATAATGTCACTTGACTAAATATTTTTGGGAATCTTTCAAATGAAAGTTCTCCTTTATTGTTGACAAGTGTTTACAAAAACAAGTAGTGCATTTCAAAGAAATTAAAAAGAAATTCAAATTTAGCCACTAGGAAAATAACCACCTGAAGCCTACATAAATACTTCACTCCAAAAGTGTTCTTGTGTGAGCACACATACTTTAAGTGCTAAGTGAAAAGTCCATTCAAGTTCAGCCATGAAGCTCAGTACTTTGCCTCATTATGGACTCTTTGACTGAGCTTCGTGTTTGGAGATTGAGGAGTGTGTCTGTGTCTGTGTGTGTCAGTAGTCCAATGGGGCCATAAGAAGTTGTAGCTCTTTGAAAGTGCTTCCATGACGACCAACCTGCTCTGCCCGGTTCTTCACTACATTACTGAGGTTCTTCAGCTGCTTATAGCACGCTTTACATTTCTGATGCCTGAAAAACACAGTACAACACTCCCATTAAAACCTATTCAAGTCCCATGGGAAAAAAAAAAAAAAAAAAAAAAGGCTTAATCTGCATCTATTGGCTCGTTAAAAGGCTAAATTTAACATTAACATTTTAATTAAACATATTCTGCCCATAGCCAACAATGTAACTAAAAGTAGATCAGCCAGCACACATTTAAGGCTGAATAAAACTATTTAAATAACTTAAACCATGTATCAGCCACACACACACAGCATGGGTGTTTGTTAGGTACTAACCTCTCCTCTCGAGTGATGTCCACTCCTACTGATGGAGGAGCAGTCAACGTGTCCGAGATTAATGGCCAAAAACGCTTCAGAATCAGTTTTAAAGACATACAACCAGTCTGCACATAACTGTAGAAGGACAGGGAGAATGGGTTACTTGATCACTGCATTTGTACACGACTCTGATAAATGGCCAACTCAAAACCTTGCACTGTTTGTTTCCATAAATGTACCGTCAATATATGTATTATGTACATAAATACAATTTATAGATACATAAATACAATTTATAGATATAAAAATCTATGGAAGGTGTTAAAACACATCACACTCCATCAAAACACCCTTCAGAGTAGGGCTGGGCAATATGGCCAAAAAAAAAAGAAAAAAAAAAAGACTTATGTCATTTTTTTATATAGAAAATGATCTCAATACATTTCAAATCTTTTTTCTTTTTTGTCTCCAAGAAATGCACATCTGACAGTAGCTTGAGTTGACAGCAGTAGTAGCTTGAGTCTAAATACATTGTGTAAATGCACAAACACTACAGCTTAATCAGAAATACGGATTACATTCCATTACTCCTTTAATACACGTCTATCAATAATGTGATCAAATTCAATAAGAATATCCCACACTGCTGCCAAAAATGCATGGTGCAGTTAGTAAATCCATGGTAAATGGCGATTTGTAGATTGAAAAGCTTTCTGACTGTATCATCATTGCACATCGTTTCTCAGCAGTTTCATCTGGATTTAAACTAATTTAAATCAGCGAGTCATTTGTGTTCTTCACTGAATTCAAGAGCTTTACACTGGATCTCACAGCACTGTTTAGTGGTCACCTGACCGACACTTTAATTAAACGCATATGCTCTTGTAAGCTCACGCTGCCGTTTTAACTTTGAGCCGAGTGGATAAACGGTAAGTGTGGTGTGGTTCAAATGAGCAGCACCGTTTCATTCTGCTTCGGCACATAAACATTATATCTGTATAGCATAATATTATATACAACTGTTGATATTGTTTTATGGAGGAAAGTTATATCGCGATAATTAACGTTACCGTTTTATCATCCAGCCCTACTTTAGAGACTATTATTACTATAGACATAGACAAGTCATAACCATTATCAAGTCACCTTTCATATTTGCTCTGCAGTAATTCCTCTATCTGTGGCAAGATGGACGTGCAGAGGTCCAATTTCCAAAGTGATCTGAAAGAGAATAACTTGTAACTTCTTCTGTCCCACCATTGTTTTAGCAGAAGTGAGTGATAGTGTGTGGATGCTTACGGTTTTAGGTTGATTATGTTAAGGATGTCCACCACAATAGAAAGATCATTCATAGATACAGCTGAATCCAGGGAAATCTGGGAAACATGAAGGGAAATGCAAACACTGCTTTCAGTGTACTGCAGCTTTCAATAATAGCCCATTACAGCATTTACTAGATTACATTAGAAATACATTTTCGATGTGTAGAAGTAAATGTATCCATCAGCCAGTAACAGATCTCTCATTACGATCTGTCTGTCCCACAATTTATCAAAGCTCATCAGCTTGAGTGCTGTTGCACTTACCTTGACATCACCACTGGCCCAGACGGAGCGTACTGTGTCCAGGTTTTTATATCGACTGGTCAGCATAACGCACATGGTGTCGTGGCCTTTCCGGATCTGTGCTAATGCCTCATCATCTCCCATCACACCGGCTTTGGCGTTTCGTGCATGCTGTTAAAACAGACACATTACTCAGAATCACTCAGCATTTTACACACTGGTACAAAAGCAGTCAGTACAGTGTGCTCTTTTTAAAAAGGTACCAATGTGAGCATTTTAAGTATCATGATCCCTTAAGGTACTAACATGGAGTTCTAGGAACTAGCCAGCATGGTGGTTCCTAGAGAACCAATTTCTTCCTCGGACCGTTTTCCTGATTACATTCACACCTGTAGCAGAACCCTGAAGCAGCCGACAACGACGTCTTTACTTGCAGCATTTACAAACATCAACAACAGTCAATGGAGAACGCAGTGACCAGAGTTGTTTTTGTTGAGTGTTGTGGGTTTTGTGATAACAGAATTTACGCGATTGAAAGAGCCTGAATGAGCTACCATGATAAATAGCAGAATATATCGATGCTGAGAAAACAATATGCAGTTATCGCTGTTTTCCATCTTTGTGGAGTAAATGTTTACACTGCTTTTTAAAAATACCAAGTAGGTCAATGCCAATAGCCTTGCGGTTAGCGCACTGACAAACAGCGCAACTGTGCTCATGGCAACCCGAGTTCGAATCCCAGCTCGTGGTCCTTTTCCGATCCCGCTCCCCTCTCTCTTCACCCAATGCTTTCCTGTCTACTCTACACGGTCCTTTCCAAGTAAAGCCATAAAAAAAGCCCAATCTTAAAAACATTTTTTAAATTAAATTTAAAAAAGCCGGGTAGCTGGCGTTTCATATGCGTTTGCCCAATCAGCGTGCACTTATGTCACTGGTAGTTTCAATATAACCGTTTTAGAGCCTACTCTAAAGTAGGAGTTAATTTAGTTCCTCCAAATAGAGTTGCTAGAACTACATTCCTAGTTCCTGTGGTGCGAACAAGCCAAAAAGCTAATAACGAACACACAGTATATCCTAGCGTACTTTGTTCTTCAGTATTTTTTTTATGAGACAAATTGGTAGTGATGAAGTATTTTGCCATCTTTATCAACAAAGCCACACATGGATCCATTTAGGGTTATGAACATTACCATAGAAACAGAAAATTATCAAAAGGACGTGAACAGCTTCAGCAGCTCCAAGAATCTCTATCTAATAATTACAGCAATTCAGAAACGACATGAATGCAGCATAATACAAAAGTGAATCATCTTAAGGGAACAATAGTGCTAGACAGTAACATTAAACATCCATTGAACTCACAGAAAGGAACTCTCCTGCATTGAGGCCAATTGGCTCATTACGTGTCGAGAGGATGATTCCTGTAGAAGGTTTAGGTTTGGTGGTCGTAACCACATGACGAGAGGGAGACGTCACTGATGTGGTCACCACAGCTACTGGACGGGGAGCAGCAGCGATGACAGTTGGTTCAACTCTTTGTACTGGAGTGGAGGAGGTAATGGGACCTTTCAATTGTCCTGCCTGAAAATACAAAGTCATAAGAGTAGGGTATTTATGATGACTATCAAGAGACATTTAAGAAACGGAAAACCTACCCTGTCTATTACTGGAGTAACAATCTTAACTGCTGGACCAGGTTTCTCTAGTACACTCTCTGAGAAAGAGTGGCCTAGGGGAGCTGGGAATGGTTCATTTCTTTTGGGTGGAGTGCGTGCTGCATGGAAAAAGATGGAAAAGCACAACAGCAATGACCCAGAAACAAGAGAATTAGATTATATACCATGGCACATGTAAAGCAGCATGTGTGAAAATTGCCTAACCTATTGTATTTTGTGCATCTAAAACTCACAGATGACACTGCGCGGCTGAAAGATCTCTTTATAATCTTCTGGGTTGGTGATTTCTGCACTGCTCTCTTTGTCTTCTTTCTCATCCTCACTGCTGGGACTTCTTCTCTCTCCTTCTGGACTCCGGCGATCAGCCTCTGAACTCTGCTTCATCCTACACAAGCACAGAAGATCAGCATCCTTAAAAGCATTTGAAAATATCAGACGAACCTACTCGTTTTTGTTTTTTTTGCATCGTTATGTGTGAGGATTGAGATATACTACTCAGGTTGGTAAGATTTTTAAACTATTTTTAAAAGAAGTCTCATGCTCACAAAAGACATGTATTTGTAGTGTTTTTTAGTTTTTTTTCCAAGATCCTTTGATGAATAGAGTTCAAAAGAAAAGCATGAGAAATAGGAAAGGCTTTTACAATTTTACAAAAAAAAAAAAAAAAGTCACCGATTAATGAATCCTTGAAAAACAAATTTAAAAAGCACATCATTTAGATTCAAGCTTTTAATCCAGGGCAAATGCATTCAAGGTAAACATTTTCTAGGTTCATGCACTCCCTAGGAACCCCTTGAACACTTAAGCCCCGTTCATACTACAAGCAACACGATCCCATTCATTTCAATGGAGAGCTGGCAATTTCCAGCAACACGAGTGACAGCGACCGGATGGGGTGTGTCCAGCGACGCGACAAAGTTCAGAATCCTTCAACTTTATGCAAATGAAGAGCGACTTTTGGGAGCGACAGCCAGTAGGAAAGACTGTAGAGCTCATGTGATTGTTCTTCTCTCAGCCATAGATAAACATACACAATGGAAGAAAGTAGGCTCTGTTTCTCATTCATTTTTGTTTGTATGCATGGATTTAATTTAGATTTAGATTATATTTAGTCTTTTGCCTCAAATGTTTGTACTTGCCGGCAAGAAATCTGATTCGCTGTCAAGGCAACCAGTAGTGGGAACGCCCACTAGCGACCTCATCGCCAGCCCCTGGCGACATGTCGCTGCTAGTGTAAACGGGGGTTTAGTGGTTAACGTCATGCCCTGATTAAGCTACAGTGAGCTTAAAAACACCACGCTGACGTTAATTTCCAGAAGTGACATTCTAATTAAGGTCTACATGAGTGGATGTGACGTACATCATTAGACAAAGACAAAAAGAAAATCTCACTCCTGTCCAGTGCAGGATGTAGTGGGTCGCTCGTAATTTCGCCTTAGTGTTGTTCCCATTGCAGATGTGGGAGCTGGGATCGGCTTGTCCTCAATCAGCCCTTGGATCACAGATCCTGATTTCTTCACTCGATTGAGATCAACAATGTACCAGCTCACATTATTTTGACTGTAGGACACTGCAATCTATTCAAGAGACAGATAGAAACTGTTAAAATGCATTTTAAAGCTTTCCTCCAAAAGAGTTTCTCAGAGAGCGTTTCTGGTCAGATGGCCCCTGTACACGTCTTCAGAGATCAGAGTGGAAATGGTCACAACGGACCTCTCCCACCAAACAGGTTCATTTAATCATCCCAGAAAGCAAGAGGAATGCAAGCTCACAAAACAGTACAGCTCCCACTCACGTCTGTATGTAAAATGAAAAAGAAGGATTATGCATAAAAGTACAAACCATTTGGTTGTTGCTGATGGCCAGGTCAGATACTTTGCCCCAGCCTACATGCACTACATCAAAGCAACGGTCAGGCTCCCAGCCATACACTCGTAGTGTGTTCTCAGAGCCACTGTACAAGCAGCTACCATCAGGATTAAACAATATACTCCTGCAAAAAGGGAAAAAGGCAGAGAATTCAGCTAAGGGTCAAACAAACAGAGAAAAACAAACATATCCAGACTGGAAAACCGGATAACCACCTCACAACTCCTGTCTCGCCCTCTGACGAGCCAATCATGTTGAATTTCTCCAAGTCCCACAGCTTAACAGTCCTGCAGCAAATATACAAAACGCATAAAGAGGGTGCCAGAGATAACAAACATAGGCAAAAGCAACACTGAACACATTTAAATTTAAGCCGCATTATTTACAGATGGACAAACACAACCTCACACACAAAAACACTTAGTACCGATCTGAACTCCCAGAGGCGAGCAGGTACTCATTGGGGTGGAATTGCACAACATTGACAGCTGATGTGTGTGATGTGAATTCAGTGATCATCTTGCCTGCTATCAGATCCCACAGCTAGATGGGGAACAGAATATGCATACACATTAAAAAAAAAATCATTTTCATCCAGGCAAGACAACTTCCAAAAGTGAGATGTACAACACAGCTCTCACCTTTACTGTGCTGTCATCACTGGCTGAAGCAAGCCATTTCCCATCAGGACTGAAGGCTAGACAGTGCACAGCCTGAGTGTGACCCTGCCAAGAGACACATTCATATTAACCACATAAACAAGGCCATCATTACATTCATTAAAAGCTTGTGCATGTATAACAGATAAGACACTTTCCAAACTAAAGTGCTTTAATGGCACTTATGAAGATGTCTTGGGTTTAATGCCTTATTGCCTTTTAAACAAAATAAGTATCAACACTTTTAAAGCTAAAGTGCATAAACCAAAGTCTGAATCTTGCAACACAAGACACAAAACAGACCATTGTGCAAAACAGTAGAGTAAGATAGATGGAGAGCACCTCACTAATCCACAGATTAATCATCTGTTCAGACACAACTGAGGGTTAAGGGTGATTAGCCTGGCTTCTGATTGTGTACACACACACACACACACACACACACACACACACACACACACACACACACACACCATGTACTTACCTTATATCTGAATACACATCCTTTCCTCCTCACATCCCACAACTAGATAAGAAATAAAATAAAAAAGACATGAATATTAATCTTTCAATAAATACACACAATATCAAAATATATAGCAGTAAATGAGAGAGAATCAAATTCTTTTTATACAACTTTCAAGGCAAATGCATTTAACACCTTAATATTGCTATCCACAGAGCCAGATGCCAGGTATTCTCCCATGGGGTGGAAGTCAAGACTGCAGATACTGGCTTTGTGCCCCATCAAAGTGCGCAGAACTTTAAAAAAATAAAAATAAAAAAGACAAAATTAATTCAGCTATAGATAAACATACTTTGAACAATCTGCTCAAAAAGTGTTTCTGGTCAGATGGCCCCTGTGTGTCTTCAAGGATCAGAGTGGAAGGATCACTACGGGACCTCTTCCACCAAACAGGTTCATTTAATCATCCCAGAAAGCGAGAGGAATGCTATTTAACTATATCTGTTTTTCTACATCAAATGTTGGCCTGGTGCCCCATCAGTGTGCAGAACATCAATTCAGTTTATTAAAAAAATAAATTAAATTAAATTAAATATAGGCAGACACATTTTTAACACATTTAATGACTTCTCTATTAAAATTGATTGGGAGAAGCTCAAAGCCTGTCAAGTCAATTTCTGCCTCATTTTATCCTATAACTTTAAAGAAAGTTTTTCCATAAATAAAATGAAGTCTATAGACCCTTTTTCTGTTAGTAAATATTGTGACGTTTTTCTGAGGGCGGGGCTTAGGTGGAGGCAGAAAGATTCCACTGACTGCTTCACTAACGCTAGCTATGAAGTTTGTTGCCTTGTTTTTTTAACAATGGCTGGAGAAAATCCGATTTTACCTGCATATGTAAGGTCACTCACTGTGCAGGACCATGACTGTTATTTAAATTAGTTAACTTTAACGGAAAAAGACAGATTGGCCGACCCTATGCTCACGGATGGACGATCTGACAGGATTACCTCCGATTGAGTGACTCGAGTCGCATATAGAGAAACCTAACGAGTAGTAAAGAGAAACTCACCTGTGTCTATCTAGTCATGAAGATGTACATACATTTCAATTTCAGCAGGCAAATATTTTTACAGCTAATGTTGAGACATGAGAGTGAACTGGGCCAAAATGCAAAAAGTAAACATTCAATGTGATGGATATATTATTTGAATGTGTATGTATCATAGCCAAATAGTTATTTTAAAGTGTATATATCCTGTAAATTATGCAAGTTAAGTTACTTTACATACAGTACATTTAAAAGGAAGATGTGAATAGTTTATAGAAATAATTCAAAATTCAACTTAATTTTGAACTTTCTGTATTTGATTATTCTTACTTACCAAGTTCTTAGAAAGTCCAGCTACTATCAATCACAACAATGTATATTACAGATGATTAAGCATATAAATCGTCAGTTTGTTGTTTTACACACAGACATTATTTCATAGTTGTGAGATGCATAAGAAATTTTTAGACACGTAACACAAACCATAATCCATAACAACAAGACAATACTTTATTTAACCTTTTCTGATAAGAAGTGTGCGCTGCAATCGCGAGCATTTTTGACGATCGTTTCTGTCCAGTCCGCTCGTTTTATCTCGTTTAACCACAGCTGCCGTCGTTTTTTTGTCTGGGAGTGGCAGCAGGTATGCGTTAATTTCAAATTGGAGCCTGTACTATAGGGCTGAAACGATTAGTCGACATTATCGACAACGTCGACAATAAAAAAAATTGTCGACAAATATTTTTGTTGTCGAGTAATCGTTTGATCTCACGTGACCTAATGCAAGAGCCTGCAATACTGCGGTTCGACCAGTGTGGCACTGTAGCGCAAGAATGCAATTCAGCTCTCCAGGATGCAATTCAAGAGAAGACACACCCGACCCTGAGCGGTGTTTGATGAATATGTAAATATTGCGCACTTTCCTCTCAATAACAAAATAAACACAACAAAAAATGACAGCAGTGTGAAAGCAGCAGTTAAAAATGCATCTGATTACAACGATGTGGATGTTTGCATGAGCTCTGCAGTTCATTACTCAAGTAAAGTCCGTTCACATCATGTTTATTTATATAGTACTTTATGCAATAGATAGCCTTAAATCAAGCAGGTTTACAGTTTTAAACATGAAAACCCAGAGTCAGTGTCGCTTTCAGTTAGAATTACAACTTGATTTTCTGAAATAAAGCAGCTCTCCAGTGTGGAGCTAGCTAATGATAAAATATTTTTATTAGTGGGGAAAAAAATATTTAAATAAAGTGATAGTTTATTTTACAGAAATCATTATCATAACCCGATATGGTAGGCTATTTTAAGACATTATGTTTTGAATAAAATAGTTTATCCAAAGCATCTCATCACTTACCTTTATTTTAATTCTTATCACTTACAAAAGGAGATGTTAGGCAGAATGATGTGTTACTTTTCCATGTAGCTAATTAAATGGTGAAAGAGCGTCTCATTTTGTGTGCCAAATACATCTATTTGTATAATGAATTGGTAACACTAAGTAATGTTAACAAATGATACCTTATTGTAATGTATTAATTAACATGAATGAACAATGAACAATACATTTATTAAATTCATGTATTAATCTTTGCTAATTTTGGTTAATAAAAATCCAGTTATTCATTGTTTGTTCATGTTAGTTCACAGTGCATTTACCAATGTTAAAAAACACAACTTGCGATTTTTATAAATGCATTAGTAAATGCTGAAATTAACAATAACCAAGATTAATAAATGCTGTAGAAGTATTGTTCATTCTTAGTTCATGTTAACTAATGTTAACCAATGAACCTTATTGTAGTGTTACCAATTAATTGTAATTACATAATATGCTTTTCTAAATCTGAATTGACTTTCATGTTAGAATATGTATAACTTAATATTTTAACTAAATTGCAAAAGCTGCATAATCAAAGTCTACTGATTAATCAGTGGAATAATCGACGATTAGTCGATTAACCGTTCTAATAATCGTTAGATTAATCGATTATCAAAATAATCGTTTGTTGCAGCCCTACTGTACTACGTCGATTCTTGCATCCAACATCACAACAAGATGATATTTTAAGCTTAAATCTGCGCTGGTTTGAATGGGCCGCCTCTAGTTTTCACTTTGTTTTGCCTCACAGCTAACACTGTGACGTAATCGTGACATTGGCGCAAAAAGGGTCTACATACAGGACAATTACAATCAGACCCACTTTTAATTTTGAAGTGTCTTTCCTAACAATTTTAGACATAAGTACACAGCAGCTAGGAACACCCAATAAAAAGTCGGACTCTAATTTCTTTCTCCTGATTTTTGAGATCAACTTAAGCGCCACACTTTCTTTATTGATTTTAAAAGAATCGCCCTGTTTCTTATTGTAGATTTTGTTAACCAAAGTGCATAAGCTGCAGCACAAACCACTTACTTTTAGCAGCCTCCAAATCCCAAAGCCGGAGAGAGCCAGACTGAGAACCAGCCACCACACGCTCTTCAGAACTGTTGAACTGGATACACTCCACAGGGCTGGTGTGGCCCGTCAGACTCTACAGAACACAGACAAACACTGCATCCAATAGCTGTGAGACACTTAATTCTCTCAAATAAACTAATAACAAAGAGGGTTTTACCATAATGCAGTTTGGTTTGCTGACTGCCCAGATATTGACTCTGCAGTCTTCGCCGCCAGTGGCCAGCAAACGACCAGACGATTTCCCCAACACCAGTGAAGACACATTGCTGGAGTGAGCCACAATCTCCTCTGAACAACACAAATGGAAAAGCCGGTCACGTTACCACAACTTCAAATGGAGATCCCGACCATTTAAAACATTCTGCTGTGTACTCACGCAGTTTCCATGATGTTATAGTGGTGCTGGTGAGAGCCATCGTGATGATCACGTGATTGATTCAACTCACTCTGCTCATTTCACCAACACCTATGTCAGGGCTGTGACGGTATTACTTTATCTTCTCTGTCCATCTGTTAAAATGAAAGAATTTATTCAAAGACAGACAAAGAGCAGAGTAAATATGCCGTGCATAACGATCACTCTAAACTTCAGGACACACCACTATGCTAAAAGGTGTCCCTTTTCAATCCCTTTTGGATACATCACATTCTGCTAATAGTTAATGCATGAATACATCTAAAATCTTAGATTATAGTTGTATTATGTCCAGTTGCCTGTAGAGAACAATGTGCAAGGAGCAAAATCTATAAGAAAAAAAAAAGGATGCATACAGCATTTTTATTTTACTGGATTTTAAAACATGTCAGATTTGGTCTAATACGGGTCAATTTTCATGTAAATGCAAGACACGGATAAAAAATTATTTTTTAAAACCATTTCATGAACTTGCTTTTACGTTTTTACAGAACTACTACAAAACCTCAGCTTGGAAACAAAACATTTAACGAATGGCTCTTCATTTCATAATTTCTTCTGAATATCAACAGATATGTAACTAAGTTGAAAAGTCTTTGAGGTTAACTAATATAATTTTGCGTATCTGGAAAATAGTCATCTGGGACATTGTATTATGTTGAACATCAACGTTTTTGTGCCTGCGTTAATGAAAAATTTGTAAACATTAATGTTTTTTTTGTGTTTTTTTTTTTTTAATTTGCGGAGTAAATCTTTTACATTTTTGGAGTGAAATAAGACTTGAGTATTGTGTCGTTACTAGTGCTTTTTTTTTTTTAATTGAATTGAATTGAATACTTACTGCAATTCATTAGGTTACTCAATTTCATGAATCAGATGTACATTTCCGACATCGATATGCATTAAACTCTATAGGCTAATTAAGTAAACTTAATTTTAAAGCATAGTGTTGCTATTATAACTTATTTTATATATATATAAAATTGTATCATGCCATTAATTATAACATCGGCAACTACACATTAGTTTATTCTTATGCCTGTGTGCAAGTCATAGAATAAATTGACATTTCAGATGAATCTCTTTCACTGGGTTTCTGCTTTGTCCTTATTCAGGTTATTCAGTTAGCAACTAAATTGTAAATTACAAACAAGATCAGCGAAGGTTGGCTTCTTGTCCCAGGTAAGGGGGTCAGGTTACTTATTTTTCTCATTTTTTCTTTAGAGCTAATAACACCAATTAAAGCAGTTATTCGATGTCAAATCATCGACACGGCGGTCAAACGCAAGGCGTTTATGGACACAAAGCAGCCAGGTATCGCCGTTTCAAACTATGATCTTTCACGCAGAAACCTAACCTTATTAGTGTAACAAAACACTTATACACACAAACATATTCTACCACTCACATAAAGTCCGAAAACGGTGTAAGATTACATAAATCATCGACGCATATCCAGTTGAAGTCACTTTGCCACGCGAGTCTGTATCACGGCTAACTGTAAATTAGCAGTTGTAACTTATGTGCAAATTAGCAATTTGAAAGCGATCGATCTACTTTCGATCATTATCTCTGACTAACTCTGTTAAAAGCCTTACTAACAAGTCATTCTAATAAACATAGTAACAGGTTAGAGACTTAACCCTGTTTTTGTCGGATAACTTTCCGCTAAGTTAGCTTCACAACGTGGCTAACGAACTCATCTGAACTGTAAACAAATGTCCTGCATTTACCTGATTATCTTATCTGTTGCTGTTAAAGTCCAGAGACCGTTGGCGTATATTTATGAGATGAAAGTTGACGACAACACACCCGACCGACAAACATCGACCCACTTTACACACTTAAATTTTGCTGTTGTCATGTTGTTTCTGATTGGTTGCTAACTAGCGGTAGCTTAGCAACAGTTCTTCTTACCTTTCTTGCACTGGTGACACAGTCAGTCTGGGTTACACGGGGACTCTCATGGCTGCAGTCTGCCGATAGACAGATCAGATCAGATCAGCTCTAATGAGAAAAAGATTAGTTTAGGACGAGAACAGATCCGAGTGCGCGCACTTCGGCGTGCGCATGCGCAGTCGAACTAAGGCCAATAGCCTCGATCCCGGTTCTGCATAAAATTTTTTTTTTTATATTTTTGTGATTAATATAGTAATCACCTAATATATTTCAGGTCTTTAAATACACTACTAAAAAGCTCATGAATTGAATCGGGTGTGTTTGACATCCAAAGCACGTACTGTTGGGACGGTCCCCAGGAGCACTGCCCAAAAAAACATTCCACTGTCCTTCACTCATCCAGGACTGGGTCCGAATGAACCAGGAACTGAGAAATGATTGTATCAA
The DNA here is from genome assembly GCA_036784905.1 of Acrossocheilus fasciatus. Lineage (NCBI taxonomy): Eukaryota > Metazoa > Chordata > Actinopteri > Cypriniformes > Cyprinidae > Acrossocheilus > Acrossocheilus fasciatus. The sequence goes on from CM071944.1 coordinate 29,668,584, forward strand.
TTTAGAAGAAAATTTGCATCAACTCATCATTTTATAACAGTTTATTTATAATCAGTGAGTCTCCATAAATTTCAGCTGAAACAACTTATTTTAATCAGGTTGTCAAGACGGAGTTTATATCTTCCTTGGCTCATTTCTTTAGTCCATTGAAATGTTAAATTGATGTTGGGCCAGTCAATACTGTGAGGTCATGCTTACTAAAAGTCATTCATGATACTAACCCATCCAACTTTCATATAGCAGTATAGTTTCATTTGAACAGTTAAAAATATGTAACCAGACAGTCCTTTATTGCCACTCAAGGCTAATTATTTTTATATTTATATACTTTGGCGTTCCATCAAGGCAGCACCAGGCTGCACCTATAGCTTCAACAGAATACCACATCACAAAGATGATTGACTTTGATACAGAATCAGCACACGATTTCCCCCGTACTGAACAATCACAGCAATATTTTCTGAAAGGCCAAAGAGGGAATTCTAAAAGCTGAACTCAAGTGCTTTGAAACGTCATGTGGTTGGTGAAGCTCGTACAGCCTTAGATCAAAATTGCTGAGGTCAATGGGTCATGTAGCTGCACCTGTTGAAAAGTATGCATTAGCAACTGAAACTAATGATATGAAAGCTCACTATAGTAAGCAAAGGCATTCTGTGTGAGTTTCACTCACTTTATGATTAAAAAAAATATGTGGAGCCCCATTCAGAGGCACACCTGAGCTAGAGATTTTAAGATGGACATAAAGTGAGAGAGAGGAACCAAAGGGCTGAAAAGGACGGAGCAGCTGATGACAAGTGAGAGAAAGTCAAAGACACTTTACAATGCCCATCTATTGTCTGGACTAACCTGTCATATCAAATATCTCAGAATAATTTAGATTGCATGTTCTTTGTAATTGTATAATACATGTAAAAAATTTAACACAGACAAGTCTAGAATCTCTTCATCTGTCGTCTTTCCTGTCGCCTCTGTTTCTTGTCATTCTTCTCGTTCTCTTCAGGGGCTGCCTGTGATTCAGCAGAAAACCAGGGGCCCAGGAAGTTCACCCACAATAAATGCAAAGCCCTTGCAGGTGCCTGGTGTCAAGAGAAAGAAAATAATATGGTTTCAGTAAAAATGCAATTGTGAAACCTCAAAGATATCACAATCAGTGCAATAACGCAGTCTCACCAAGAGCCAGAAGTACCAGAAGTAAGATGACAGGGTGCTGAGGACCTGGACAATAGCAGTAAGAAGAATCACATCCTTCAGGTGTCTGCATGTTAATATAAAAAAAGTCAGTCATGGTCATGAGGAGTATTAATCATCGTCTGGAAATATAACACATATAAAAATGTACAGATTAAACATCCAACTCACTCTGCCATGCCCTGTTCCATATTAAGGTCAATTCCTCCATCCAGCAAGCTACCATCTTCAGCAAATGCAGGTTTGGCCATTGCTGACATAGATCTGTAACTGCCAATGTAGACCGCCGCTGCAAACAGTAGAAAGAACTGGTACAAGGGAGACAAAGAGAGAAGTGAATAACATTTACCAAAAGATTATCATCTCACTGTTGACCAAAAAACCCATATACAGTGGTCAACATAAAACTTAAGCAAAGCCCTAGAGGTGGAGAGATGGACATTAGTGTCTTTAAAGGGTTTTTCAAACTGGGGTCTGCAAAGAAGTGCTAGAGGGGCCCATAGAGAAGTTAAGAGAAAAGCAGTTGTAAAAGTGTAAAAAAACAAAAAAAAAACAAGATGCAAATAAACATTTAAATAAGTATTACACCTTACATTATTGTATTATAGCGAGTAGAAAAAAAAGTATAATGTAACAAAATACAAACTAAATATGAATTTTTTTTTGCAGTACAAATTGAGTCTTTATACATACAAAATACAGCTGCATTATACATTTTCGAATGGGGGCCCCTCACAGACGGATAATTATGGGGGTCCATGGCATCTAAAAGATTGAAAACCTCTGGTCTATTTGCCACGAGTAGATATGCATGCAACATCTGTAAGATTTGCTCACACACCACTGAATGCAAAAGCACAAAATACACTAAATGATGCTGCTCTTATTCATTCATTCATTCATACTCTGACTCACCCATGTCCAAAATGTAGTTGTAAAGAGCAAGAGATTGACTGCTACATAAATAGCCTGAAAAGAATACAACAAATAAATCAATTTCAAAAATCAAACACATTTATAAAGGCAGACTGAGTCAGACGCATGCCTTACGTTTGCTCCCAGGATGATTCTGCAATAGAACTTGAGAGTATCCTGGTTCTCGTCATGAATTTGCTTTTTGCCTTTGGTTCCAACTTTTCCTTTCGGCTAAAGAGAGACATATTACTTAACAGGACAGCACTGACACGCAGAAAATCTCGCTAGTTAGAATATACAGTTATCACATGAATACATTAAAAGACACACAGTTATTAATCATGCTTCTGTTTTAATAGCTAGTCAAGATTGTCTCATACCGCCATCTCCCCTGAGTTCTCCTTCTCGTGCGACTATTTCACCTGATAACGCCTTTCTCTTTAGGCATCTAAAAAACTAACGGATCTTATTATCTTTTAAAGAATAATCTTCAAAACCAAACAGATAGCAAATAACACCTAAGCAAAATAACACATCAGCGTTCACGAGCACGTTTCCGGCGCTTGGGAAATGCGTCAGACGCTAAAAAAAAAAAAAAAAATTGACCTGACGCCACCTCGTGCTAACTTAATGTAAGTACAGGACTACTGCAATGACAAATTTAAAGATTTTCATTTTGAATAAATGTGTCTGTACCGTATTCAACGTTTAGAGAACAATGTTCTTAAATGTATTTTTAGTTTTCCTCCAAAACTGCCTTACTGATACCAAAGATATTTTAGGGTACAACAGGAAGGCCCCTCGGGTTGAAGAAAAAAACACATTGAAATTTTTGAAAACACATTGACCACATTGAAAAAAGGTCATTTACCGGAGATCTACTAAGTTTAACAGTTTTTAAAACCTATAGAATTAACTAACGTGAATTCTTGAAATGACAAAAGACTAAATAACACAAAATACTTTATATGATATGATTAAATCAATATTTTTTTTCAAGTCACTGCCCAGTAAGTAAAAGGGTTTTGAGGTTAAACAAAGTCCCCATGCTGAAGGACATAACATCTCCCCATGATAAGCCAAAGACCAAGAGCAAAGTCTAAAAACAATTGGTTGTGAACAATGTGCAAAGTTTGACTTTACATTAACTCACAACTAAATAGTGTTCAGTTGCAGTTTTCATTTGTGAAACATGCTTACTCTGAAAAATGTTGTCTGAATACTTGATGCTAAAATCTGAACATTGGCTTAATCCCAGTTTGTGAGGTTGTGCCTCGCTGGAATAGGTACAGGCAATGTTGAGTCACGGTGGATAAAATTGAAAAGATACCAATTAAACATCATTTTTAATAATACAATTCGTTTTAAACTCCCTTTTGCATTTCAGAGAGCTTGTGATCATAAAGGTTCACCATGTGATAAAACACTCAAACAAGTCAAACACACATTTAGAGTTTACTTCCTAAATTATATATTTTTAAAAAACTAGTTTAGACTGAAAAGACAAAAAAAAAAAAATGTTGTTAATGCTGCAAAAACAAATTTATCAAGAGTACATGGTGACATTGACCTTTGGTGGAAGTATCATTACTTTATTGTTAATTATAGTTTACCTTTTCACCTACATAGCCTGTGTTTTCTGACTCCAGTTCAACGAAGTTTAAAAAGTTCAGCAGAGTTTAAAGAAGGAGTTTTGTGTGCATGCGTATCAGTTCTCTGTCTGCATTAAATAGCAGGTTTCAGACAAGACGTCCAGTAGATCAGTAACCATGTTGACTGCACTGGTTCTGTTGTGTCTCGGAGCCTTTCTTCTGTACTTGCAGTTCAGAATTCGGCGACCCAAAAACTTCCCCCCTGGACCTACTCCTGTTCCTTTTTTTGGAAATTTGCTTCAATTGGACCGCACAAACCCAATAAAGGACTTAGACAAGGTAAGCACATCAGTCTCAAACACACACTAGAGACTACTGCATTAAAAATACATAATTAGAGGTAGGAAACTTGCACTGAAATCATTGAATGGGTTACTGGAAACAAGTCATGAAAGGAAATCAGACTTCATTCATACAATATGACAGCACAAACATGCTGCTGTGACTCTGTGGTCTTCAACATGAATGTTTTTGTGCAGTTTGCTCAGCGCTATGGGTCAGTCTATGGGATATTCATTGGTAGCCAGCCGGCAGTGGTGTTGACCGGTCAGAAAACGATCAAGGAGGCACTGATCACACAAGCGGCGGAGTTTGCTGGCAGATCAGACAACATGATGGTCAGTCATGTTACAAATAGTAAAGGTAATGCAGTTTAAACAAAATGCAGCCAGCATACTACTCATATAACACAGACAAGTGCACTGCACTTGCACAGAATATCAAACATTTTGACTGAAACTCTCCCTGCTGGGCTTAAAGGCTTCCTAGCTGATTACTTTGTTTGTTTAGGGGTGATCATGGCAAATTATGGAGAAAGTTGGCGAGAGCATCGACGCTTTGCTCTGACCACACTGAGGAACTTTGGCCTTGGAAAGAGAAGTATGGAGCAGAGGATTCTCGAGGAGGTCAAATACATCTGCTCACATTTAGAGGAATCTGCTGGTATACACAATCTCCTCATTTGTGACACCTTTAATCTTTATATTAATATAGTTAATTTATGCAATCCCATGTTCAGTGGGAGATCCCACATCTCTTTTATCTACATCTCTTCCAGGAAAGTCAGTTGACCCTGAACATCTGTACCACCAAGCTGCTTCAAACATCATTGCCTCAATCATTTTTGGGTCACGTTTTAATTATCAGGATGAATATTTCCAGACATTGATCACAAACATCGAAAAACTTACTAAGATTGTCATTGGACAATGGGCAATGGTAAATACAATGACAAGTTTAGACACTGTTTATTTACAATGAATGCAAATAGCCAGACTTGTTGCTAAAGGCTATTTACACAAACTCTGCCCACCGTATTACTTATATTTACATTTTGCGTAAACAAGATGCTTTTTGTACATTTTTCTTTATACTTACGATATATAATAGATAGAATGTTGACAGACATTTGATTTGACTTTTTTAATGTTTCTTTTTTAATTGCAGCTCTACGAAATAGCCCCAATGTTAAGGATTTTGCCACTGCCATTTTGCAAGGCTTTTCAGTATTTTGGGGGAATCAAAAATCACATTTTTAAAGTTGTGGATGAGCACAAGAAGTCGCGTGTTACTGGAGAGCCCAGAGACCTGATTGACTGTTACCTGGAGGAGATGGAGAAAGTAAGATATACCCTTAAGTGTGTGTGTGTTATGTTTTTTTTATTGAATTTATCAGCACAATATGAGTGGAATATTCTTTGATTTACAATGATTTGTTAGTGGACCATTTTGTTTTCAGAGAGCAGATCAAGGCACCACATTTGACGACTCACAGATGGTCATTTTGCTGTTTGACCTCTTTGCGGCTGGAACTGAAACAACCTCTAACACACTCCGAACTTTAACGCTCTATTTGATGACCCACACTCATATACAGGGTAAGGGATGAGGGTAAGATGAGTCGACCCCCTTTATCTTCTAATTAGATCAATTAAGAGATTTTCTATGAAAAACTTTTTTGTGTCAAAGTAAATTATTTACATGCAAAAAGTGCTTTTATTTCCAGCATTTTACAAACAGAAATGTAATAATGAGTAAACATTATTCAGTTTCTGGAACAAGAGCGGGTCGATATTAAAAGTAGCTGTCAGTATTCTGTGTGTCCATCAGCTGCTTATACTACAGAGCATCTCATCTTCATGGATTGCACCAGATTTGCCAGTTCTTTCTGTGAGATCTTACTCCACCCTCCCACAATGTCATTTACACATTTCCCAACACGTATTTGAAGTTACCTTTAAAATACAGTATCTTGAAAAAGGGACTTTTCTTTCTTTTTCTTTTTTTGCCCGAGTTTTTATTATGCATGATGATGAACTGCCATGTATTAAACCCATGTTCCCTTTTTTGGCTAAAGATTACTTGTGAATTATTTGAATATTTTAATAATGTTTTCCCAGAATTATAGCTACGGGGTAATGTGTTTTGTTTGTTTTTAAATTGCAAATGTATTTTTCTAAAAATGAAAAAAGCAAAATGTTCCCTTGCTGGGTTTTGGATTTCTTCATGGGTTATGCATTAATAAATAATGTGCAGCAAAATAAGCATCTGGATTCTGTGTGCATTGTTCATAGCATTAGTCTTTCAGTGTCTTTTAACATCTATTTATAAATATTCAGAACAATGTCAGCGTGAGATTGATGAAGTCCTTGGTGATCGTGAACATGTCACATTTGAGGACAGAAACGCCATGCCTTATGTTCAAGCAGTGATTCATGAGGGTCAGCGTGTTGCTGACATTGTTCCTCTTAGTATGTTTCACACCGCTACAAACAACACTCGGCTCCGGGGCTACAACATCCCAAAGGTGACATTTACTATGATTACTGTATGGCAACTGCAGTTTCTTTGTATCACAGTTGTAGTGTTAAGGAACTAAAAACAACTATCCATTATTTAATCTTAACAAATCAATCAATTACCAAACTATTATTGCAACCTCTAAACAAGCAAGGGAGGATTGCTAATTTTGTTTAAAAAACAAAACATTTGTTCTTCCAGGGAACAATTATCATCCCCTATCTGTCATCTGCTCTCAGAGAGGAAAGTCAGTGGAAGTTTCCCCATGAATTCAACCCTCAAAACTTCTTGAATGATAAGGGGGAATTTGTGAAGCCTGATGCATTCATGCCTTTCTCTGCAGGTATGTTCTACATATATGACCCTGGATGACAAAACCAGTCTTAAGTTGCACGGGGATATTTGAAGTAATAGCCAAAAATACATAGCTATGGGTCAAAATTATCGCTTTTTCTTTTATGCCAAAAATCGTTAGGATATTAAGTAAAGATCATGTTCCGTGAAGATATTTTGTAAATTTCCTACTGTAAATATATCAAAACTTAGTTCTTTATTAGTAATATGCATTACTAAGAACTTCATTTGGACAATTTTAAAGATTTTTTATATAATAGTTGTATCTCAGCCAAATATTGTCCGATCCTAACAAACCATAAATGAATGGAAAGCTTATTTACATTTATGCATTTAGCAGATGTAGCGACTTACAGTGCATTCAGGCTATACTTTATATATATATATATATATATATATAGTATGCTCTACCACTGAGCCACAGGAACCCTATTTATCCAGCTTTCAGATGATGTATAAATCTCAATTCTGAAAAAATTGACAGTTAAGGCTAATTTTGTGGTCCAGGGTCACATGTTTTATTAAACAGTGTGTTGAGGCCTTTAAATGATACAACACAGTGGATATTTATCAATAGCAACTCAATTAGCCTAGTGTCAATGGTGGCAGTCCCTGAGCTGTTTAATTTCACATATTTCATTTCACACACAGAGACATTAATATCACTATAACAATACATAAATAAAATCAATAGTAAGCGCATCTGTGTGGTAGAATGAGAACAAATGGTGTGTTTGTATAATGTATTCACTTTATTTTGTAGGATCTCGTGTGTGTTTAGGAGAAAATTTAGCTCGCATGGAGCTCTTCCTCATCCTGGTCACGGTGCTGCGACAATTTCATCTGGTCTGGCCTGAGGATGCAGGAGAACCGGACTTCAAACTTATATATGGTGGGACACAGTCAGTGAAACCTTACCGTCTGACTGTTCAACTACGTACACCGGGGCAGACTTGTAAATCTGTTTACTGAACATGTTACCCTTCAGTGACAACATGCCCCAATAGTGGGTTATGTTGTCACACTATATATCACACAGGGGTAAACTATGACATTGGCATCCGCTATTAAACAGATACTATTGTTAGCTTTTCTGCAAAAGTGAAACAATTATGACTCAAGAACATTATGACTGACATTAAATATGCAAGTAAATTGAAGTTGTGTGTAACAGGTTGTAATTTCATACAAGTGAAAACATGCACAGACAATTATAAACAAATACCTCTGTCCTAATATGTTAAACTCAATGGGTTTTTTGTGTGTTTGCTTACTTACTCAACATCTACAGCAAAATAAATTGTAATTTTAACTGTTTAAATCAAAATACAAAATTACCACCAGGAAGTTTAATTACTGAAATTGTAGCTCTGGAGTCAATTAGCCCTTCTCTTTACATTCATGTTAATGTTGAAACTCTGATCACAACACTTTATTTTAAGCTTTATTGCATTTAGCCTCTTTTAACAATTATTTACAACTGTAAATACGGAATATGTATGGTTTGACTACAAACGAACTGAATGTACTGGCTATGAATTAACGTGAATTATATTGTATATATATATATATATATATATATATATATATATATATATATATATATATATATATATATAATTTTTTTTTTTTTTTTTTTTTTTTTTTAAATGAAACAAAAATATAGCTCTTTAGTACAAAACATCCAAGGGCACGATTCCTCTTCTTTTACATGTGTTCTTCCAGCTGCTGTTAACAAAGAAACAATGAAAGTTGAAATTTGAGCAACATAAAAGCTTACACACCAAGCTCATATTAAGAACAGACGATATTTTGTTTCTCCTTTCACGAGGGCAGAACCAGCAGTAAGATAAAGCCCAAATAATAGAGAAAGAGAGATACTGTTGCACCGCGGCGTAGCTCCCAGAGTCACACAGACACGGGAATTTAAACACGGTGCAGTCCAGCACAAGAATTAAAAATAACCGTTTTCTAGACTCGATACACTCAATAGAGATCAGTAAATAACATGCAATGCAAAAGTTGACTAAACCAGCAATAACATTTGCGTTACCTGATAATTATCGTCTTTCGCTATTTCTGCACGTGCGTCAACCACGCTCGAGTGAACGCTGACTTTACGCCTTTTCTTCTTCTTCTTCCTCTGGTAGATACGACCAAGCGAAAGAGCCATATACCGCCACCTACTGTACATCGAAAACTGATGACAGATGTTACTGCCATTGAACTGTCCATCACCTTTGATCTCTATCATTTCTATTTCCTCTCTTATTTATACTCTACCACACGTTACTGTATGTATGTCCATATCCTCATTTAGGTTTTACACACAACTGGGAAATGACTCAAATCAGTTCATTTTCATTTCTTATGTCAATACTTGTAGATGCTTATATTTGTCATTATATTTGACATTTGTCAAATCATAAGCTTATTGAATGCAGATATACACACAGTCTAAGGTCCCTCACAACAGCCTTTTATTTCTTGGTTTATATTGATTTCATGTTAATAATATCAAAATTCTAGTTTTCCTGGGTTGAATTTCCACATACCTGAAGGAGTATCTTTGATCAAATGGAGTGTTTCATGCTCATAATCCTTCTTGGAGGATTTGACAATCAGATAAAACATTTATAACCATAGATCAAGATAATTAAGAATATATAACTTTGTTGCAGTGTTGAGTGTATTAAGGGTAGGAACAAAATGAAGAATATAAATATCTTTGTCCTCAGTACTTAAAAAGAGCATCTAACCTCTTATTCAATTAACAGATCCCATAACAGTAACCCATAATTTAAGGACATAATAAGTATTTCAAAACCATGTGATATCCACTAATAATGTTTTAAAAAAGTGTATCTATAATTGGGATTATGTGTTTTTGTTATAATCAACATGACTATGAAAACCACCCATAGTGTTCAAGTAAAAATTTATTTAAAAAGATTCACGCAATTAACACAACAAAAGCATTTCAAAATTCCAAATATGCATATGCAAACACACATACACCCAAAAGTCCCTGAGAAAATTAATGTGCAACTTCATGTTCACATTTCAACAGTTTCCTTAAAATCTACTCATATAAGTGCACTGCACTCAGCATAATGATCAAAACTCTCCCTGCTGGGCTTAAAGCAGGCATGTCAAACTCAGTTTCTTGAGGACCACAGCCCAGCAGAGTTTAGCTCCAGCTCTAATTAAACACACTTGTTCCAGCTAATCAAGTCCGTCAGGCTTATTTGAAAACTACAACTCTGCAGGGCTGCGGCCCTCCAGGAACTGAGTTTGACACCCCTGGCTTAAAGGCTTCCTAGCTGATTACTTTGGGTGCTCATGGCAAATTATGGAGAAAGTTGGCGAGAACATCGACGCTTTGCTCTGACCACACTGAGGAACTTTGGCCTTGGAAAGAGAAGTATGGAGCAGAGGATTCTTGAGGAGGTCAAATACATCTGCTCACATTTAGAGGAATCTGCTGGTATACACAATCTCCTCATTTGTGACACCTTTAATCTTTATATTAATATAGTTAATTTATGCAATCCCATGTTCAGTGTCTAATGTTTATACAGAGACATTTTAAAGACCTTAAAAATATACCAGAAAATATTCAAATTCAAGACTGGAAAACATCTCTTTTATTTCCTACCAGGAAAGTCAATTGACCCTGAACATCTGTACCACCAAGCTGCTTCAAACATCATTGCCTCAATCATTTTTGGGTCGCGATTCAATTATAAGGATGAATATTTTCAGACATTCATCACAGACATCGAGAAACTTATTAAGATTGCCATTGGACAATGGACAATGGTAAATACAATGAAAAGTATAGACACTGTTTATTTACACTGAATGCAAATAGCCAGCCTTGTTGCTAAAGGCTATTTACACGAACTTTGCTACCGCATTACTTCTATTTACATTTTGTGTAAACAAGATGCTTTTTATATATACTCTACCATTATTTATACTTTTTTGTTTACACCTACAGTACTGCTGCTGCCAAAAGAGATGGTACAGATTGTAGAGATTGTACAACCCCAATTCCAGAAAATTTGGGATGTTTTGTGAAATGCCATAAAATCAAGAATATGTTATCTGTTCATTCTCTTTAGCTTTTATTTAATTGAGTAAAATACAAAGATTAAATTTCCAATGTTTTCACTGTCCAACTTAATTTTATTTTGTAAATATAAACAAATTTTGATTTTGATGGCTGCAACACACTCAAAAAAAGTTGGGACAGAGACACGTTTAATACTGTCACATCGACTTTCCTTTTAATTACAATGTTTCATTGTTTGGGAATTGAGGATACTAATTGTTAAGTTTTTGCAAGCTACAAGACTTCAGATGCTCAGCAGTCTGTGATTGTTGTCTGATTCTCCTTTTCATGACTGGTCATACATTTTCAATTGGAGACCAATCTGGACTGCAGGTAGGCCAGTCTAACACATTCACTCTGTTTCTATGAAACCATGCTGTTGTAGCACATGCAGAATGAGAGCTGGCAGTCTTGATCTAATAACCATGGGCTTCCCATGAAAGACATCACCTTGATGGCAGTATATTATATCTCTGTACAATACCAGTATATGCCTGCATGTCAGTGGTACCTTTGCACATATGGCAGGCACCCATGCCGTTTGCTCTGATGCACTCAAATATCATGAAAGACATTTGCTTTTGCTTCTGTTGCTAATGAAAGTCTGGGTAGTCCCTTTGGGACTGAGAACTCGAAATCCCTTTTTTTCCAGAAACAAGTTGAAATGTGGACTCATCTGAGCACAGCACGCATTTCCACTGTCTTTTTGAACCCGGCAGCATCACTGCATAGAATTGATGTATAGCTTTCAACTAGAGTAAGAGAGATTCAAGTTGCATTTCTTGATGCAGCAGCAGACTGTGGTAAGTGACAGCAGTTTTCTGAAGTACTCCTGAGCCCATGTGGCTATGTTTAAGACCGCAGCTTGATGGTTTCTTATGCAGTGCCATCTGAGGGCTCAAAGGCCATGCACATTCAACTGAGGTTTCCTGCCTTGCCCTACATGTACTGTGATTTCTCTGGATTCCCTGAATCTTTTCACAATATTACATATGGTAGTTGGTGAAAGACCTAAATTCTTTGCAGTTTTGCATTGCGAAATGTGATTTTTGATTTGTTTGACACTTGGCACAAAGTGATGAGAATGATCCAACTTTTCTGGCAAAGACGGAGATGCTCCTTTTATACCCAAAAGATGATACCCTGACCTATTACCAATTCACCTGCTTACTGTGAACTGTTTCAAAACAGTTTAACGTGGATATTCTATAACCTTTTCACTTTTATTTTGCCTCTGTCCACAACTTTTTTGGAGTGTGTTGCGGTCATCAAAATCAAAATTTATTCATATTTACAAAATGCCTTTACATTGGTCAGTGAAAACTTTGGAAATCTTTTCTTTGTACTTTTGTTAATTAAATAAAAGTTAAAGAGAATTAACAAATCATAGTTTCTTAATTTTATTGCATTTTACAAAACGTCCCAACTTTTCTGGAATTGGGGTTGTAGTTTGTGTACAAATGGATAGAATATTACTATTTTATTTTGAATTGCAGCTCTACGAAATAGCCCCAATGTTAAGGGTTTTCCCACTGCCATTCTGCAAGGCTTTTCATTATTTTGCGGGAATCAAAAATCACATTTTTAAAGTTGTGGATGAGCACAAGAAGTCGCGTGTTACTGGAGAGCCCAGAGACCTGATTGACTGTTACCTGGAGGAGATGGAGAAAGTAAGATATGCCCTTAAGTGTTTGTATGTGTGTGTGTTATGTTTTTTTTTATTGAATTTATCAGCACAATATGAGTGGAATATTCTTTGATTTACAATGATTTGTTAGTGGACCATTTTGTTTTCAGAGAGCAGATCAAGGCACCACATTTGACGACTCACAGATGGTCACTTTGCTGTTTGACCTGTTTGCAGCTGGAACTGAAACAACCTCTAACACACTCCGAACTTTAACGCTCTATTTGATGACCCACACTCATATACAGGGTAAGGGATGAGGGTAAGATGAGTCGACCCCCTTTATTTTTCTCCCTCTAACTGAGAGTTTTTATAGTTACTACAAAAGAATTTCACATTTCAAAGTAAATTATTTACATGTAAAACATTTATCCAGCTCAAAAAAGTTCTGCTTTTATTTCCAGCAAATATTTTAACATGTTTAAATATTTGTATGAACAAGATCTAACAACTAAGACATCATTCTATTTGTGATAATCAAATGTCTTGTTCAGTTTATGAGTCAACATAGTTCCATTTCTGGAGCAAAGAGAGGGACAGTATCAAAAGTAAGTAGTGTAATGATCCATTAAAGATCTGTCATGCTTATTTGGATTTTTTATATTTTTATTATGTTTAAAATACAGTTTTCACAAAAATACATTTTCACAAAATTATAGCTGTGGGATAATGTGTGTTTGGTTGTTTATGGATTATGAATTTCTTTATGGATTATCCTTTAAAAGTATAGGTTCTGGATTGGGATAGTGCATTATTTTAGTTTTGTGAATTGTTCATTGCATTCAGTCTTTCAATGTGTGCTTGTGTCTTTTAACATCTATTTATAAATATTCAGAACAATGTCAGCGTGAGATTGATGAAGTCCTTGGTGATTGTGAACATGTCACATTTGAGGACAGAAACGCCATGCCTTACGTTCAAGCAGTGATTCATGAGGGTCAGCGTGTTGCTGACATTGTTCCTCTTAGTATGTTTCACACCGCTACAAACAACACTCGGCTCCGGGGCTACAACATCCCAAAGGTGACATTTACTATGATTACTGTATGGCAACTGCAGTTTCTTTGTATCACAGTTGTAGAGTTACTCTGGCACAAATAAAAAATGACTTAAAAGATTTAGTAAGAACAACTATCCATTATTTAATCTTAACTATTCAATCCATTACCAAACTATTATTGCAACCCCTAAACAGCAATGGAGGATTGCTAATTTTGTTCAAAACATTTTCTCTTCCAGGGGGCAATTATCATCCCCTATCTGTCATCTGCTCTCAGAGAGGAAAGTCAGTGGAAGTTTCCCCATGAATTCAACCCTCAAAACTTCTTGAATGATAAGGGGGAATTTGTGAAGCCTGATGCATTCATGCCTTTCTCTGAAGGTATGTTCTACAGCGTAATGAGGTTTTTAAATGATAAAACACAGTGGGTATTTATTAATGCCACTCACGTATCCTAGGGCCAGTGGTAGAAGACCTGGTGTTGTTTAAAGTCACATATTACACAGACAGAGGCATTAGTATAACTGCAACAATACATAAAATCAGTAGAAAGCAAACAAATGGTGTTTGTGTCTAGCTCGCACAGGGTAAACTATGACAATGGCATCTGCTATTAAACAATTACTATTATTAGCTTTTCAGCAAAAGTTAAACAATTATGACACACAAGACATTAAATTAAAGTAAATTAAGTTGTATAAGATGACAATAAGTGAAAACACGTACAATTATAGAAAAAAAATATCTCTGTCCCAGTTAAGTTGAACTCAATGGGGTTTTATTGTGTTTGCTTTTTTACTCAACATCTACAGCAAAATAAACTAACAGTTTAAAACCAAAATACAAAATCACTGCCAGGAAATTTAATTACTCATACTGTAGCTCTTGTGCCGGCCATCTCTTATATGCACGGTAATAGTGAAATTCTGATCACAACACTTGGAAGCTTTATTGCATTTATCTTTTAACAATTATTTACAACTGTTCAGTAGAACTATAGTGTAATCATAGTGTTTTAATCATTTTGTCTTTTAAACCATTTTAATACAATTAATTTAATACCACTTACAATATTGCAAGCTGCTAGAAAGCTCAGCATTCATACACAGTATGTTTTACTATAAGAGAACAATGTACTGGCTATGAATTCACGTGAAATATATTGAAAAAAATATCAATACATGAAACAACAACAACAAAAAAGCATCCAAGGGCACGATTCCTCTTCTTTTACATGTTCTTCGAGCTGCTGTTAAACAAAGAAATATCATGAGTGAAAATTTCGATCAACAAAGAAGCTTATACATCAAGCTCATATTAAGAACAGGCGATATTTTGTTTCTCCTTTCACGAGGGCAGAACCAGCAGTAAGATAAAGCCCAAATAATAGAGAAAGAGAGATACTGTTGCACCGCGGCGTAGCTCCCAGAGTCACACAGACACGGGAATTTAAACACGGTGCAGTCCAGCACAAGAACTAAAAATAACCGTTTTCTACACTCGATAGAGATCAGTAAATAACATGCAATGCAAAAGTGACTCTTTGCCTAAACCGACAATAACATTTGCGTTACCTGATAATTTATCGTCTTTCGCTATTTCTGCACGTGCGTCAAACCACGCTCGAGTGAACGCTGACTTTACGCCTTTTCTTCTTCTTCCTCTGGTAGATACGACCAAGCGAAAGAGCCATATACCGCCACCTACTGTACATCGAAAACTGATAACATGAGAGAACGAGAATGAGCTTTATTGCCAGGTATGTTTACACATACGAGGAATTTGTTATAGTGACAGAAGCTCCACAGTGCGCCAGAATGACAGCGACAGGACACAGATAATAAAAAGAATAATATATACAAAATAGACAATGCACAAAATAGCAACAACACAATATATAATATAAACAATTATGTATGCACATTGTACAGGTATGATATATGCAAATTTAAAATGTAAATAAGTATGTGCGTTAAGTAAATAATATATAATAGTGTTGATTGTCTGAGGAAACTGTGCCCAGAGCTCTGTAGCGTCGACCAGATGGCAACAGTTCAAAGAGGGAGTGTGCTGGATTTGAGGGGTCCAGAATGATTTTGCCAGCCCTTTTGCTCACTCTGGATAAGTACAGTTCTTGGAGAGTGGGGAGGGTTGTACCAATGATTCGCTCAGCAGTTCAACTACCCTCTCTGATGCGCAAATGGCTTCAAATCACATCGCATCTGCACTATAAGCGAGCTGCGCGCTGCATAGTTGACACAGGAATTGTCACTTGCACAATAGAGGCAGTGTGTATCGTTATTAAAGTTTATAAATGGCCTTTCTTGTAAATTCTTGCCAGCGTTTAACCATGATTCAGCACTCGCGCGCTCTCCTGGAGACTGTACGCTCGAAGCGCACACACATGACGCTGCCACTCCGTTTGCGGTGCGTATGCTGTGTGTATATTTTCCGCGCTCATGTTAACGATCAGAGCGTTATCACGCGGTTACGGTCCGGCAGTGCGTTCCAGGAGCGGTGCGTCTGCTGCAGTGCAGCGATCGTTTCCACACCGGGTCTATCTTTGCTGTACTGCAGTGCACACACTGAATTAAAGTGATAGCGCATTGTTTGCGGTAAATATGAACATGGATTGACACGAAAATGTAGTAATTACACTATAAATGCATATAATTAAAGTCTACTGTGTTTCACAGTGGCTTTTTGGCTAGGTTTAAAGGAAAAGAGCACTTTTAGATAAACAAGATGGCACGATTTATGAACCGCAGGATTGTTTCTAATGATTTAAATGCAAGAGAAAATGCAGTAGAGCTGACTGTTTCTGCCAGTCATAAATTAATTTAGAATGTTTGTAATAACATAAGAAAAGTAGTTTAAATGTTTTGCCACTTGAGCAACTTAATACATAAATCTAGAAGTAAATGCAAAAGTAAAAAGCATTAAATAATGTGTTGCTTATATTGCATTTAAACACGACTATAAAGATAGGATTACTGTAAAAAAAAAAAAAAGAAAAAGAATCACAATGAAAAAGCATTTTCAGTAACAATGTTTGAATTTGAAATCAAAATAATGGATAAATGTTGTGTTTGTAGTACACAAGTCACCTAAGAGGGGAATTTCCCCCATTTTCAAAAATGAAATTCAGGCACTGAATAAATGTCTAAAAATACTGATTGGAGTATCAATATAAATAATTCTACATGATAAAAAGATGGCTTTAAAAAGATTGTTATCGGCAGATACTACTTTCTGTGATTGGCAATCGGCCTCAAAAATCCTGATCGGAGCACCCCTATCTATAATCCATTTCCTTTCTATATTTATACTCTACCACACGTTACTGTATGTATGTCCATATCCTCATTTAAGTTTTACACACAACAGGGAAATGACTCAAATCAGTTCATTTTCATTTCTCATGTCAATCCCTCTAGATGCTGTTGTGGTTTAAACAGTTGTCACAGCAATAATTAAGCTTAATCATTGCAGATATACACAGACAAATTACTCTAAAACAGCCTTTTATTTCTTGGTTTAGACTGATTCCATGTGAATATCTTTAATTTAAAAAAAAAATTGCTTTAATTTTCTAGTTTTCTTGGGTTGAATTTCCACATACTTGAAGGAGTATCTTTGATCAAATGGAGTGTTACATGCTCATCAATATAATCCTTATTAAAAGAATTTGAAAAGCTAAAAACAAAAAAAAATTTGATTTCGTAAACCATTTATAACCATAGATCAAGATAATTAAGAATAGTATAACTTTGTTGCAGTGTTGAGGGTAGGAACAAAATGAAGAATATAAATGTTTGTCCTCAGTACTTAAAAAAAAAAGCATCTCATCTATTATTCAATTAACAGATCCCATAACAGTAACCCATGATTTAAGGACATAAGCATTTCAAAACCATGTGATATCCACTAATACAGTTTTAAAAAGTGTATCTATAATCTGGATTATGAGATTTTGTTATAAATCAACATGACTTATGAAAACCACCCATAGCGTTCAAGGAAAAATTGATAAAAAGATTCACGCAATTAACACAACAAAAAGCATATCAAAATTCCCAAACATATGCAAACACACATACACCCAAAAGTCCCTGAGAAAATTAATGTGCATTGTGCAACTTCATGTCACATTTCAACAGTTTCCTTAAAATCACTTTCTTAAAATCCATTCCAGAGCACTTCTAAAAAATTAGAT
The DNA here is from genome assembly GCA_036784905.1 of Acrossocheilus fasciatus. NCBI lineage: Eukaryota > Metazoa > Chordata > Actinopteri > Cypriniformes > Cyprinidae > Acrossocheilus > Acrossocheilus fasciatus. The sequence goes on from CM071944.1 coordinate 29,686,512, forward strand.
TTGGTGACAAGGCATGGTCTGGAGGAAGTTCAATAAGGCTTATTGGACAGGAAACTCTGTAGCATCTGGAGAGATGGACCAGGAGCCCACTGAGGAACCATGTGACCTGCACCCTGGAAGAGCGGAGTTGTATGTCATGCTTTAGTACATGTAAGCTTTCATCATTTAGCATGAATTTCTAATTCTGTCTGATCAGAGACAGTCATATGAATCTCTATTAGACACAAACAGCAGCTGCACATCAATGGATCTTATGGAAGCTGTAGCTAAGAAAAGTATAACTACATCTTGGAAAAGACGAGACTGGCTACATGGATGCCTGAAACTTACCTTGACTGTGAGGAAAGTGATGTTACCAAACTGCTGGTAGAATCCAGCAATCTGATTATCATAAATCCAGGGTTGGTATTGTGTGCTCGCCTTAAAGAAGAAAAACCAACATTAAACTTAGAAGGTGCTATAATTCTGCAGAACATACAGTAGATTTTACCTTCTGTCCAAGCTGCTCAACAAACCACTGGTCCCCAAGGAAGTTACAAGCCATATCAGTGTCTCCATTATAGACCAAAGCTCTCAGACCCAAAGCCAGCAGCTTCTCATAGACATCCTTCACGGTTTCGTAAATGGTGTGATACTGACTTCCCACAGTGTCGCTGCATTAAACGGAAGAACTCAGGAAGAGCTGCACACATGCGCTCATGCACGCACACACACACACACTCACACACTGAAACCGTAAGTGAGGACAGGCGTCCGTTTACCTGCAGATGTCCCATGGTGGTAGTACATCAGGAATGTGCAGCGCCTTCCTCACATCACCTCGGTTAAGCCAGTTCATTTGAGCAGTACTGTTGATGCACGGAGGCACTCCTTGAACATTTGGAGTGCTTCCTACTAACTGAACAATCAAAAGAAAGTACATTTCCCCTTTGTTCTAATCAAGTTTATTAAAGTGCATTGGAAGACTGCATGATTAGATCAAAGAAAACTCACCTTATTAGCTTCCCAATGCTTCCTGAAGTTTCTGAAAAGATGCATCATGGCTCTCTGAGATGTGACTCCACCAGCACAGTCAAGATACAGTGCGTATGTATTCAACCCAGAGTTATAGACTATATTAAATGCATGTGACACCTGCAACAGCCAGAAGACTAGTCACCTTAAATAATGGCAAGGCTGTACAAGAGTTGTGAGCATGTGTGGATGCATTTACTTTACCATATCCGAGCAGGACTTTCTAGAATTGTTGTAGAAATTACAGACTCCATTTTGACAGCAGTTGTCATTCAGATCCTTCCACAGCCTACAAGAAAAATAGTGTTTAAGAACAAAACAAAAAAAACCTATTTATCAAAATATTCATTGTCAGTATTGCATTAAACATGAGCTTACTGTTCTCCAAACAGGCCATGATAGTTGCCAAAGTAGATTAGTGATTGGTCATTTAGTGCAAAGCTACTAATGCCATTTCCCACAGCAAAGCCCTGCAAAAGAAATCAAATAAGTGATAAAAATAAAAAAAACAATAGATATATCAGATCTTCAAATATTAGTAAACAAGTACACAACATAAAAGTTACATTTATACTCTAAATTTGAATTAAAAAACATTTTAAAAATGAAATAAACCTACCTTAAAGTTCACTTTAAGCTGACCTCCAGTGGCAACTCTCAGACTGAGTGTTGGTGCGTAGATGCCTCCATAACTCTCACCAAAAATGAAAAACTCATTCTGGGTGAAATTTGGGAACTTGATGAAAAAACTTTGCAAAGCCAGGTAGTTGTTATTTGCCACCTAAAGAAAAATACACATTAAGGCTTTAAAAAGTCTGTCTTTATAGGCTATGAATGTCTATGAATGTTTAGACACTTACCTCATCATCATTTGTTTGATATTTTTGGTCATCCGAGTAGGAATAACCCACTCCAGCAGGTGACTCAAGATAAAGAACATTGGAGATTTTATTCCAGCTGAATTCATTCTCATAAAGTGTGGCTCCATTATCATTGACCTTAGAACACACAGAACAAACACAATGTTTATTGAGATATTTATGGTTTTGTGTTGTACAGAAAAGCAATTTAGAACTTCAATTACATGAATGTTTCTCACCCTCTAATCTCTTTGGTTCTTGGCTCTTTAAGATTAAACCAGTTTATGAGCAATGAACTGTATATACTTGTTATTCCTTAAAAAAAAAGACACATATCAACATACATGAAAGGGGCCATTCTCTGATAGAAACCCATCCAAAGAGCTGCAGCCTGGCCCACCGTTCAGCCACAGCACGACTGGATCCTTGAGCGGGTCCCTCTGAGACGTCACAAACCTGTAACATACACACTCTCTTTAATACAATAATGAATACACAAAACTTATAATAATGTGTTACTGAAGAGACTCAAACTATAGTACATTCAAAGGAGAGGAAGATATATTTACACAACACTACTAGTACTCACAATAACAATGCAGTACCAAAAACAATATATATTTTAACAATTAGGCTACACATGAAATGTAATACAATGCTTTTGACAGGAACCATACAATGGTATGTGAATATTGTAATATACATTACAGTGTCATCACAGTAGTAGGCTACCTCAAAGGACTGACATCGCCAACATAAAAAAAACATGTTAAAAAAATATTAAAAATAAAGATTAAAATGTCGCGTGTTGGATTAAATACGACTTTGTTTTTCAGTCGGTGTGAATGCGGAAACGCCATTTGCCTAAAAAAAAAGTAACGTTATCTTCACAAACAAAACATGCTGCACATCTCATGCTGATAACTTTAAGACAAAATACTAATAAAACTCACCAATAATGCAAAAACTTGCCAGAACTGGCCTTTAGATATCCTGACCACTGGCGGTAATTGGGTTTGAAAGACATGCCCGGCAGATCCAGCACCTCATCTGGATCATACATGCCGCTCGCGACATGCACAGACACGGACAGAAGACAGAAGAAGACAAGCAGAGAAAACATTTCACAAAGCCTGATGGACACGGACCTGTACGCAAGGCTTGAAGACTCCTGCGACCCTGCGGTTTGCGTTTCCCTTTCTCTGACAGTCATATGACTTTAACAGTCGTCAGGTGATGCTGACAAACTAGACTCCGCCCACAACCAGATTCCCTCACACTGTATCCGTGGGTTAATGTGTGTAAACTGTCACCTTCTTGTTCTGCTTTTCCTTCAGATTATTATTATGATCAGATTAAGGATCATCATAGGAAATAACATAGCAGATTCATTCAAATGGCTTTGCTGAATCAGCTAGGTAGAAAAAATACAGAAGAGCAATTTTATGCAAATGTAGGCCTATGTATAAAATATAATTGGTTTTTAAATGAACTTGAATATTAAAATATTTAACAAATGCTCGAAAGAGCAGACAGACTGCAATATCTAACCCTCATTAACAAAACCAGAGATTTTAAAAAGGTTTATGCTGAAAAATAAATTAAACATGTCTTGTAATGTTAAACACATTTTAAAATTCCACACATTTTCTGAACATTTTGAAGAACTGAATAATATTGATTGATGTACTCGTAGCTTAAAACAGTACTTTAATTGCAGATATGTTATCCAAAACATGCAAATGAAAATCAGTATGCATGATGCTTTCTTCATACACAGCATGTTTTTATTTATATTTTTATCAAAGGTTTACTGTTTTAATTAAAATAAAACCTGAAATAAGTTACTAGGACATGTTTTTTAATAGACCCTCCTTTCAAATTCCATCTCCAAAGAAATCATTGATTGGTGAGGATACTTACACCAAAATAGTCTTTCAGACTTGGAAATTTTTACAGCTTGGTAGTTGGATGAATTCTTTTCATAACAGTCATCAGTAAAACACAATAAATCTAATTCATCCTCAAGAAGTACTGAAGAAGATATTTGGAAAAAAATATCATGCCCCTGCCCCAAATGACATGCATGAGTCTTTAGGTGTACTTAATGTTACTACTTTAAACGTATCCTTCATTAGGTGGCCAACCCTTTACTTTTTCTGTGTATTTAAATATTTTCTGTACTTTTAAGTTGCATGCATGAGAGTTTAACTGCATCTCGCAGTAGAAGAACAAAACAAAAAAAACGGAGTTTCTATTTGAAATTTTACACTAAGTGCAAAATAGCCCGCCTTGTTGGCAAAGGCTATTTACACTAACTCAGCCCACCAACGTGTGATTGGAATAGTCGAGATGAAAAAAGACGCTCGTTCAATATCGGTTTCAGTAGCTTAGATGGTAGGCGCATGCTTTGTGAAGCGATCGACCCGAATTCGAACCCGCCTTTTGCCCTTTTCAGATGTCTCCCTTTCGCATCGGAAAGGCATTTATTTTCAATAAAAATTAAAGAAATAATCAAAAAGTTGAAAATAAAGTATCGGGTAGGTGTAGGGAGGGCTTTATTGTCCGAATATGGTGGCATCCATTTAATAATTTGAATTAAAACTATAATTTACACTCAATATGTTATTATTGCGTACTGTTTTATAATTACTGCAATACTGAGGTGCAGTTAAATACCACTATTTGCAAAAAGTTGTATAAATAGCAGAAAATCTTGCTATTTTAACAGTGTATATAGAATCTAATTGCTATTTACATTTAGTGCAAATAGCCACTGCTAAAAAAAAAAAAAAAAAAAAGGTTCACAATGGAGCACAAAAGCAGTTTGCTGATTTATCGTGGAACATCCCTTTAGTGATTGCACTGAAACAATAAACATACAACAATACATGATTGTGGAAAAGCAAACATGCATCTAGTGTTACTGATTAAATCCATGAGGAATTTTCATATGTAGGCATTATTGAGAATTGGAGCATATGGTACAAAAGGGGTCACCTGCACACCACAGTTGTGACTTGCACAATTAAACTGTTAGGAGAATGGTTTAACGGAACCTATAAATTCTCCTTCTCACACTTCAGTACCAGAATTTCTCCCCTAAAACTAAATAAACACAAAATAATTCTTAAGTTTTCATTTAACCATCTAGTCTTAATTATACTCACTCAAGTATCAGTGAACTAATAAAACCAGAGATTATTGCACCATTGGCCTAAACAACAATTTCATGAAAAACACATTCAGAAGATTTGGCTAAAACAACAAAGCATTAAATGAAAATAAAAACCAGTCATCAAGTATTTTCTGAAATACAGTTTAAATAATTGTCACTTCTGATCTAAAGTGGCGCACACACACACACACACGCACACACGCACCCACACTTCTCAGATCTTATGGAACTGTAGAATTACATGTTTGGCAGTGCAAGTCATCCAGGAAAAAGTTTGCAATAAGATTCTAAGGGTAAACATTATGAACACTGACCACATTTGCAATGTCAAGTATATAAGGCCTTTGTAAAATCAGTTTCTTAAAAAAATATAAAACAATTAAAAAAGAGAATGGACAAAAAACAAAATTACATTTCAAAAGAAAGAGGCTATATTTGGAAGATCTAACACTGGAGGATTTAAACAATGTCCACATCCATTCAGAATATAGTGAAGTATAGTGTCCTTCACAGGGGTCCTCCATTCACAAACAGCCAGAGCAGAGAGTTTGATGCTGCATGCAGGTGGATGATCCACTACATCAAAAGGTACAGACTTCTGTGGGACTGCTGCGCTTTACAATATGAGAAATTTCAAACAGTCTCCTGAAGACGTGATAGAGGTCAGTGGTAGACACGATTTGGACAGGCTTCATTCCTTTGTTTTTATTCCTTTTGTTTTTAATTTAGTCTTTATTGGTTTATAGTGTAATATTCATGAGGTCACAACAACCCTCCTATGGGCTGCTGGGATGATTGATGATATCTTGGTAGATGGCATTAGTGGTTGTCTGGCCAAAGATGAAAGCACCAATCGTAACCATAACAACCCCATAGGCCACCATTCCCTTCCAACTACAGAGAAATAAATAGATGATCAGTTTTATCTTTGAATACACAAGACTTTAGGCATTGCTGAATATTGCTTATAAGGATAGTTCACCCAAAAATGACAATTTTGTCATCGTTTACTCACCTTCACATTCCAAACCCATAAGACTTTCTTTCATCCTCGAAACACAAATGAAGGTATTTTTAATGAAACCTGAGAGATTTCTGTCCCTCCAAAACTGACAATTTAAAACATTAATGTAAATGTAATCCATGTGAATCAATCAGTTTAATCCAAGTCTTCTGAAGGGGACATGACTGCTATATATAATAAACCAATTTCGTTTAGGATTTTGTTCACTTTTTACTACTGATCAAAAAACATATACAGCAGAAGCTCAAACGTCAATCTTTCGTCCAACATTTTTGATGTGCTGTAAGTATGTGCGTTGTTCAATGCTTATGTGTGTAGATGTTTATAAGCCTAAATGAATTCTGTTTATTATAAAAAAGATGGTGTCTCTTCAGAAGAGTTGCTTTATTAAAGTAGATTCCTTTTTTTACAATGTCTTTTACAATAACTTGTTGAAGCATCATTTGGTGAAATGGTCTTAAAGACAGAAATCTCTCAAGTTTCATTAATTTCTTCCTTTGCATTTTGGACATGAACAAATGTATCTTATTGGTTTAAACTGACATGAGGGTGATTCATTAATGATTATTTTAATAAGTAATAAATGAGTTTACCTGGCTGATCTGACATCATGCTCTGAAAGCTTTGCCTGAATCAAGCACAACCCTATAGACAAACAGGAGAATAAATGCAGTCACTGTTTGTAAAAACACCGGTGTGATACAAGCATAAAGTATGGCCTAACAACAATTTAACTGTAATACCTGGAAAAACAAAAATGAAGCATGCAGCCAAACCACCAATTAGTGAAATGACTCGTCCGATATCAGGAATGAAGAGAGCAAGAATTAAAGTGAGACAAAACCAGACGAGTGTCTGCAGTATTCTCCGTCTCCGCTCCCTGGCCACATCTGTCTCCACCTCTTCTCCTTTAAAACGCAGCCACAAACCTTCCAGCACTGCCCTAAAGCACAAACAAATACACATGTTTTCTTTAGATTTGACTCTAAATATGTATTTTTCATAGACACACACCTATAGACCACAAAAGCCTGTTACCTTCCACAGAAGTGCAGGATTGGATATGAGGTAACAACACAGATGATGATGAAGGCTCGAGCAATGGCCACCGCAATGTCATCAGATGGATATGACATCAAAACATCCTGGCTTACGCTTGAGCCGAATGACAGGAAACCACAGACACCTGCGGAGAAAAAGCAGCCCAAACGTTACACAACCAGTTCATATTAGCATGATCTCTGGCCTGCCTGCTTTATCATTAGAATATTTCAGCAAATTCAAGCTCACACACCTGTGCCTGTATACACAAAGAGGCAGATGATCATGCTGATTGTAACAACTGCCCACCAAGGCCGGATTTCTGGCTTCTTCATGCTGTTGAAAACAGGAACGCTGCTGACGTGACACTGGGAAAATGATCAAATCGCGAGAAGTGAATTCAGACATGTCACTGGCTGAGAAAGATATGCTACTTTTATGAATACTTTCATACAGCAATGATGCATCAAATAGTAAAAATTCACAAACCTGGAAACCAAAGCAGATTGTGGGCATGGCATTGAACACATCGGTCCAGGATGCAGGGCTGAAAGAGAACAAGCATCACATTACAGTAGTGATCACAATCTCTTCTGTAATATGTAACTCAAATAACTATTTGAAATGTACTTCTGACCTGACTGGGATGATTCCTGGAGAAATGTCTTTGTCGGGCCAGATGTATTTGACGATGACTATGATTGTCACATACCAGGTGCCGATAACACTCAGGGTGCTACAGATTAATCAGTACAAATGTGCATGTATGATTTAACCAGCAAATACTCAGAAACATCCTAGATAATCAAAAATGCAATTTAAGCAAAAACATTTGCTCAAATCACAGCTGTGACATAACACTGCACTGCATAAATCAATAACTTAGTTAAACAACATGGGGAAGAAAAAAAAAAAACAAGATGTTTCTACCTGGCATACTTCTGGAAGCCAATCTCTTTGGGTATAGACAGAGGAAGTATGATCAGCACTGAGGTCAAAGTGATGGTGAATTTGCGATCTGTGTACCAGTGTGAACTAATCATTTTCTCTGACTCGTGATTTACTGCGCCAATCACTGTTGGAAGAACGACAGGAAATTAGACTACTCTCTTTAGATTTATTTTGACACACATATACATATACATATATATATGTGAGCATACTTACGCTTATCTAACTGATCGCCAATAATAATAAGGAAGGCTATGCAGGTGCCAAATGTGTAAACGGCAATGGCCAGCTCACATACGACACCAAGAACCTTCCCACACACGGCACGAATCACCTCCTGATATGTTGTTTCATTGCTCACCTAAAAAATGTGGAGCATAAAGCAGTGAATTTCAGGCTTTGTAATTCTGAGGTCAAATATAGTCAAAGTCAATATTCAGTGAGTTCTTTTTTTTTTTTTTAAAGAAGCTAGAGCTGTCAATACATAAAAAAGTAACTTATATGATGATTAATCTCAAGATTTTTGTAAATAGTGATTTAATACCTTGTGCCTCTTTAAAGAAATGCACTACCATTCAAAAGTTTGGGGTCAGTATAATTTTTTTTAATATTTTTGAAAAAAGTCTCTTATGTTTATATTTAATCAAAAATACAATAAAACCTGTAATTTTGTGAAATATTATTATTCAAAATATCTGTTTTCTATCATAACATTTTAAACTAATTATTATTTTTTTTTTTTAAATTTTATTATTATTATGAATTTTTTCATTATTATCATATATGTTAAAATATTTGTGCTGAATTTTTTTTTTTTTGGAAACTGAGATTTAGTTTTTCAGGATTCTTTGATGAATGAATAAAAAAATACAAATAGAAATCTTTTGTAACAACGTTAAAAGTCTTTACTACAACAATTTAACAATTAAATGCTTCCATGCTTTGCTGAATTAAAAATTGTATTTATTAATTTTTTTTAACCTTTGAAAGATTAAAGTGCATACTCTGTGTCTGAAACAGATATTTGCTTACCTGAGAACAATAAGCCAAGATCACCAGCCCTGTGATGATAAAGGCCATCATACACTGTGAAAGGTTAAAGTTGAATAAGGCTCATTTGGAATTTAACTTCAAAGAACAGAGACCTCTACTTCAAAGCGAACACTGTATGGTTTTGTTTACAATAAATTGTAAGTGCATCTCACCATTTGAAGGGTCACACCGGCTGTGACGCCTCCAGCCATGTTGAAAGCAGCAGGAAAATTGAGAAGTCCGGCTCCCAGAGCAGCATTCACCACAATAAACACAGCCCCAAGTAACGACGTCCCTCCCCTTCTGTCGTCTGGTAGATTAGGTGGTTGGATGGAGTCCACACTGGGGCTCTGCAGGAGCCATGCTCTTTCTCCAGCATCCTCACTGTAGCCCCAGTCACCCACTTCACTGTTAACCGCCCTGTCTGCCCTCGACATGACACTTGCTTTTCTCACACACTCTCAGATACACTTACAAGGACACCATAGGGTAAAAGTAGAGGCAAACACACTTGTGCTGTCAGTCAGAGCTGCCACCATTGAGGGGGCAAAGGTGCAATCACACACCTGGGCTAACACACATCCACACGGTCCATACAGTTACAGAGAGGCTGTTGTGTTTTGTGATCAGTGTCACCTGTGAAAAAAAAAAATCACGTCAGTTTTTAACAAATTGACAGGGTTTATCAGCATCATAAAATGAAATATGACAAATTTGAATTCATAGGACATGACTGTATTACTCAGCTGATCAAACAGAAATATTTTTACAATTTAAAATAACTGCTTTCTATTCTATTTCTAAAGTCTTCAGTGTCACATCATCCTTCAGAAATCATTCTAATATGCCGATTTGGTGCTCAAGTAACAATTCAATGTTCAAATTAAAAACATTATGACTGTTGAAAAGAGTTGTGCTGTATATTTTTATGGAAACCATGAAACATTTTTTTTTTTAGGATTATCTGATGATCAAATTTCTAGAGGACAGCATTTAAAAAAAAAAATAGAATGTCTTTACTGTCACTTTCGATTTAATGTATCCTTGTTGGTTAAAAGTATTCATTTCTTTCGAAACAATTTTTGAAGAGTAATGTATTTGCTACTGACTTGTCTGAAAGATGTTTTGACAAATTAAATGGACTAAAACGGTTGATCAGCATCATAAAACGAGTGTGGTTTGCACTTTAGGACAGTCACGGGACACATTGTATTTTTCAGCTGATCAGTAAGCAGAAATTTCAGACAAGTGATGAGGAAATGAAATATGCTGTCCACAGGAGAAAAAACGCAGCATTGTCTGAACCTTATCTTTAGAGCAGCTCGATTAAAACCTGATCAATAGTGTATTGAGTATCGAATATTTCTTGAAATCTCTATCCTAAATGTCCTAGGACGCACAGAAGATAGTGGTAGAAGTTTATGTCAAAACTGTAGCAGTCACATTACCACAATGTAATGGGATTATCCTAACTATCATGCTCACTAACAATGAATTAACTCGAGATTCAATCAAGACATCAGGCCAATAGGCTACTGACAGTCAAACTGATCAAACACTACTAGGCATTTATTTAATTCATAACTATCATAAGCTCTATTTTCACTTCTCTAGGAGGATAAAAAAAAAAAAAAAAAAAAGACATGCATGACAAACCCCGAACAGTCACATGACTCACATAGCAACACTGCATTTGTTCAGCTAATAAACTCTCCCGGTACGAACAAGACGTGATAAAGCAGATGTCTCACCTCATGTGTATGTTCTTCGCTGATCTTGTACTGTACTGTAGAGCACCTGTGTGATATATTCTAGTGAGAAGCAGAAATAAAGATGTAGCTGCCGCCTCCGCTGAGATCTGAGGTATGTTTTGCTTACACAGCAGCTATAGGTGTGTTCGGCTCAGTGTATGACATCAAAGTATCGCGAGAGCTATGTGAACGGATACGGGGCCGTCTTCGCTCTCGCGGTACTTTGATGTCAGCGCCTTCCAGCTTATGGGTAATGTAGTCCATTCTACTGTATTCACCGATTACGTATATGAATTCACATAATTTCCTCCAATTTAAAATTGACACTCAAGATATAACATTCATATACTTTCTACAGCACTGCTGAACTTCAAGGAAATACTCGTCAATTTTTTAAAAAAAACGTAAATCGTAGCGTTGAATGCATGTTGTCCATTCATCCATCACCTAAACTTACATTTTACACTTAAAATGTAAGTTTATCAATTAGCTTGCAAAATACGACTTTGATTAGAAACCTAAACAGTGCAGAATCCTCTAAATTCTTTTACATTTTAAAAACGTTCAAATTCTTAAAACGTTATACAGCTTTAAATGAAAGAGCCAGCCCTTGTTATAAATAAAAACACAACACAAATTCCAGTCTACATTAACTTAGTACAAATACTGCTGATATAACGATCTGATCACACACTTTGATTTTTGTATAAGTGTACAAAGGGTAAATCTAAATTCATTTTCATTAAAGGAAAAAAAGGGACTGTAATTTTACTGAGTCTCAGTGTGCGCGCGTGTGTGTGTTCTGTCCCCTAACAATGAAAATAAAGCCTCATTAAATGGACACAATACACTTTATTATTGTTGTTCATTTTACTTCACTCACACAATAAATAAAGTTCATACAGAATTTTAACAGGATGAAAAATGTTCTCAAATGTGCTTATTAGTCACAGAAGATATCCTGTGAGATGACTTAAGGTTACCGTTAGACACCCTGATAACATGTTCAGGATTCATGTTGACCTAGCAAAACAGCCAAATAAAGTGAAGCCGAGATCGGAGTCCAAAGAGGAATAGTGGGGCGGACTAACAGAAACAGGACCAGTAGACCAACCTCCTGTCTCAACATAAGTTTGATCTACTTAGTGACCTGATGAATGGCATGTGCAAGGTATCCCACATTTCCAGAGGTCACACCAGCAACGCTGATACGGCCATCTTTAGTCATGTAAACAGAAAACTCCTTTGTCAGACGCTCCACCTGAAACACAATTACATCTCGTACTTTTAGAGCTTGTCAAGTCAAGTCACCTTTATTTATATAGCGCTTTTAACAATACAGATTGTGTCAAAGCACTTAACAGTATCAAATTTGAGGACAGAGTGTCAGTAATATATAATGATAAGATTAAACACTCAATTTTCAGTTAAAGGCATTTCATTATTGAATTCAGAGATGTCATTGTCTAGCTCAGTTTAGTTTAGTTTAAATAGTATCTGTGCAATCAAATCGGCAATAATCGCTAGAAATTAAGTGTCCCCAACTGAGCAAGCCAGAGGCGACAGCGGCAATGTACCAATTTAATTTACATTATTAATTATACATTATACATATGCATAAATATTATAATTTTTGGGTATGCAAAGGGTTGTACCTGCTCAGGTTTGAGTCCAGTGAAGCAGAACATGCCGATTTGGTCGATCACGTGTTGCCAGTTGTGAGTAGAGCCCTCGTTCTTCAGATTAGTCACCAGCATTTCTCTCATTTTAATGATACGGTCGGCCATACCCTTCACTTCCTCCAGCCTACAGAAATACATGTCAAAAAAGGCATGAACTTTTAGAAAAGCAAGTTATTAAGGAGTATGCAAACAAGTCTCACCATGTAGAGCGTAGCTCTGGTGTGTTGAGGATCGTGGAGGCGATGCGTGCTCCATTCATGGGTGGGTTGGAGTAAATGGGGCGAATCAGAATCTTCAGCTGGGACTCCACCCTCTTTGCCTCCTCAGCATCAGCACACACCACTGTGAACCCTCCAACACGCTCACCTACAACAAACACAGTCGTATGATTATGGTGGAGTATAAAACTGTTACAGCAGGGGTCACCACACTTGGTCCTGGAGGGGTGGTGTCCTGCAGAGTAGGGCTGCACCATATTGGAAAAAAAAAACTCACATTGCGATTTTTTTTCTTCTGTGATATGAAAAAACAAAAAAACAAAACAAAACACCAGATGACTTGAACAGCTCTATTTGGGAAAGAAATAATAAATGATTGGGGTGATTTTGTAGGTGAATGAATCAGCATGGAAAATAAGCAAATTACAAGCATAGATAAATATAATAGAAAAATTACACAAATGAAAAACAGTGCTTTATATTCTTCAGGTAAGTCTAACAGTATTCAGGTACAGAAATTGAATAATCAAATGTAAAACAACACTGCACAGTCGTCTTCACTGTTAAATTAAATTAAATAAATCTGTAAAGCTACAAAAGTGATTTTTCTCTATGCGTTTTGTTGTTTGAGTAACATTCACAACAGAGAAAGCCTCAGGAACATTAAACTGCTGTGAACCAATATACCATCCATTTACTTTCTCGATAGTTTACCTTCACCTAAGCCATAAGCAACCGTGTTTACAAGGATACCTGCAGAGACATGCATTTTGACATAGTTTCGCACGTATCTGTCATTTCAGACACAAATAGACACAGAGAGGAACGGATTTCGAGTGTTCACTTGCATCTGCGTGGCTCTCACCGTGTCTACACCGGATGCAAGCGGTGCGACGTGGCGCTACAAAATAATAACCCGTAATCAGAGATGCTGTCTACAGCGTATGCAGCGCACATGACAGATCCCTGACATTAAACTGATGCTGCGTTCTATTTATGACTTTCTGACAAAGTTCACATGATTATGATTCACATGCAACGGTTGCTTTGTTACGTCCAGTGCAGACAGCCTTTAGCCTCTAGTAAAAATATAACAAGTAAACATCGCACATCCTGCGATGTGACCATCGCGGATGCGCACATCGTGATGTCGATGCTGAAATGATGTATCGTGCAGCCCTGCTGCAGAGTTTAGCTCCAACTTGCATCAACACACCTGCCTGGAAGTTTCAAGTATACCAAGCAAGACCTTGATTAGCTGGTCCAGGTCTGTTTGATTAGGGTTGGAGCTAAACTCTGCAGGACACCGGTCCTCCAGGAACAAGTTTGACCCCTGTATTAGAGAGTTAGGGTTAGTTTGTGGTCAACATGTTTTATGCTTTTTAAATTTTTTTACTTTTAGTCAGCAAGGATTACATTGATCAAATATGATTTACAATGTTGCAAAATATCTCTTTCTATTCATCAAAGCAAACTTTTGCTGTGACAGAAATAAAAAATATTTTAAAATACAATACAATACAAAAAAACAGTTATTTTAAGTTGCAAAAATATTTCACAATATTGCTGATTTCTTTCAAAACATTAAAACGTCTTACTAACCCCAAACTCCTGAGTGGTAGTGTATGTAAGGCATGTATTGCTTTTTGTTCCCTGACTTCATTTTCTTTGGACATTTTGTGTTATTTTCTGCCCTAAATAGTCATTAATTATTTTTTATTTTTTATTGCTATTAGGACAGGCTGTGTGTAGGAGCCATTTATATTCACCTTTTAGATATGTTAATTTAGTTATTACTTATGTTAGCCACTTGGGGGAGTATTGCACTGGGGGTGGCACGTCACTGGGAGTTAGGTATATTTACAGGTGTGGTAATTAGTTAGGGAAAGGTGTGGATGGTGGGGAACACACGGTTCTTACCGTAGCCGTGAGCACCCACTTTATCAGACAGCACAACAGCACTTTATTAGCACTGGGTGAAGTACCATTTTATGAAAAATATATTTTCTACTTTTATAATAAACGGGAACACCATCCAAAGAGAGCTAACGCCTGGACTTAGGATTTTTTCTGCTATGAGTTGAGAACACCATGCCATCCATGCCAAGGCTTATAGGATAGCCTCCACACTGTGTCTGTCCAGAACAGATGCATTTAAGGGACACGCTGTGCTAAACTTAATTGACCGGTGTTACTCTCTGTATCCATGATGTTAATTACATTGATATCATATTAATAATCCAGTGTGCAGTATGTGGATAATCTTTCATCTAAATTATTTTTTAACAGATTTTTTTTTTTTTAATAAAATTTCTTACACTTCTAAAATATATATTTTTTACTTAAAAAGTAAAAAAAAAAAAAAAAAAAAACTGGCTTAAAATGGTGACCAAAAAATAAAAATTATATATATGTGATTCTTCATAGGTCAGATATCAGATACATGCGAGTCATGTTTGTTTTGTTTTTTTGCAATTTACACACACATACATCAAGATCCAATCTGGGCTGGATAATGGTAGAAAAGGAAAAAAAAAAAATGAAATGGTTTACAGTGTAAATGCAGTGTCCTACACAATATACTCACCGTAGAGACCCATGTTCTTGGCAAAGGACTGAGACAAGAGGACATTGTGCCCCTGGTCAATGAAGTATCTCACAGCCCAGGCATCGCGATCAATATCTCCACTAGCAAAGCCCTGGTAGGCCATGTCGAAGAACACTAGAAGTTTCTTCTTCTGCAGAGAGAGAGTGGACAACAAGATGGTGAAGCAACATCAGGTCAACAGTCTGGAGTATCTTATTTAAGAAATTCAAAAGAAACATCATTATTTTTGCTATGTTTTACAAATAATGCCAATGTGAAATGAAGGAGGCATGATGGACAAAAACAAAATCACAACAACAGACATACGCACCTTGATGACATCCGAGAGCTCCTTCCACTGCTCTGGTCGGGGGTCGACACCAGTGGGGTTATGAGCACAAGCATGGAGCATGATTACGCTATGCTCTGGAATTTTCTGTAGGTCAAGAAAAGATGATAAACATTCAATGCATCTCAGAAAGGCAAACATTTCTAGTTCAGTATCAAAAACTCATTATAATAAACTTATTCGGTATTCAAGAAGCATTTATTATTATTATCAATGCAGAAATCTGAGGTGCTGCTTAATATTTTTGTGGAAACTGGGATACATTTTTTCCAGATTCTTTAATGAATTCAAAAGAACAGCATTCATTTAAAATAGAATTTGTAACATTATACAAGTTTGTACTGGCTCATAAGACTGTATAGGAAAGTGTACTTGTGTGATGCTGGCTCACCGAGATATCATCGAGTGCTCCAGTAAAGTCAAAGCCACAGGTAGCTGGATCATAGTAACGGTATGCTTTCAGCTGCATACCAGCATCACGGAAAATAGGGGTGTGATTTCCCCAGGATGGCTTCGGTAAATAGACATCCCTTGCCACTGTGTGGAACCGTGACTAATGGAGAAAAAGACGAGAAAGACATTATAAACAATTACCACATGACATAAGTGCTATATTTGTGTTTGTTTCTTCTAACATATTCTAAGGTAATACCGTATTGACCCGAGTATAAGACAATGCTTTTTTTTTTGGAAATACATCTGAAAAAATGCGGTCATCTTATATTCAGGGTCTAGACTTTGACATGTCAATAACACACCCTCAACAACAATAGGTGGCGCCAAATACACGTAAAACGAGTGCAGCATGAAATATGTAAATATAATGTGTGTTGGGCTACCTGTTATTTTTAATGGTACATCAAAAAGAGTATCTTTTTAAATGTGATTGTTGGTACATTTTACCAGTGTTTACCATACTTTCAAAACAAATTTTAAATAGGAAAAAAATGCGATATGAAAATAATTTAAGAAAAAATGTTTCTCTCAGTAAAACACAAGATTTGGTTTTCCATAAGGTACATCTTATAATCAGGGTGCTCTTATATTCGGGTCAATACGGTACTAGATAAGGAAAAGAAAATGTCTTTCTCAATGTGGAGATGATAAACAGCTGCAAAGCTTGTTTGCTGAAGGAATGAACAGAATGAATGAAATACACACCAGGAAGTTGGCTCCAATC
Organism: Acrossocheilus fasciatus; assembly: GCA_036784905.1. Taxonomy (NCBI): domain Eukaryota; kingdom Metazoa; phylum Chordata; class Actinopteri; order Cypriniformes; family Cyprinidae; genus Acrossocheilus; species Acrossocheilus fasciatus. Next base: position 29,703,379 of record CM071944.1, read on the forward strand.
CTCAAAGAACCAGTGCCCGAGATTGTCTGGACAGTAATGCTCTAAGAAAGAAAAAAATAAAAAACAAATCAAATTTAAGTGTTATGCTAAATAAACATTAATTTAAAAAAAAAACAAAAACAAAAAAAACAACACACAATCAGAGGTGCTAAAGTTCACACAATAATGAAAGAACCAATAGGTCCTAGAGAAACATACTCACCCTCTTGCTTTTAAGAACCTCACTGTCTGGCCCCAGCGCGAGCTCAGCACAAGCCTTACTAAAGTCACCCAGACCTCCAATGCCCAGATACTCTTTATCCAGCATCTTAGAGGCAATCAGAGCCTCAGCCTAAACAAAAACATGCTTCATTAAAAAAAATAAACACTCACTAAATTTATACTGAATAAACCATTTCCACAAAATGTTTACGATGACTTCTCCAGTTACAAAGCTGAGGGTCATAAATCTAATTTGTGAATACTGCTTAAACAGAGGCAGCCTCTCAAATCACTCAACTCAGGGTGACTTTGCAGAAATGAAGAAAAACAAAAGCCCATGTTAAGACAGACACGCCACCCCCTGAATTTTGCCAGTGCCATTAGAGCAGACTAAACCTAATGCAAAAACATCTGTACCCTTGAAAACTATTGGTCAGTCACAGACAAGCACCTTAGACCTTAATAAACCATCTTACACAGAACACCACTTTGAGTATTATTTTCCCCAAAAATCACTACTAGTCTGAAAAGCAGTCACCAGGTTTAAACTCACAGAACTCTTTCGCAAAGGCTCAGATGTGTGGTGGCACAGAAAAGGCACATACCTTGCGGACACAGTCGAGAACATATGGCTTGCCATTGTCGTCCCTGTATGCCCCCACACCCAGGTTCATTTTCTTAGAGTTTGTGTCCCGTTTGAAGGCCTCTGTCACCCCCAGGATGGGATCAGGGGGTCCCATCTGCACCTCAGTCCACCATGAGCTAAAAAAATGAAATAAATAAATACATTTTTAACTGAAAATAATGCTACCAAGAACAACTATTCAGCCTTTGGAGATCAAAATGTTGAAAATCTACTTATATATATATATTCATATTCACCCAGCTCCCAGAAAATAATCAAGGTATCATTCCAAACTTAACCGCAAATTAATTATCATTCTTTACTTTTTTTCTTTCTTTTCATTTATTCGGGTAAATCCTTTCTATAAAAGCTATAAAACCCTTAAATAAAAGGGACCATTACAATCAATCTTCCCAACCATAAAATTGTTTTCCCTCCAATGTTCAAGACATGTTAAAGGCCTTGCAATAAAACATGCAAATTAATGGCTACATTTCAAAGCATACGTGACTTTCTGAATACTTACCCTCCAGACAAACAAGTACAATTAATTCACTACATTGTTGCTAAACAACAACAAGACTATAGATGTCATTCATGACACTATCAGTATGCTCTTCTATCTTGTTGTATGTTCAGCAAAGTATGAATCTGAGGCTGTGCACAGTGCTGGGGAGTCAAAGGTCAACTCTGGAATCAAGTTGCAAAAACTCCTACTGCATAGCTTGTGTGTCATAGTGTTATTTATCCTATGTGTTAGTGTTTTTAATACAACCTATTGACTTAGTAGCAGTCATTACTTAGGAGCTTTTGTTTCTGCATAAATTACACAAATTTAAAAACACAAACTGTACAAAAGCTCAGTTTATATGAACAAGTATCAGAATAATTTAATCTCAGTATTAAAAATGGAAGTGGGCCTTGGCTGTGACTCTATAACCCTTTTGTGTTAACTACAAAATATGTAGAGATGAGGGCTTTTGGTGTGGCATAAGTGGCTGTGTTACTTCAGAAAAACTTAGTAATGCACTAAATAAAGGTTACTGATCTTCTGTTCATCATCAGCTTTGCTTTGCCCTCCAAACGTGGTGCAAAAGGACACATACAACCATGATTTCTAGACGGAAGAACCCGGAAGCAGCAGGGCCAATCAGGAAGCTAACCTGCTTGTTTCACCCAATGAGCGCACAAGAAACCTGTAGGTACGGTCTCCTAGTGAGACCAAAAAGGACGCTATGGCGTTCATATGTAAGTCACTTATTCAGTACACAAGAATAATGGGTATTTTCCTATATCCGTTAGTATAGAGTAACGGACAGCTCTTACCAAGAATTAATGCAGAATACGAAGAGCAATGCTGAATTTCTTGACTCATGCAAGATGAAGGTCAGAAGGATGCTGAGTGATTCGTTTAGTAACCATGGTACAGATGCGCTTTACTTTATTTAACTCTAATCCAGTGGCTGCTAGAAATTGACTTGAAGATGATAATAAAGGCAGCCTGTAGCACAGATATCTGGCGACACCCACATGGTTTAATATCATGAGCTGCAGTGTATTATTTCACAGCATGAGCTCCATGTGAACGGATGTGACTCTGTGTGTGTGTGTGTGTGTGTGTGCGTGCGTGCGTGATCGTGAGAACAAGTCTCATGTCGTAAGAATTAATTTAGTCCATTAATATTATTCTGATAGACTGAAGAGGGACAAAAACATTTTTCATTCCGCATGCATTACAATTCAATTTAAAGTAATTCAGTCTGTTAAAAATGTAACACACTGGTCACAGAAAACTAAAGACGGATTATTTGAAGTTCCCTTACCTGGCTCGAATGGGTAGGGTAGCCAAAGACGGTGTCAAACTCCCAACAGAAGATATGAACCTGGACGTTTTGAGGAGAGCCATTGCTGCTGCTGCTGCTGCTGAAGCACAGACTGGAAACAGTCACGCGGCTGTCAGTGAGCAAGAGTGTGCCCTCATGAAGAAACATGCCGAGTGACAGCTCCATCTAGAGGAAGGTAGAGGATTAATACAGAACGATGGATTAAAACCGAGATTTGAGTTGTTTTTGACACTGAATTATTGTAGGGTTCGCTGTATGGTATATTACACTATATAATACTAATAGTGATTTGAATCAATAAATGAAAAATAGATATTTTTACGTCTGAAGGGCCCAAAAAGAGCTAGCCTATATCAATATCAGCTATAAACAAATGAGTGCAGACCGTGTTGATTTGACGTGTGCATTTTTACATGGCTTGTGAAAAGAGTTACATCACTAGAGATGTTTCATTTAACTACATTGCTCAGTTGTATGGTTGTATGTGATGTTCCTCATTTTTAAGTCACCTTAAGCATATCCTGAATGACATCTAACGTAAATTTCATTTTGCTCTTTTGAAAGATGATGTCAGTGTGTCAAAGCTCCATAAAAACATTCCATTATGTATGCATTATTTAGATTGTTATGCCTTACTGTTTGTATATAGCAGGTATTATACTAATAGCATGTATTTCACTAATTAGGATTGTGTTAAGATAACGGGTAACATTGTTTGTAATATTTTATAACAGTCATTTAGAACATAACCACACTATTTCATGCTTATATTATTAGTTTGAAAGTTAGAAATACTCGGATAATATAAGGGAAGATGCCCCCCTTAAAAACAATTTGCCTTAACATTTAAATTGTAATATATTTAGATAGGTTTAGCATATATAGGATGATGCATCAGTCATATCACAATACACACAAGTTGTGCTTTCCATGTTGGTTTTTACACTGCACAAACTGTATTTTCTAATTTCCATACCCTAATCCTACCCCTAAACCCCTTCCTACATTTTCCTGCTATTTTAGATTTTCAAAAAATAAATTAAAATGATACATAGGCCTATATACACACACACACACACACACACACACACACACACACACACACACACACACACACACACACACACCCACACACACACACACACACAGGCTATATACATACATATTATACATACATAGCCTATAGACTGTAGAAAAAAAGGTGTGAATGCACACAGATTCCGGAAAATCCCTGGCAGTGTGAATGAACCAAAATCAAACGATCCCGGGACAAATCACGGAACACATTATCCGTGTATTTTCCGGAATCTCTGTGTGAAAGGGGCTAATGGTGTTCAGGTATTAGAGAAAAACTTCCTTTTTAGAAATAGCCTACGCTTTCATCTACTCCAAGGAACCTCCCTAAAGTGGAATATTTGTTATCCGAACTCTGATCTAGATAACGCATGGACTTCTCCTCACAAATGTAGTATTCCAAGTAAAATTAAAGAACTCCATTTCATTACCCTTGTAACTTACTCTTGAGCAGGTTTTCTCAGGATGTATCTTCGTTATGTTTCTTTTGTAATACTGAAGAAGAATCGATTCTGCATCTGTTTTATCATTGCCCATTCACCAAGTCTTTTTGGTCAGAAGTTACCATGTTGGTATTCCTTTGTTGTAATAAAATAAAATAAAAAAAATGGTACAATTTACAGAATTTTTTTTTTTTTTTTTTTGTCAGATTTTCATTCTGCGAATGTTAATCTTGATTATACTGTCTTCTGGGTAAATTCCATCTTCACAAAGCCAGAACTATTCGTTGTAGCTAATCCCAGTTTTAGAATGATTTCCTTTGATATAAAGTCCCTTTTTACTTCCATTAAGAACATGTCAAAACATTTGAACTCTAAAGCCTCGTTCAGACTGTCAGCCCAAATCTGATTTTTGTTCAAATCCTATCATATTTAAATAGTCTGAACGGCAACGAACTACATGAAATCCGATTTGTGCAAATCCGTTTCGAGCTACATTCGTATGTGGTTTGGAATCCAATTCAAATCGCATTTCTGGAAACCCGTGTCAGTCTGAACGGTCAGATCGGATTTAGCGTAGCTTTTTCACGTCCTCACGCCACGTAAAACGTAAACACGTCAGAAGTTTTTGCAGAAAACATGCTGAACATCTGCAGAAACAAGCTTGTGTCGTTGCGAAGTGCAAGTCAAGCGGAAAAAAACAATGTACTGCTAGCATATGTACCTCTTTGTGTTTTGAAAGTAGCAGAGACCAAAAAAACAAAATAAACAAACAAAAAAAACATATAATATTCTTGAGTCTGTTGTAAGGAACTTTGATTTTTTTTAATGATTATATCAAAATATTATATTTTGTTATCTATTGTCATGCTCTTATAAGCTTTTGTGATGTCGGTATGCCCCCCATTTTCTTTTCCTTTATGTCAATTGTTGTTGTTTCATTTGCAATAAATAAAATAAAAATAAATAATAATCCTGGCGCTTCAGTGTTGAACGTAACATCACTACAGCGCTGACGTCGGATTGGTAATTGGGCATGACGTCACACGATTAGCGGCGTCGCAAAAAGGTTGTCAACCTCAGGTGATGTTTAGGTCGAATTCCGCCCGCTGATTGTCTTAGACGATGGTAGCCTTTCAGGTGGCACTCGTCCGTACGAGGGGCAGAACATGAAGGCTAGCAGCAGTCACACCTGTCTGAGACTCTGCGCACTGTCCTGTTTGTTTGTGCTGTACTTATCTGCGCGCGTGGCCGGAAACATGGCCTCTCCGTCACATTTTGGCGTCGCCGGTACAGAAGTTCGCCGAAATCGACACCCCAAACAGAGGAACTCTTATTTTAGACCTTTCATAGAAAGCCAAACTGAAGATGAAGCTATGCGACTCATGTTAAGTCTATACAGGATAGCGGCGGATGCAGATGGACGACCAAAACAGCACAAGTTATTTGGCTCCAACACTGTAAGGCTGCTTCAAGCGTCCACCGCTGAAAAGCACTTTATCCCAACCTCAAGTGGTAAATCACTCCGTCTTATCTCATACACAACTTAAGTACAACTAGAGCACATTATGTCTTCTCTTATACCTTACAGAAGAGATGCTTAATCATTTTCTTCACATTTAAAATAAAAGTTCTAATGTTCCATTTAGAACCTTCTATGGGTCTTTCCATTGTACAAATATAGTGGAAAAATCTGTTTCAAATGATTCAAATATTCTGTAATGAAAAGTCCTGTTGTAACCTTTATTTTTAAGGTGTGTTGTGCAGTGTAGCCCTTGTAGTATTTAAAGAACTACTTCAAGTGTATTTTTTTAAACATTTAGGCCTATTGTCTGATTATTTCTTTTCTTTGTCTCTCTCCTATCTGTAACCTCTACTGGACTAGACCTTCAGTATACCTACACAGTGAAATATGAACTGAAAAACCTCTTGTTGGACAAATTGGTGAGGGCGTCTTTTATGCACTTAAGATTGCCTGTGGCATCGCATCTTCCTTTTATCTGTGAGGCAAGAGTCACGTCTCTTGAAGATCTTCCTGCAGGTGACTGTGTCATTATGGGTCCTCGAAACCTGTGGACCGAATCCGATGTCACAAGCCACGTGTCTGAGTCGAAAGATGGTCATGTATCCCTCTTTGCCCATTATCGATGCACACAACAAGAACATACCAGGTCCATTACACATCGAAAACACTTCCCACCTCAACACCACCTTCGAGCTCCTGTTTTGCTGCTCTTCTTGGAGGAGAACAAGCAGCCTGTGGAATGGGGGAAGTACTTCACGCCTCTTTCCCGCCCCAGGACCCGTCGGTCTAAGGAACCTGGGAGCATCGTCTCTGACATCCCCAACTACAAGCAAGAGCCGAACAGCGTGGCCAAAAACCAGTGCAAGCTGCACTCCTACCGTGTGGCCTTCAAAGATTTGGGATGGGACCACTGGATCATTGCACCCCACAAGTACAATCCTCGTTACTGTATGGGAGACTGTCCTCGTATCCTGCATTACGGCTACAATTCACCCAACCACGCGATCATGCAGACGTTCATCAGCGAGCTCGGTGTGGCAGATATCCCGTTGCCCTCTTGTGTTCCTTATAAATACAAACCTGTCAGTGTGCTGATGATGGAGAGGAATGGAAACATAGTTTATAAAGAATATGAAGATATGATTGCAGACTCCTGCACCTGCAGATGACTTTGGGCTCAGGGTCAGATAAAGACAAGAACTGAATGGTCCTAATGGACAATGTGAATTTGTACCAGCACAGTTGAAAAAGGAATGGCTATATTGGGTTTGATTTGCCTGGTGCCATTTCTTGTGCAGTACTAACAGCATTCACACAGAGAGGTTTCTATAAGGCTTGAATTGTGGCGAGTGATCAATTCAGTCGCCTCTCTCACAGTACCTGACTTTTTGGGGATGTAGGTATGAATAAGTGGATTCTGATTGTTAAATGAATGATCTAATATCATGTATTTTTTCTTTTCTATTTACTCTATGTATGTTCTTTGGTTTCTGTGTAGTGTGTATTAATGTGACATCTTTCATAATGTATTTATGGAGGGGAATGGAGATGGAAAATTTTGGCACTTTATTGAAGACACATTACTGAAAAGTCTGTCTAAAGAAAATAGGAAAATGGAGAAGAAAAAAAATAATGAAGCATGAAAGAGCCCTGTCTGTTGACTTGTAGGCTTTAATGTTGTTGTGTCTGTTGTATTTGTATTCTCTTTCTGAAAGCACAGATTTTGTCCTTCCTTGACAAAGGTCACAGCATTTGAAAGCAAGCGGAGAAAAGGAGCAAATGCCAAATTTGCACTACCTCAAAGAAGACATCCACTAAGTATATGAAAGAGAGACTTTCATAGATGTATTTCTTAGAGGAGGAATTAAAATCAATGCACTTAAATGAATGTTTTAATCCCATGATGAAAGATGATGAAATAAAATAGTTGTTTTGTATAAAAAAGAAAGCAAAGTTGTGTGTTCTTGTGTGGTCATTTGTCTCTCTTTTGTTTGGATTTGGCCAGTAGAGGGCGCTCGTCCCCAGCTGTGCTTCAGCTCTAGTAAATATCATGAGTCTGCAGGAATGCTGGTCTGACCTGTCTTCTTTTGATGTTACAGAGCTGGTGTAAATGTGCATTTAGAACCTTATGCAAGTGTTGTCTCTTTGCAATATCAGGACAAGATGTTGACAAACTGGAAAAACGTTTTGAACATCCTTGTCAGTCTTTGTTACAATGGCTATAAAATTGTGTACCAAAAACAAACATTTAAACGAATGAAGAATACTAGCAAACATTTACTCTGTCATTTTGGACATGGAAAATATATGTTTTAATTGTTGTGGACAATGTATATATACAGTACCTTTAAAAAGTGCTCTTTATTTTGGGAAATGAATGTGAATTGTCAGATATCTATAGCTCCTTAAAATGGTTCAGATTTTTTTTTGGTTCATAGAGAGAGAGTGAAAGTTTGCCAACTCTTTAAAAATGAGGAAGCCACCATTCATGATGGTTCTACATACCCCTCAATGCAATGTAAAGATTCTCTCAAAGTGTTTTTAAAAATGTACCTGTCGAATGTTGTCAGGAGGAGCACACACAACAAGTGGCCTGTTATCGAAGCGAGGAACAAGATGACAATCCACAGAACAGGCATAACTTTCCCCACACAATAAAAGAACAATAAACTAAAGAAAATTCTACACTGCTTTACTCTAGCAAACACTGAATAACAAAAGCTAACCTGGAAGAAGGAGGCGAACACAGTGCACCACGGAACAATGAATATTGAAGAACCTGTGAGCTCAGGTGAACTGAGAAGGACGTAAGAAATAAATCCAGCAGCTCCACAGCGCCACGCAGCGTCTCAATGGCAGAATTGATTGCAACCACAAAACAATAGAACATCTCTGTCCGAAGGTGGTCATTCAGATAAAGACACACAGGCAAACTTCTCAAAGGCATGAAGACATGACAGAAACTTAGAAGGTTGTGGACTATCCTCAACAATTTGAGCAGGTAAAAGCTATCAATCAAAACCTGTTTATATGGAGCAGCTCTTACTTACAGTTAACAGTTCACCCCAAAATATACATTCTGTCATTTACTCATTCACATGTTATTCCAAACCTGTATGAATTTCATTATTCTGTGGACCATAAAAGTAGATAACTTGAGCAATATCTCAGTGTTTTTATGTCCATACAGTTTATCTTTTTCATTTCATTTTCCCTTTAACAGTGTGAAACATGGATTATTGTCTATGGACTTTGTAGAGAAGTAAAGGAAACCATACTGTAGCGTCTTACAAAACATCACTTAAATTTCCTATAAGAACAGAGAAGTCAAAAGTGTCTATGCCATTCCTTGCACCATCCCCCCCCCCCCCCCCTCCCAAAATTGACTTCTTTGTACAGTACCTTTATGTCTACTGTTTTATCTCTGTGGTCTGTTTGTGTTCGTCCTAGTCCTTAGTTTTATGCTTTACATATTACTGCTCTCAGTGAACTTTCTTCAACACATTTTAACAGATATCCATGTAAACAAATAGATTTTTTAAAAAATAATTAGTTTTCTAAAACTTTTAAAAGCATTTTTTCTTTCTGTTCTATAAACTTGAATCTACAGACCTTAGGTTTAATCTTCATACTTTGTCATAATATTTTTAGAAACAAACAGATTGTGTTTTGGCGCAAACATATGGCATAACTTTTGGAAATAGTCTTCCATAAATGACAGAACAAGATGGCATAAACAAAGAACATACACATTATCGTTTATTCATTTATCTTTACAGGTGCAAAATGATTATAGACATGGACAAATGCATAGTACAAAGCAGTCAACTCCCTTTTGGCACAAATGAAACCTCATAAGTCTAAGTCTGTATATTATTTAACATTCTGCTTTATGTTGAGGCCAATTTAAGATTTATCTACTGCAAAAAAAAAACAATCTTTATTGGTCATTTTATGTTAATCAGAAGGTCATAGGTCAGGCTTACCTTTACATAAACTTGATGTTATTGAATAGAGAAGTCTATCAACAAAGGTAATCTGGATAATGTCACTTTTCCCCTCATTTTTCTGTCACAGAGGAGCAGAGAAGTTAGAACTGAACTACACGAGTCAAAATTAAAGCTCCTTTCCTATAGATGCACAAATGTAAGTGCAGGTGGACTATATTCTATAAACTGGATGGAATAAAACTGGATGAATCTGCCGAGGCCCTTTTCTCCTCTTTGGCAACTGATAATTGTATCACTTCCCAGCGGGATGGTGCACTTTGTCTGCAATCTTTTGACTAAGTGCCAAAACTGACAAACATGCCAAAATGGGGACAGCGATCGCTGTCCTTGACCCTGGAGCACTGAAGGGACACCCTGATGAATTGTCATCATTTGATTCATATAGAGAGAGCGTTAGGATAATGGATATGTACAGTAGTTCTTCCCCTGCAGCTGAACTCCTAAAAAGTTATCTTAAGGCTACTGATGGAAAGAATTTAGTTTCTTATCTTTTTCAAATGATAGAATGTTCCAGTATTGCTCCATAATTTGTTGTTCAGTTCACAGATTTATCTCCAAAAACCCTCAGGGTTTGTTCATCAAATCTATGTAAAGTGAACCCATTTGCATTTTAAACTGCTAGTTTGTGTAAATTCAAAAAAATCTTTTTTTCTTCCAGCGATACTAACAGTGACCTGAGAGGTCTGTGCAGATAGAGCTACAGATTTCCTGGTAGAATTGAACAGAAAAGTTTCCTGATCATTATAAACACATGATTGGTGGTTTTCTGTTCACCTCATTTAATGCTGATTACTCAACCCTGCTGAATGTCTCAAAGGTTATTTTCTGTCAAGCTAGATTAACATTTCAAATGCTGCAACGTATATGTTTTCAGTGACCTGAATTGCACACCTTATATCACAAGTTTGATTATTCAAGTAATATCTTAACCAGCATTTCTGACTTTGTGAATAATAATAATAATAATAATAATAATAAAAAAAGAGTTCAGAGTTATTAACTATACACTACTGTTCAAAGTTTGGGGTCGGTAAGGCTTTTTAAATATTTTTTGAAAGTCTCTTATGCTTGAAAATATAGGAAAAACCATAATATTGTAAAATATGATTACAATTTAAAATAATTGTTTTCTATTTGAATATATATTCAAATGCCATTTATTCCTATGATGGCAAAGCTGAAATTTCAGCATCATCACTCAGTCTTCAGTGTCACATGATCCTTCAGACATCATTCCAAAATGCTTATTTGGTGCTCAAAAAACAGTGTTTTACTTTTATGCATTAATATGAGTATATATTTATTTATTTTATTATCCAACATCACTACCCTTTTGTCTGTTTGTTGTTTTTCTCACCCTGTATCATAAACATAAATGCAAATAAATCATTTCAAATAAATAAATAAATAAAATAATCAAGAAACAATTCGTATTATTTTCAATGAAGAAAACAGTACCACTTTATTTTACCATATTTTTGTGAAAACCCCGGTACTTTTTTTCTAGGATTTTTTGATGAAGAGAAAGCTAAAAAATGGCATTTACTTGAAATATATAAACTTTTGTAACATTATAAATGTTTTTACTATCACCTTTGATCAATAAACCTTTGTCATTTCTGAATAAAACTATTAATTACTTAAAAAAACAACAACTTTTGAACAGAAGTGTAAACACTACAAGCATAAAGAAGAAAGGACAGTATACTCAAAGTGTAGTAGTCAGGTAGTACACTGAGCTTGGCCTCAATAAACACTTACCAATATAGATTTAGGTGCAACATTGCATACTAAACAAATCATGTTTGTATCTCGCTCAAGAAGAAACTTGCAGAACCTTGATAATTCCAACCTTGAGCTCAATCACAATACTATGACCAACACAGTGAGCATGTTAGAAATGTGTAAAACAAGGCCACCAGCTTATGAAACAGTGCTGGGTATTATTTACGTAAACTGACAATCCCAAGATGATAAGCAGCATCATTTCCAGTAAACACCATGAGTCAGTGTGGAACCTTTGTGATGAGCTGGATCAGTGGTTCGACTCATGTCTGACCCACTGCAATTTTTGCTGCAACTTTTTTCCATTGTGTTTTTGTCCATTAGTTATTTTTCATTAACAGACCGCAGATCCTCTAATCAGCTACTGTTCTTTTTCAAGGCCCCCGCGCATGTGTGTATGATAAAAAGGAGACTACTGTACGTCAAAGGAACTTTGAAGAAACAGGATGGTAAATGTTTCATTCAGAAGCCTTAGAATCTATCTGACATATATCATCTCATCTACATATTTAAACCTGTTTTTACGTTAGTAAATACCATTGTATAGCTGTCTAAAATGTACAGTTTGTTCTTATCCCTCATTCTTCTCGTTCTTTCTTATTTCTTGCTTCTCTCAACTCTGGCTGCATTCTCACCCAGAGCCCCAGAGGACAGCTTATCCAAATCACGAACATTAAGCAAACATGTGCCACATCTGGTAATGAAAAAGCAGAGAGACAGAGGCAGAAAAAGAGAAAGAGAGAGAGAGAGAGAGAGAGAGAAAGGGATGAGGGAGAGCCTCTCTTCTGCTGACTGGAGGGTATATAAGACAGTGCATCGTCTCGGTCGTCAGTGTCGCTGTGAGCTCACTGTTACAGCAACTGAAACCTTTCACATTCAGCATGCAGGATCCCAATCACAGAGGGGCTCTTCTCGCCTGGTGCCTTGTGTTTTTGGTACTTGTCCGGCAGGTATTGTATTTTTTTATTTTTAATATTTGAAAAATATAATTTGTTGTGATATTTACAGTATGTTACCGTGTTCACTTGGGAATCTTTTTTTTTTTAAACACTTTAGATCACCTAAAATACTATTTTTATTTTATATTAAGTATTATATTTTTATGTTATTACTTACTTTTTTAAAATATTATATTTTAAAGGTGGAACTATTTTAAAGGAGCCACGATGCTGTCAAATGTAATATAGTTTTAGTTTTACTTTAATTTAGATTTTGTTAAGTTAAAATGACATATTAACCTTATTAGTCTAACTCATAAAACAGTTGTACAATTTTATCTCTTTTATGAAACAGATATTACTTTTTATTATAGTAGAGCTCATGACGCATTGTGTGTTTCAGGTGACCTGCAATCCTGTGCCAAAGTCGGACACACCTTCAGCTTCTGTGCAGGAAGGTCAAAGGTCACTGAAGAGGACAGCTCGAATGACCCCGTTATGGAGGATCATGGGTACTAAACCTCACGGCGCCTACTGCCAGAACAACCATGAGTGCTCGACAGGAATATGCAGGTGAATGCATTTTTTTCACTTCTTTTTTGTCCTGCTAACAATACTTTCAAACATATCTGTTAAACATAAACCGATTCTCAAGTTTTATTTTGTTCCACAGAAAAGGCCACTGTTCCTACAGCCAACCGATTAATTCCTAAAATGAAGACTCCTTCCTTCTCTGATCTGACGTTTCTACACCATCATGCATGACGAGAGCTTGATTCAGTGAGCAACAGGAGGCAACCGAATGTGCAATGCAGTTAATCATCAGTTAGACATATAGCAAGCCACAAATGAGGCAATAGGTAATGTTCTGCAAGATTGTGCTTATCATAAGGTACATAACATGTGGACTCTTTTGAGAGAGCAAAGACAATCAACATAAACCTCATAATTCACCTGCACAGTGGTATTGCTATATACAAGAAGCATTATGAGTGGGATTTTCGATAGACATATTTCAGGTGGTGCTGGGAAGGTGATACATTACGTGTTTTGGGTCAGTTTCCCTGAATCAGATTTCCCTGGATGTCCATAGTGCAGGGTATAGCCTTTGGCACACATAGCTCATCTCAGGACTAAGCTTAGTCCAAACATGGAAACTGGTCTGTTGTATTAGATCATGTTACTTGTAAGCTATAGATGCAAGTGTAGGCAAACGTGTCTGCCTTATAGCTCAACCCAAATGTCGTTGAACCAAAGCTAGTCTGGAGGAAAAGGGACAGAGAAAGTGCAAAGGTTGCCGTTAGTGATTGTGCCTAGATATTATTAACCATTTGCCTCCATCCTGTGCCTTTATCTGTGTGCTCACGTTTGTTTTATTTAATTTTAGACTCATTTATCTGTCACTATTTATGTTGTTATATTCAAGTATCTCCACCTCATCTCATAGATCAGGATTTACAAGCATCGTTTCAGTATGGGACTACTTATTTATTGTATTTCTCTTTTCATTTTGTATGACTCAACAGTTCATTTAAAGCTCCATTTTTATGTATCTGACTATATAAGACTATAAGATTTATACGTTATATTTACTGTACTGTAACTTTATATGTGCATGTCTCATATGAGTGAACTTTATAGGGTTATGAAATAAAAATGTTCTGAGAAAATGGCTTTTATGTCATGAACTCCATTTATTGCATTTACAGTTGCACAGTTCAGTTGCACTCTGCTGCAGTTCCAGGAAAGAAATTCTATAGTGCATTTAAAAATGTAAATATTTGTGAATTTGGCCTGAATAGTTGGACATCAATCACTGTTATAGATTTGTCATGCATGCCAGCCTCTGTGGTGTGATCAGGGTTTCTGAGCTGGGACCAGAGACACATGCAGCACACAGCAGTCATTTGGCTGATATGGTAGACCTCTAAGAGGTTAGCCAAGCATGTGCAGTGCAGACTGGGGACTAATGTTCAGAGACATATAAATCAGATTCTGAGATGATAACAAACACAACAAAAGTAAAATGACATTTTCAAATGGCAATTCTTTTTCTGGCATTTAGTCATTGACGATTTTGTTGCAGACAGATAGATCAAGAGATGAAGTCATATGGTACACCATACTCACGAAGAGCACTGAAAAATATTCCGCTTTCTAAACTGTAAAAAAATAAATAAAAATGATTGTAATTTTAAAGACTGTAAAATTGTCACAGCAAAAACTGTTAATTGGCTAATGGTTCCCTTTATATTTTCATGTAGAGTTTATGTTACAATTTGTGTAGTATGTTTATTGCATAACTTTAGTGTCATGTGTTACCATATTGGTATTTTGTATTTGTGTGTATGACACTGTGCACCTTTTGTATGCATTTACTTAAGTTTATGGAAATGCTACTTGTGATGAACTTTGATTTGTCTTGTGGCTTTCTTTTTACCATCTTATGAAGATGTCGGTATATGTTAAAGGTGGTGTGGGTTTTTTGTTTGTATGTTTTGTAAATTACAGTTTTAAACTGAATCATTTACAGGTTGTTCTGTAAATATAGTATACAATTTGCTCTCTCCTTTTTAAAACCACATCTGTATTTTTTTTCTGTGAAAAGGAAAGGATTTTTAAAAATGAACCATCTTAAACATCCCGATGTAATTATAACTTCTCAGAAATAAGTATAGGTATACACATCAAAATAACAAGCCAAGATTAGCTGTGATAGAGCAAAGATAAGACAAAATGTCCAAATGTCCAAAATGATTTTGATACAAATCACCATTCAGAGCTAGAGCTGAGAGGGAGCAGGTGTGAAATTCTGAGATGATGAATGGAGCAGACAGAACAAAATCAAGATTATTATTCTAGAAAATCAGAGGATAGCCTACATGATGAGATGTAAGCAAACAAAGAAATGAACAAATAAGCTATTCTTTCAAGTAAATGTAATGATTGTAAATCTGTCTCAGACACATGTTAAGATGTGAATATACTGCCACTAAGTGGACACATGCGAGACATCCTAATGATATTACTGATGTAAAAAACAAAAAAAAGGTAAATACATAGCGCTTTTGGTGACTTTTGTGGAAAGGAAAATAATTGAGCATTGGTTTAAATGTTTATGCATGAAACCGATTCATAATGTGTTTTTTTCTTCTTCTTCAAAACTTTAAAACTATGAGAAAGAATTATACATAGGCCTATTGATGATTTGCAAAGTGTACTTACTGTTACAATCATAACAGCTAGAAAATAACCAATTACCCCACATAAATGTATTAAGTAACGTAAATTGAAACAAGTTGTCAGGGGGATGATTCATTAAAATGAATTACAAGGGAATTAAAAAGGGATTTTTTTCTTAGCATCAGTTAAAATTTAAACTGAATTTTTAAACTTTAAATCTGTTTGTGAATTTTTAAATCTCGTTCTAAAATGGTATAATAAAAAAAAACAAATCTTTATTTTTGTTTGTCCAAATATCATATAAAAAATGTGCATCTGAACGCAGATGACGTCAGGAACGTGATGTCCTCTGTCTTTTAACAAGATGTGGTTTAATCTCTGAGGTGAAAGTTTTTACGACCTTACTCCATCACCCTAAGCTTTTTCAGACTAGCCCATAAACGGTTTTCCTTAAACAATGTGTGTCGCTATGCTACATTATATAAGTTGAGCACACTGGTGTTATTTTGAAAAGTAGGAAGACCCTCCCAGCAGACTGTAACTGGCCTCAGTATAATTGCGAGTGTGCACGAGTAATTTACTTTCCTTCCGGATTTTGCCTTTACGAGATCAGGTTTGTTTGTATTCAGCGAATCTGCGCGAGCTTTGTCGGAAAATCACGTATTGTAAACACTGGTGACAGTAGGTCACAGTGTTTGATGCAGCGCGAGCGTTTCTAAACACCATGCAGCCGTTTGACAACTTGGTTTCAAGTTCGTCCGGCTCACCTCCTCTTCTTAATATTCATATTGGTTTATTGCAGGAGGATGTTGGCGGTTTTTGAAGCATAAAGGTTTTTCGCAAGCGTGCTAGGAACTAAAATGAGGAGTCGCAGCAATTCTGGAGTTAAACTTGACAACTACGCGCGGATAGTTAATCAGACTATTCTGCGTCACCAAGTGAGTGCCTGCATTTCTACACGGACTCCTTTCTGCTGTTGATGCTTCACTAAGTAGTTTGTGTTTTTACTAAACATGTCTTCATTCCTTATATGTAGATATTTTCGATCTGCCATAGTTGTTAGATTTTTATTCATGCAGAGAGATGAGTAGTGCAGTTAAGTATTGTGTTAAAAACGTACTAATATATATATAAGTCTACACGTATATTAAAGTCTAATAATCAGGGGCAGGGCTTTTTCCAAAAAAAAAAAAATAAAATAATTTGTTAATTTCTAATTTATCTTAATTTAATTATAGGGCTAGTTTCACAGACAGGGTTTAGACTAAGCCAGGATTAGGCCATAGTTCAATCAGGACATTTAAGTCATTTTTTATAAACGTGGCTTTGGGGGAAAAACATTACTGGTGTGCATCTTGAGACAAAACAGACACTGATATATTTTAAGATCAGTCTGCAAATTTCTTTTAGTTGAAACAGCTCAGATTTATGTTTTAGTCTGGGACTAGGCGTAAACCTGGTCTGTGAATCCCGGGGATAGTGTAATTATTAACCATTTAATTCTAAATTCATTTCAAGTATTTGACTTAAGTAAAAGACATGTTGCGTGTTTTTATGTGGATAAAATAATGTACCTTCACAAGAGAAATCTGCCCATGAAAATAAATTCAAATATAATTTCTTTCACAGGTGTATACTATTTAAAAAGTCTCTTATGTTCACCAATGCAGCATTTATTTGATGAAGACTACAATAAAACAAGGAATATTGTAAAATATTACAATTTAAATAAATGTTTTCTATTTTTATTATTAACTTAATCCTGTAATGAAGTAACTTCATTTTCAAACTAAACTTTTGAATTTTACATTTACATTTTAGTAAGTCAAATAAGTCTTTGATCCCCAAGCAAAACATGACTTAGTACTTGGTGGCAAGCACAGAGGTCAGACGTTTCTTGTAGCTGGTCACCAGGTTTGCACACATCTCAGGAAGGATTTTGTTCCACTCCTCTTTACAGATCCTCTCTAAATCATTAAGATTTCTTGGCTGTCTCTTGGAAACTCGAACCTTCAGCTCCCTCCACAGATTTTCTACAGGATTGAGCTCTGGAGACTGGCGAGGCCACTCCAGGACCTTAATGTGCTTTTTCTTCAGCCACATCTTTGTTGCCTTGGCGGTATGTTTTGGGTCATTGTCATGCTGGAATAACCATCCAAGACCCATCTTCAGTGTTCTGGCTGAGGGAAGGAGGTTCTCATCTAATATTTTACAGTACATGGCCCCGTCCTTTGGCTCCTCAATGCGGTGAAGTCGTCCTGTACCTTTAGCAGAGAAACAGCCCCAAAGTATGATGTTTCCACCTCCATGTTTGACTGTAGGGATGGTGTTCTTGGGGTGATAGTCAGCATTTCTCTTCCTCCAAATACGACGAGTTGATGCCAAAGAGCTCAATTTTGGTCTCATCTGACCACAGCACATTCTCCCGAGCCTTCTCTGACTCATTTAGATGTTCATTGGCAAACTTCAGACTTCATTGCCTTCTTGAGCAGGGGGACCTTTGCAGGCGCTGCAGGATTTCAGTCCTTCACGGTGTAGTGTGTTACCAATTGTTTTCTTGGTGACTATGGTCACAGCTGCCTTGAGATCATTGACAAGATCCTCCCGTGTAGTTCTGGGCTAATTCCTCACCGTTCTCATGATCATCGTTACCCCATGAGGGTGAGGTCTAGCACGGAGCTCCAGACCAAGGGCGATTGATTGTTATTTTGTATTTCTTTCATTTCCGAATAATGGCCCCAGCAGTTGTCTCCTTCTCAACAAGCTTCTTGCTGATGGTCTTGTGGCCCATTCCAGCCTTGTGCAGATCTACAGTCTTGTCCCTGATGTCCTTTGACAGCTCTTTGGTCTTGCCCGTGGTAGTGGAGAGGTTGGAATGGAAGATACAGATTCTATGGACAGAAGTCTTTTATACACACAACCAATCCGCGGGAGCCAAATTTCCTGCTGGTTGGTAGGGGATCAAATACTTATTTGACTTACTAAAATGTAAATCTTTTTTTTTAACATTTTGTATGCTGTTTTTTTCTGTTGTTTTTTTGTTTTGTTTTTGTTTGATATTCTGTCTCTATCAGTTAAAATAAACCTACCATTAAAAATGATAAACCCTTTTTTGTTTTTTGTTTTTTAAGAGGGCAAACTTACAAAATCAACAGGGGATCAAATAACTATTTTCCCCACTGTGTGTGTATGTGTATATATACAATTATAATATATATAGTATACATGTTTGTGTCTTATGCTGTAAAAGTAATGCTTGCGTATTTATTACACGCATAGTATAGTATCTGGAGCACTGGATATTTTTAACTAGCTGTATTGATAACTTGTAGGACCCAGTGACAGGTCTGTTACCAGCCAGCAAAGAGCAGCCTGATGCCTGGGTGAGGGACAATGTCTACAGCATCCTGTCTGTCTGGGCTCTCAGTTTGGCTTACAGGAAGAACGCAGACCGCGATGAAGACAAGGCTAAAGCCTATGAGCTAGAGCAGGTACAAATTGGGATTTTTTTTTTTGGGGTGGGGTGGGGGGCAGTGCGTTGGTATTGATTCTGGTAGGATCAACTGATTGAGTACTCTTATTAATCCATTACAGCTTTTAATATATTTATTAAGTAACAACATTTGTTCATGAGAACATATTATACAGAACCCAGAAAGAACCCACAGACTCATTATGGTCTGCCGGATGAATATTTGTGATCACATGCGCATGTGTGGTAACTGTTGTCTCATTTGAATGATTTTAAATTAAAAGCATACCAAAATATTCACCAGTGGAGTGTATTATTTACTTTCATGCATGTTTTTTTATTTTATTTTAAAGAAAGGTCAGTTGTCTTTTCATGACTGTGTGTGTGTGTGTGTGTGTCAGTGTATCTAAGCTGTCTCTTTACAGTGGCTCTGAAGTGTCATGTTACTCTTGCCTGTGCTATTAAATGAAGAGCTGAAAGGTCACAGTTGAGCCTGTGTCCAAGTGTTGTTTTTGGAGGCAGTCTGTGTGTCTTTATCTCTCTCTTTTTTTTTTCTTTACTCTTCTTTCAGAGTGTGGTGAAGTTAATGAGAGGAATTCTTCAGTGCATCATGCGACAGGTACTGCCCGCCAATAACCCTTGTCCGCACTACATGCTTAGCAAATAAAAAGGATACAGTAGTAAGATATACAACAGCCAGACCTGTCTGTACATTCCAAAACATGCATTTATAGCACCTTCTTTTTTATGTTTTATTTACCATTCTGTTTATCTGCCTGTAATTTAGGCCATAAGCCAATAAACATGCATGCATACACTACCCTTCTGAAGTTTGGGGTCAGTAATTTATTTTTATTTTTTTAAAGAAATTAATAATTTTATTCTGTATTTTTGTCTATTTCAAATAAATGCTGTTCTTTTAAAATTTATTAAAGAATCCTGAAAATATGTATTTTACTTTCCACAAAAATATTAAACCATTAAATATTTTTAATATTGATAATAAGGAATGTTTCTTGAGCACCAGATCAGCATCATTTGAAGAATCATGTGAAACTGAAGAGTGATATAAATAAATTACATTTGAAAATATATTAAATTATAAAATGGTTATTTTAAATTATAATAATATTTTACAGTTTTACTGTTTGTACTGTCTTTTGATCAAATAAATGCAGCCTTGGTGAGCATAAGAGATTTTCAGAAACCAAAAAAACAACAACTTGCATACCCCAAACATTTGAACTGTAGCGTACATGAAGATGTGCTCACAAAAATACAAATGCATGTACATGGTTATGCAGTCTGTCTGTGTCTCATAAGCACCCACTTCAATTGTGCACAACGCAGATTAACACTGTCTATTATATATTGTCTAAAGTGTTCTTTTCTGCTCTAAAGTGCTCTCGTTTGTCCTCTTACATTTTATGAATGCAGCTGGACAAAGTGGAGAAGTTCAAATACAGTAAGAGCACTTTGGACTGCCTCCATGCCAAGTACAACTCTAAGACCTGTGCCACTGTGGTGGGTGACAGGGAATGGGGGCATCTCCAGCTTGACGCTACCTCGGTCTATCTTCTCTTCCTGGCTCAGATGACTGCCTCAGGTACTCCAGGTCTTGCTTTAGAGCTCACCTCTTAAGGGCACTCACATCTTTCTCTAAAAAAGTTTTCTTCCTTTTTGTTCACATAATATAGTCTTTAGTAGGCTTGCACAAGTAATTGAATAAATAATAAAGATTATATAGACTTTGATCAACCCGCATACATGGAGCCCATCAAATATGGTAAACTGAGGCGCAAACTTGCTTGCTTGATGCATGAGAACAAGTAAGCACAATGCAATCGAATTATGGATTTACTTTTTGGATTAATCAAACCGATTAACAGACTGATGACAGTCTTTTAATTGAGTTGCCTGTATCGTTAATTCTGTTAACGATCAAAACCAATCAAAATTAAAAGGAAATAACCAACAATTATTATTTTTGTTGTGATTGTACAGCCCTAAACTATGTCTAATTAGTCATAGAAAACCTGCTATGGGAGAAATACTGGAATCTGATTGGACACCTAACGTTAATGGATCTTCTCCCACACATCCTTTACCATGTCTTGTGTCCTTTTAGGGCTGCACATTGTGTACACTCAAGACGAGGTGGATGTGGTCCAAAATCTGCTGTTTTACATTGAATCTGCATACAAAGTGGCTGTAAGTCACTTAATATCATTCACTTAGGCCTTATATGTTTGTGTATTTTAGTCATTTTAGTGTGTAACACTGTGTCTCTAACTGGCATTTTCTCTTATGGTTGTTCAGGACTATGGGATGTGGGAGAGAGGAGACAAAACCAATCAGGGGATCCCCGAGCTCAATGCCAGCTCAATTGGGATGGCTAAAGTGAGTTTGATGAAACAAAATAGACAAAAGAAAAGTCCTTCTTTTTATCACTCACTTTCTCTCACACACTTTCACCTAATGTTGTCAGTCCTCTTCTGAGCAGCTGAGAATTCTCAGACTGGCATGATGGGGGTGGGGGGTGTTCATGTTGTGCGCTTGTGAACACTGCATATTACCGCGACCCAATGTAACCTCAACATGGCCTCTCTGGTATTAATGTTCCTTCCCAGCTTTCCCTGCCTGCTTGTCATTTCTGTTTGTTCCTATTGTGACACTTTGTTCAGAGCAGAAAGGTTCTAGTTGTTCTTTCTCTGTCTTAGAAGACTCCGTACCATTCTAAGGTCAGGGAACTAGCCCTTAAACTTTTAATACGTTGTACTGGTTTGAATTAGAGTTTGAGTTAGAAAATCTGTAAAAAAATCAATAGTGGCAGTCTCAATGATCTCAACACTAAACACGAGAGTAAAGGCCATGTCTGACAGAGAAGGTTATGCCTAATTTGTTGTCTGTGGCCCTGGATTTCAGTGCACACTGAATGAATATTGGCTTTGTTGTGACCATTGAATTGAGATTCTTGCCAGGAAAGAATACTGTAACAGCCCTTCAATGGACCCTTTGTAACTGCAGGCAGCACTCGAAGCCCTAGATGACTTGAATCTATTTGGTGCCAAAGGGGGACCTGACTCTGTGGTTCATATCTTAGCAGATGATATCCAGCACTGTCGGGTGAGGCTGTAGAGGTTGTAGTGCTCTGAATTTTCCTATGCATGTGTGTTTGTCATCAACTGACTTGATAAAATGATTACCATTTCCCTTACTACCACATATTCCTCTCAAGTCCATTCTGAGCTCCATGTTGCCCAGAGCTTCAACATCTAAGGAGGTGGATGCTGGCCTCCTGTCCATCATTTCATATCCAGCTTTTGCTGTGGAAGACATGGATTTAGTCAATATCACTAAGGAGGAAATCATCTCCAAGCTCCAGGTCAGAACTTGATCTCAGACATGAGGAACTTGTTTAACAGCTTTCTCTCTCTCACTCTCACTCTTTTTGTCTGTAGGGAAGATATGGCTGTTGTCGTTTCCTTAGAGATGGCCACAAAACTCCTAAAGAGGTCAGTGTATCACACAGTATTTTATACATAGACAAATTGTTTCTAATAACCTA
Organism: Acrossocheilus fasciatus; assembly: GCA_036784905.1. Lineage (NCBI taxonomy): Eukaryota > Metazoa > Chordata > Actinopteri > Cypriniformes > Cyprinidae > Acrossocheilus > Acrossocheilus fasciatus. The sequence continues at coordinate 29,726,044 of CM071944.1, forward strand.
AATGAATTTTTTTTTTTTTTTTTTGTATTATTTGAATGTTCTTTTTAAAATACATGTCCTCTTTTTTTCCCAATAGGACCCCAACAGGCTGTACTATGAATCTGCTGAGCTGAAGCTTTTTGAAAACATTGAATGTGAGTGGCCTCTTTTCTGGACCTACCTGATCTTGGATGGCATCTTTATCAACAGTCCAGAGCAGGTAATTTCATTCAGAATTTTTAGCCAGGAAATATGAGTGATGTAAATGTGATGAGATGTTTTTTATCAAACCTATTACAATATATTTTGTGTATGTTCTTTAATTTTCATTTGCTTCAACATGTGGCCAAAGATACTGATGTCACAAAATATACAGATTTTGGGCAGATTTCACAGAAAATGATCTTGTGAATGATAGGCATTAAACTATAATTCCATCCAGTCAAATGAAATCAATCATGTTTAATACTTTGATTTTAGAACATATTGTTTTCATTTGGTTCTGCATGAGTTTACTGTATGATTCACAGTTTTGTAATAACTTGGAGTCTGTTCAGATTGTAAAACTCTGCCTTCTGGCAGCTAGTCTAGGGATTTCAGCAAAGACAAAGCTTGAGAGAGACTTTCAAGAGGTTAAAAATACGTTTGTGCTGCATATGCAGGCATGTTGTATTTCCACATTTCTGTCCTCTCAGGTTCAGGAGTATCGGGAAGCCCTGGAAGGTACCATGATCAAACAGAAAGATGGAATACGGCTGCTGCCTGAACTCTATAGTGTTCCTCCAGATAAGGTGAGACATTCCTAATTAACCAATTAAACTGATGATTATTTTGAAAAATCGGAATAGCAATGAAATATCACTGGATTAATGTGAATTCAACCTTTTAACTTATTTTAGGTGGATGAAGAGTATGTTAATCCACACACGGTGGAGAGAATCCCAATGGGAAAGTGCCCTCTGAAGTGGGGCCAGTCCCTTTATATCCTGGGCAGTCTTTTAGCAGAGGTGAGAAGTTATAGGTCATGTATAGCGGGTAAAATAAGTATTGAACACATCACCATTTTTCTCAGTAAATATATTTCTAAAGGTACTGTTGACTTGAAATTTTCATCAGATAACGGTAACAACCCAATCAATCAATACATACAAAGAAAACAAAACAAATAAGTTCAGAAATTAAGTTGCGTGTAATAAAATGCAATGACACAGGGAAAAAGTATTGAACACATGAAGAAAGGGAGGTGCAAAAAGGCATGGAAAGCCAAGACATCAGCTGAAATCTATCAAAGCAATCCTGCCCCTAGTCAGTACCAACACCTACAAGTACCAGGATGATGAAGATGGCACAGGTGGACATCTCAGCAAGACAAATAGACAATGTGATCCCAAACACAGCCAAGGAAACTCTCGATTGGTTTCAGAAAAAGAAAATAAAGCTGCTAGAATGGCCCAGTGGCCAATCACCTGACTTGAATCCAATAGAAAATAAGAACTGAAGATCAGAGTTCATAGAAGAGGCTCACAGAACCTTCAAGATTTGAAGACACTGTGGAAGAACGGGCCAAAATCACACCTGAGCAATGCATGCCACTAGTTTCTCCATACAGGAGGCGTCTTGAAGCTGTCAATACCAACAAAGGCTTTTGTACAGAGTATTAAATCAATTTCAATAGTTCAATACTTTTTCCTTGTCAATCCATTTTTTTACACACAACTTAACTTAATTCCTGAAAATATGTCTTGTTTTATTTGTATATACTGTATGGATTACTTGGGTTGTTACCGACATCTGGTGAAATTTTTTTTCTCAACAGCACCTTTAGAAATAAATTTACTGGGAATAATGGTGACGTGTTCAATACTTATTTTACCCGCTGTATTTGCTATACCTCTTCTTATAGTTATATTTGTGAAAGTATGATAAACACCTCAAAATTCTCTTTTCCTTTCCATTTAAGGGTTTTTTGGCTCCTGGAGAGATAGACCCTTTAAACCGTAGGTTCTCTACTATCCCTAAACCAGATGTTGTTGTACAAGGTATGTTTCAACTTTTTTTTTAACCACTTACCCTTTATTCCACATGTTATGTATTGGATGTTTGAAATTTACCCTGATGTTTTCATTTTGTTCTGATAAGTGTCCATCCTTGCTGAGAATGAGGATATTAAGGTACTCCTGCAGAAGAATGGGATTGATGTGGAGACAGTGGCAGACATCCACCCCATCAGAGTGCAACCATCTCGAGTTCTCAGCCATATTTATGCTAGACTAGGTAGGAAGTGGTACACCATAAGGTCTCACTTAACACTAGTATGAAGTAATACAAAACATGCTATTATTTTTTTTAAAACTCAATGTTGTTAATTTTTTTTGTTTGCTTTTTTTGCATAAAAAAAAATGTAACTAGGGTACATGTGTGTTTTTCTTTCTCTAAGGGCGTAATGAGAGACTGGGGCTGACCGGCAGACCTTACCGTAGGATTGGCGTGTTAGGAACCTCCAAGCTTTACATCGTCCGCAACACCATCTTTAGCTTCACACCTCAGGTTCTTCATAATGTGCTGAAATAGGCATATTTGAGCTGACTTAGACAACCACTGATTGTCATCCAGCAAAAGTTAATTAAAATAAGTTGGAGAGGCAGAAAGCCAGAGAAAGATTGTCACAGCTTTTTTTTATATATAATATGCGCTAAATGCCAAATATTTTTCATATTCTCTCTGTCTTTTCACATTATTTGTCTTTATTTCTCTGTGTTTGTTACGTCCCTGTAGTTCATAGATCATCAGCAGTTCTATCTGGCTCTGGACAACAAGATGATCGTGGAAATGTTGCGGACTGACCTGTCCTACCTCTCCTCTCGCTGGAGGATGACTGGCCGTCCTACCGTCACCTTTCCCATTTCCCAGACCATGCTTAGTGAGTGAAAACTGGTGCCTCTGAGAATGTGGAGTCATCTCAAAAAATTTTACTACTTCCCTAATTTTTTGTGTGTTACTTCTTAGACCATGAACACACAGACTTAGACCCTGCTGTGCTGGCTACCCTTAAAAAACTACAGGATGGCTACTTTGGAGGGGCAAGGTCAGACAATGAGGCTATAAATAAATGTAATTTCATCAACAATACATATTCAAGGGTAGTCTCAGCTTACTTGGTTGCTGCTCTCAATTTTGCTAGGATCCAAACCGGCAAGTTATCGGAGTTCTTGACTACATCTTGTTGCGCTCATCTGAGCTTCCTCGATAGTGGTAAGACACGCTCCAGTAGGGGCTGGGATGAAGATGATGATGCTGAGGATGGCTACCTTAGAGGTGCTGTGCATGACCTCAGCTTCAATGATGGTAAGGGGAAATAATATACTGATGAAGAGATTTTGTTTGACGATGACTTCTGAATTGGTCAAAATGTTGGTAATTTTGGAGATGAAGTTCTTGATGTAGGGTTGTGATTTGAATAGCTCACATCAATAAACTCTAGTTCTGTGTGTTTTCTGTTATATTAGTTATTTGGAACCATTTGCATTTTTCTCTTTCACGCCTTTTTCTTTACTTTTAGGTATAGACTACATTTTTTTTTTTGCTTAAGTTCCCACATTTTATTTATTTTGATCTCTTTTCTATTTATTTGAGCTTGTACAATGTTTTAAGAAAACTAATGCCTAAATGAACTAAACAGTTTGCATAATGAAGAATTTGCTGCAGGAAACATTTATTCATCTCTGCCCTTCGACTCTTCTGGTTTACTTTGGCATCTCAGCCTTTTTTCTCTGCCATCATTGCAAGTTGTGTTGTCATTGTGATTTTTGTTGATAATTTCCATTGAGCACTTGCAGTGTGAAAACAGCATTATGTTGCTCAGGATTTATGCATTTTTTTTTTTTTTTAATTAATTTCTTTTGCATTTTATTCAAGGATCTGTGGCATTTCTGGTGAGGAATGAAATGGAGGATTGATTAGAAATGAACAGTCTGGGTTATCAAGCTTGAATTATTCTCTAAGGAATGCATTTACACTTGGGCTGTAGGCTGTAATGTCACAAAAGCACTTTTATTTTGGTGCATTGCAAAATGTTTTTCTTGAATGTCTTGCTGCTTATTGTCCCCTACAATCTAGCAACCTCTCTTTTTCTCATGCATTTCTTTCAAATCCTGACCCCTAACCCTTTTTTCTCAGATACAGATGATCTAGCACAATACCTAGACCAGCTATTGACTGCGGCGGTGCCTCAGCGGGGGCTTGGAGTCGAGGCACAGGCAAAAGGTCTGAGTCGCTTCAAGGCTGCAGCCACTAAGACACGTGAGATGGTGTCTCTCATGAACAAAGCCAAGGATCTCCAAATCCACAGTGAGCTGACCCAATATCAACAACTACTTTGCTCAAACTGAAATCTTACTTGTTGGAGAGTAATATTTAGGGATGCAACAACTAGTCTTTAATGGGATTGATCAACAATGAATTACAAAATTGATTAGTTTGGTCTTTTTGCTTGTAAATCATTGCAGTAGTAAAAATGCAAGCATGGGAGGATGTTACATTAAAATAGTTAAAAAGCTTAACTGTATAGTTTTATGTGGCCAAGTTACATCAAGTGCTTTGACAGATTAGCAGTCCAAGATACCTGATGATTTTTTAACTTGAATGGGATAGTTCAACAAAAAATAAAAATTCTGTCATCATGTAATTACCCCCATATCACTAAAGAAGATATTCTTTTTCATTTCCATTCTCTTCCATTGAATGGACCAACCAAACATTTCTCAAAATATATATATATTTTTTTTTTACAGAGGAAAGAAATTTTTGCAGGTTTAGAATGACATGATGAAACAAAAAACAATAGAGGCATAATAAATATACAAAGAAAATGTAGTTTGATAGCAACACAAACCAATTGTGCATCTGTCTAACAAGGCAAAGAGTACACCATTTGTCTTTATACATTTCCATTAATTTTTTTCCTGTCTTTTTCTGTTTCTTGTCTGTTTTCAGATGTGAACATGTATCTTCCCAATAAACTTTTCCACTCCCCTCAGCCTACGCTTAATCTAAAAGATTTCCCAGGACAACGCACAAGTCATGTGTGTATATGCACACACACAAAGGATCTTTTAAAAATGCAAAACTGAGATGACGGAAAACTTTTTAATGTTTCATTGCTCTCTGTAGAGTCCCAAGGTGCTCATGTCCTCAGAGTGTAACCTGCCTCGGGACACTCATGGCGGCATTGACTACAGTGGTCTAGTCCAGACACTTAAAGATACTCAGAGCCTTCATGACCAGGCCGACATCCTCTACATCCTTTTCAAAGACAAGTAAGTCCAATGCCATATTTGAATCAAAGTTATAAGAGTTGTCTGTGCTTTTTTGTATTCATTTCTAATGTGTGTTCTCACAGGGGAATGGACTGGGATACTCAGCTGCATGGGAAAGTCACCACTGTCAAGAGTTTGCTGGTGGAGCTCTATGAGAAGGCAGGAGATCTGCGTTGCTGGGATCTCATCCGTATGATTTCAGGCATGCTACGCAAGAAAGTGGAGGAACTGGACTGGGTAAAGATCTAAATGCAAGCTTGTGGAAAAGAAACTATAACATTGGCTGATATTTGCATTCCTCATATCCAAGAAATGTTATATTTATATTTTTTTGTTAGATTGGCACAGGATGTGTTTATATTGTATATTCTTCATGAATTGTTTTGTATTTTGCCTGATGGTCATGTTTGTAGGCCTGCTCAGATTTGCTGGCCCATCAAAAGCACTTGACAGTGGGTTTACCGCCAGAGCCCAGAGAGAAGACCATTACTGCGTGAGTTTTCATAGCCATTCACAGTACAGATGACACCAAAATGCTGCACTATATTGTTAACATGTGGGTGATCTGGATGTTTCTCTGCAGGCCTTTGCCTCCTGACCAATTGGCCTTACTTATTGATCAAGCCAGCGAGAACAACATCACTGTTACCATCCTCACACAGGTTACATGCAAACATGCACTGATTTGACACTACCATTCAAAAGTTTGGGGTCAGTAAAATATACTTTTAACAAATCAAGGATGCATTATATTGATATTATTGAAGTGACAGTAAAGACATTTATGTTCTTACTAAAGATTACTAGTTCACAGAAATGCATCATGGTTTCTTTCAAAAACACAAAAGATCTTAACAACCCTAAACTTATGAACAGTATCTTCTGAAAATTCTTTGACCAAGCAAAAATAGAATCTGAAAACTTTGACGCTAACAAGTTCATAATGATACAAATTAGCCAAAATATTTAATAAACATCTCAAATTCTATACAGCTTTCTATGAAATTATATGCGTACTGATTCCATTCAGGCCTTTGCTTATAAAATGTTTGGGCACACTGTATTTTAAGGTCCAAGTCTCGCTATTAACAAACCATTAAAAACGAATTTGCCTCAAACTCCTAATTTGCTGCTTATTAATGGTTATCAAGGTAGTTGTTAAGTTTAGGTATTGGGTAGGGTTAGGAATGTAGAATATAGTCATACAGAATGTGCTTTATATGTAAACGGGCAAATATTAATAATAGGATATGATGATAAGCAACTAGTAATTAGTGAGAATTGGTCCCTAATACTAAAGTGTTAGTAAATGTTTTTTGACCTTTTAATCTGTGTGAGCTCATTTTTGTTTCCAATATAATTGTTTGTTTTTGTGTATGCATTAGGAGATCATGGTGTACCTAGCAATGATCATCAGAACACAGCCCAGTTTGTTCAGTGAGATGTTTCGCCTGAGGATTGGCCTCATCATTCAAGTTATGGCTACTGAGCTGGCCCAGTCTCTAAACTGCTCAGGTACTGCATTTATCATTCATCATGTATTCATAGAGCATTTTAGGAAATTTGAGAACTAAAAATGTCTTATGTGTGTCAAAGGTGAGGAGGCAACTGAGAGTCTGATGAAACTGAGTCCCTCTGAGTTGAAGAATCTTCTCCACCATATTTTGAGTGGCAAAGAATTTGGTGTTCAGAGAAGTGGTGAGTAACTTCATGAGAATTACTGTGTTGTGTAGTTTGTATAAAAATACAAGTTTAGCATTGATATCTAATATTCTATGATTGGTTTGGTTGTCTGGATATGTGCATGCTGGCTGTTCAGTTCGTTCAGTTGAGCCCGGCACCAGTCCTGTTATCTCCATCCATGAGGTCGGCAATGTTGGTGCTACCAAGAGTGAGCGTGCAGGCATCAGCAAACTGAAGAGTGACATGAAGATGGTAAGTGACCGTGCATCCAGACTAAAGAAACAAAAAAGTACAGAGGCCAGATATTACAAAGGCACAATTAAATTAAGTTGTGTGAACATTATAGCGACCATATGTGTCATGACTCTGTGTTTAATAGTTTTTAAATATTTTCAGCTGGAAGACCTTCGACTGTCATGGTCAATCCAAAGTAAGGTGATGTGTCTAATGAGCTGTGGCTCATGTACTCATGTACTGGTCTAATCTCAAATTAACTTCAGAAACTCAGTCAAGATACAAACTGACATTAGTTGCTTAATTTGGTGGGTTAATTATCTTAATGCTGTGGGAGGAAATCCATGGTACATCTGAAGTTTGAATCTGTGTGTCACATGAAGGAGAATATACAGGTTTTATGGGGTCTTGAAGGTGAATGGCAAGGTGTTTAATTCCACAGGTGATGTGAACATAATTGTTGAATGAGGCTCAAAAGATTTTTGTCATGTTGGAAGTTCATAAAATTGACCACCCCCATTACTGTCTGTCTTTTCCCTTTGTAGACATTTTCAGGTCAATCTTTCGACACTGAGCACATGGAGTCAGGGGTAAGTTCTCAGTTCTTAAAAGTCAAGGAACAGGTAAACAGGTGTGGTAAACTAATAAAAGGTAGACTAGTAAGTATATACTTATACCTGTTCAGCAGTGACAAGGAAAACTTATCAACTAAAGGTCTTTACACACTAAGTCCAGAATTTTCATATGCGTTTTTTCATATTCGTCATCCGTTTCCTATCGAAGTGCTTGCTACAGATGTGAAAACGCAGAAAATCGAACCTGATCTGAATTTTTTTGTGATGGATGAAAGTTTTGGAGGCAGTGTGTAAATGTTTGACACAACGTGAGGTCATATTTATTTTTTAAAATGCAAAAATTTCGGCCTCAGTGTGCAATGACCTTTACTACTAGTCAGCCTTTTATTAGTCCATGCATCTTCTTTGTTTATAGTTGCACCCTTACAAACTATTCTAACTCAATATTCTAACTTGTAGATTTTAAATTAAGATTAAAAGATTTCCGGTCATGTGACTGTGATATAGTTCATTTTTAGTCTATGTGTAGGTTTCTACTTCTGGCAGTTGTATTTAGGCTTCAAAATTCATAAGTTGTGATCATAACTTTTGGGTTAGCCTACAAAAATACATCATCTTTGCACACATTCTTTGGCCAAGAAATACAAAGTTATTATAATAAACTACATGCTCCACATTCCCACCACCTTTCTTTAATGATGTTCCCATGTACCAGGATGTTACTTCCTGTAACCATGTTATTAAATCAATTCAAACTTGGTGTCAGTAAACACCAGAATGAAGTCACATGCCTTCCCAGTCACCAGATCAATGTTTTTTTTTTTTTGAAACAGAAATACATTTTCTTCATGTCTTGATATACAAATACACTGTTCAATACTAAATAACATTTGCACAAGAATTACAACTGTTCTGAAGGCAAAGGGATGTCCTACTTGTAATTTAGTTCTTAAGTCAACAGTTTTTTTTTTTATTAGTTGCCTAATAGGCATACTGTTGTTGTTTAAAGGTGCCTCACTAGTATGTCATACTACCAAGCAGTTTTGCAGATTGTTGACCTGTGCTAATAATATGTGACTTACAGAGGTACCGGATGCCTTCAATTGATGCATTTGACAGCTCAGTCAGTGTTGGTGCGTCCCGGGACAGTCGGCAGGGCCAGTGGCTGCGCAGAAGGCGGCTTGATGGTGCGCTCAACAGAGTTCCTATAGGCTTCTATCAAAAAGTCTGGAAGATTCTGCAGAAGGTTGGAAGAATGCTAATAACATTAAATAGACTGTAAAACTTTTTTTATTTTTATGCAGAACTGTGGACTATATTAATTTATTGTTTGTTTGTTTTTGCCCACAGTGTCATGGCCTTTCAATAGAAGGCTTTGTGCTCCCATCTTCTACTACGAGAGAGGTTTAGGACCATTACAAGTCTCTTAAAAATCATTTCACCAGTTCCTCTCATCGCTTTCTGTAACATTGCTGTATCTATCCCTCTCTCCAGATGACCCCGGGTGAGATTAAGTTTGCGGTACATGTGGAAAGGGTGTTGAACCGTGTCCCTCAGCCTGAATATAGGCAGCTGCTGGTCGAAGGGATCCTGGTACTTACAATGCTGGCTGATGTGGACATTCAAAGCATTGGCAGCATCATCCACATAGAGAAGGTTGTTCACATTGCCAATGACATGTTCTACAAGGACCAGGTATGGGTATTTATCTGAAATGTTTTCAGTAACATGATTTCACTTGGTATTTATTAACATCAAATGTTATTTTAATTTCCTTTCTCTCGTCCATGCAGAAGGATCTTGGTGCAGAGGACAGTATTTTAGAAAAGGATCACTCTACGGGCATCTGCCGGCTCCTGTATGATACTGCACCCAGCGGTCGCTTTGGCACCATGACTTACCTCACTAAAGCTGTGGCTACCTACGTCCAGGACTTCCTGCCTAGTGGCGCCTGTACTGTACAGTGATGCGATATGAAGTTTTTAAATAGTATAGTTTTAATTGTACAGAGACCACTATTTTAGAGCAGTTATTTAGGTATTTGTGTGAGTTTGAGTGTGAAAGCAAAATCTGCTACGGTTTTAAACAAGAATGAATAAACATGTTGAACAAATGATTCGGTAGTTCACAGTTTGATGGTATTGTCATTCAGTAGTCCTTATATAGGTTTTTAATAGGCCTTACTCAGGGTAGCTCCATATTTAATTTTTGATAGGAGTGAAAACGAGGCTGAGGAATGGAAATACAGTGTGTTCAATGTTGTTTAACAACATGGTGAAAATGTGATCTTTAGAACAGTTATCAAGACTGTAAATCTGTCCTTTTACAGGCTTGTTTTCATTTGCGTAAAATTCAGTATAGTGTCTATCCTGACTGTGGGCTATTAAGAATGAAACTCAGTTTTGTTATTTTGGGTTTTTGTTTGCCAACACATAAATGAAGAGCTGCACAAACTAAGAAAGTAGTTTGTTTACAATCTACAACTAATGGAGATGTGACTACTTTTGTATAGTATTTAACATTAGTTGTGTTTTAGGCTCCCATTTGTGGTTTTTACAGCTTTGTTACAAGCCAGTAGTAGATGTTTGCTTGTACTTCAAGAAGCCATTGTGGGACAGTAACTTTTATTTATTTAGCATACAATGTAATAAATTACAACTTAATGAGAATGAAATTTAAATAAAGCTATTTTACTTATTGAGTAAGCCAGACTTTTGTGAGTTTTTGTTGTTTACTATCAGATAAGAGAAGCCAAAACAGTAAATATCATTACAGTATCTTGACGAGAGCAGAGGTTCTTGGTTAAGATACAGACTTTTATTTTGAAATAACGGGCTTTTATTTTGAAATAACGACCGTTTGTTGTGGCGTCCATTGTCGAAACAGCCAGAGCGCACTGAGAGGCTCTGTATCGATTTATGAGGAGCTTTGATTTTAATAGTTTGATTTTAAATGAGTGATAAAAGCGAGAGTAATGATGATAAAAGCAGAAATCGCAGCGTGGTGTATGTTTACAGTCTGGAGTACATCCAGACATGCGACTCTCTGTCTAAAGTGCCAAACCGGGTGAGATGAACTGCACTTTACTTCACACACTCCCAAACACAACACACCTCTGGCTTCAGATGCTTCATACTGAATATTATAGAGACATGAACATGAGAAAAAAAATCGCATTTGCTCTAACTGGCTTGATACTAACAAAAGTAACGTGTTACATGTACCATTTGTATTACCGTGGAATTCTTTTAATTATGTCGAAGTGTCATATAAATACCATGATACAGGAATTTGTTAATCAACTAATACCATGGAATATATGAAAACACATTTTCTGAAACCATTACACTACCGAGGTACTATACAGTATTATTGTAATTGTTTGAACGCATAAAATAAAGATGAATATATGGTTGGTTTTCTTTGCTTCTCTTTCTCTCACAGGCGAGTATGGTGCATTCACTGATTGAGGCGTACGGCTTATTAAAATACATGAGGTGTGTGAAGATTATGCGTAGTTGACAATTTCTCAGTATTTAAATGTGTTTTCTAGTATATAAATAATGTTAACTGTTTATGTTGTTGAAACTGTTGTGTGTGTGTTTTAGGGTGGTGAAGCCACATGTAGCTTCAATAGAGGAGATGGCCGTGTTTCACACAGACTCTTATCTACAGCACCTGCACAAGATCAGCCAGGACGGGGACAATGATGATCCTCAGTCTGTTGACTTTGGACTGGGTGAGATCTGAATTCAGATGATTAGGCCCATGATTACTCTACTACATGGCCAAGAGTATGTGGACAACTATTGTGTCTGGCTGCAGGAATTAAGAAATGAGCATCAGTGAGGCGTTGATGTTGGGCAGATTACCCTGGCTTGAAAGGCAATTGCATGACTTTTACTGAAATTTTCATAAAGCAGGTGTTTTAAATGCTTTGATTGCAAGGTCCCTAAAATATAACAAACCCCTCTTAAGAGAGTCCTTTCCTAAAATATAAAAGCAGTTTAAAGCTATATAATTTCATGTAAAAAGAAACATTTATACTCTGTGATAAAAAAAAAGTGATATTATAAATACGTTTTTTTTTTTTGTTGTTCAAAATTAAATTCAATTTATAAATATATACTAACAGTTTAATTAATGATAATAACCCTGAAGTGATATTTCAAGTAAAAAAAAATTACAGCAGAAGGACCAGAGAAAATATGTAGGAGGCACCTACTCTACATGAGGGGACCTCTGAATATTGTCTTGAACAGTGGGGGGCCTCAGAGAACTACTGCCATAAACCTTCAGTGAGCAAACTAAAAACCATATTCAAATTTGGTCCCTAGACCCCAGTTTGAAGCCCTCTGAATTAGAAATGGGTGTCACTTTTGGCCAGCCAAGCTACCAGTGTCCCTTGTGTTAGTGCATGCAGTTCCCTCTTGCTTACAGCAGTGGGCAGCATTACATTTGAATCGTTCTCAGACTTTCCAGTTATTACAATCGGTGTTTAATTTTTGTACTGGATCACAGCCATGTGTAATTTAAATGCCTGACAAACTGACACTTCATACTAATCTCCAGGGATCGAGAATAGTGTTATTGTTGTTGAGGGCGAAACAAAGCTCTTGCCAAAGGATCTATTTTAATGTAGCTCAGTGTTTATTGTTCTTTCTCACTTTCCTGCTCCGTCACTATCTTTCCTCTCACTTTCCTCTCTACACACCATCCCATTGTCCCTCTGTGTTATCAACCCCCCCTCTTGTCGCTCTCTTTTGTTCAGGTTATGACTGTCCGGTGGTGGAGGGCATTTTTGATTACGCCGCTGCCGTTGGAGGAGCCACTCTGACTGCTGCCCAGAATCTGCTGGATGGAAAGTGTGATGTGGCCATCAACTGGGCCGGAGGGTGGCATCATGCCAAGAAGTAATTCGGCACAACAGGCCTTGTGCCCACCCTCTTGTGTTTCACGTCCACATCAGTGATTGAGATGCCAGTGGCATCTTTAACATAAGTACTAAGAAGTTCTGCATGCTTTGCAGTTTAAACCAAGTTCAAATTTTGATGTTACAGTTTGATTGCGGAAGCTTGTTATACAAGCTTGTTTATGGTAGATGAATGCTTATGTATGTGCCGGACGTTGTTCAGTGGGTCACTGGAGCAGCTGATTGAATATGTGTTGTTATATAAGGGACGAGGCATCTGGGTTCTGTTATGTGAATGACGCTGTTCTTGGAATCCTCAAACTGCGCGAGAAGTATGAGAGAGTTCTCTATGTGGATGTGGACCTTCACCATGGAGATGGTAATAACACTTCCATAACAATAACCATGACAGCCTGTTGTTGTTAATAGAATTTAACATGCTTCTTTTCCACAAATAATCCACAAATTGGCTTTAGATTTATATCTGACTTCCAAATTCACATTAACACCAAGAGCAAATGTTAGATGGGTTAGTGACGTAACACTTAATTTTATTAGAAATGTTACATTCATTTATTTAAAAAATGCAGTTCATACACACAATGGTTTCAATGCATCTTTTCTGTGATGAGCGTTTTTTTTTAATTTCCAAATTAAACAGCAAACGTAAAAAAGTCAGGATGATACAACTGTCCTGATATTGTAAGAAAAAAGCCTCATTTAAAGTTCTTGAATAAAAACCTGCTCGCATATAGTATTGCATAATATTTTATTTTTATATCTTAAAAAAACAAACAAACATTGTAACAAAAATGCTTATAAGTATTTGTCCACCAAATTAAAATCATGTGGTGCGAGCAACATTCGGAAAAACAACATACAACAGGAAATATTATCATAGAAAGGACCACATTATACCCTTATGAATATGATATAAATTTTGTTCATAGAAAGTGTTTCAAACATTTTATACCAGGTAATTTTGTAGAATCTTTTATTTGTTATTGACCCAGACATTTAGGTAGTAGTAGTAGTAGTAGTAGTAGTAGTAGTAGCTCACATTTCTTTTTTGTGTTTATCTGTTATCAGTTCAGGTTATTTCTGAAATCCATCAATGAAAAAGGGCACTTCCTCTAAGCTTTTACTCAGACCTAATTTAATATCCTTCCCTTTAAGTGGACTTCTGCATTGTTTCCTCTCCAGGTGTGGAGGACGCTTTCAGCTTCACCTCTAAAGTCATGACAGTGTCTCTGCACAAGTTCTCCCCTGGCTTCTTCCCAGGTTAGTTCGGCATGCCTCTACGCCTCAGTGAAGACCAGCACGTCTTTTAATTCCCTTAATTGACAGTCATGTTTCAAGCCATGCCAGAGCTGGAGCTGCAGGCTCCACTCCAGCGCCCAGAGTCTGATTACCCAGCTGATAACGGAGACTGGAGCTCTGTGGCTTCTTGGAGATTCTGAGAGCCCTTTCAGTAGTTTAACAATAGCGCTTGGAAAGGTAACTGGGCAAATGCTCTATGAAGGCGAGATGTAATGCCATTTACTTATTATTCATCTAATGATTTATTAATGGATTGTTTTTACCAAACACAGTTCCCAAGTGATTTTCACAAATAACACATTCAGAATTCATATTAATTCATGTGGACATTCTTGGAGTAGATTTTCTTAACATTAAAATAAAATTACGAACGCCATTCTATTCAGATGCTTGTAGCAGAAACCTGACTGATTTGAGTGCAATGCAAAAACATTGGACTGTATGGTTTTGGCCAGAAGCAGAAGAAACTGCACAGTAATTGTCCTTTGAGTAATGCATAGTCTTTATTTTAGCCTGTCCACTTGCTGAGCACATCCTCTGTTCTTCACTGCAGTGGTAATACCCGAAAGTCCAACATAACAGAAACTCTTCTAAATCCAAATATAACAGAACATTAAACACTAGCAAGTTCCCCCAATTTTTCATCTTCAAAAACATGTAAAATAACACTTAATTTCAACATTTCTTTCCCAGTCCAGTTCCATGCATAGCATGCTGGGAACTGGAAATCCCCTGCTCAGTTTCAGCAGTGGTGCGGTAATGCGGTAATGCCATTTAAAATTTGTTCATGTTGTACAATTGGTTTAAGTAAACATCTGTTTAAATTTTAAAGGACTGCACATCATGAAATTAGGTTTAAAAAATGTTAATTAGGCAAATAATTAGGCAGCAAAAATATATTTTTTGAGTATGTAATATCACTGCAACAGCTTCATCTGAAAAGTATACTACCATTTAAAAGTTAGGGGTCGGTAAGCTATTTTTAATATTTTGAAAAGTCTCTTATATTACCCAAAGCTGCATTTATTTGATGAAAATACAGTAATATTGTGTAATATTAGTACAATTTAAAATGTTTTCTATTTTAATATATTTTAAAATGTCATTTATTCCTGTGATGGCAAAGCTGAATTTTCAGTAGCCATTACTCCAGTCTTCAGTGTCATGATCCTTCAGAAATCATTCTAAAATGCTGATTTATTGTCATATTTCTTATCAATGTTGAAAACCCTTGCATTCAATATAATATAATACAATACAATACAAATTAATGCATTCATGCTAAATTAAATTAATAATTATTTTTTTTTAAAAAGATCTTACTGACTCCAAACTTTTCAACAATACTGTAAATGACAGCATCAATGCTCAATAAAACTTACATGTAAATAATTCATACTGGCCCATCAGTTCTATCAGTCATATGAATGACCTTCAAAGAGACCAAATTTAGGTTGTCATTATAATATCTTTCACAGGCACAGGTGATGTGGCTGACACTGGGCTGGGTAAAGGACGCTGGTACGCTGTTAACGTCCCCCTCGAGGATGGCATCCGTGATGATCGGTACTGCCAGACCTTTAATAGGTCTGTAAAGATCCAGTAACCAGCCATCTGATCAAGTTCTTTGCAATGTTTTGTTTGTCCCCATGGTTCAGTGCCATTTAAACATAGACATTATTTCTTTTTTGGGCTTTTCTCTTAGTGTGATGCAGGAAGTCAAAGCTCTGTTTAACCCTGAAGCAGTTGTGATGCAACTTGGAGCAGACACCATGGCGGGTGACCCCATGTGCTCCTTCAATATGACTCCCATTGGAGTTGGAAAATGTCTGAACTATATACTGGACTGGGAGTTACCCACTCTGCTTCTAGGAGGAGGTTTGTGTCATTGTTTTTGTTGAATTGTATTACACTCCCAAAAATGAAAATTCTGTCATCATTTACTCACCCACATGTCATTCCAAAGACTTTCGTTCATCTTTTGGACACAAAGGAAGATTTTTTTTCTTTGAATATTCCCTCATCATTTCTATCCATCCATTCAAGTCCATGCAAATGAATTTTTAAGTTTCACACAGTTTATAAAGAGAACGTAAAAGTAGATAAGCAGTTTAATCCTTGTCTTCTGAAGATCCGAAGGGACATGTTTGGTTTATATGATGAACAGATTTAATTCCTGCTTTTATTCATGCATTGTTAAATGTGAATAAAACCTGAAATAAAATAGTGCTGTTAAACGATTGATCGTGATTAATTGCATCCAAAATAAGTTTTTGTTTACATAATATGTGTGTGTGTGTGTACTGTGTATATTTATTATGTATATATAAATATACACACATACAGTATATATTTTGAAAATATTAACATGTGAATTTATATTCATATAATTAATATTATAATTAAATAATAATAATAATTCCTTACATTTATATAGCGCTTTTCAAGGCACTCAAAGAGCTTTACATTGTGGGGGGGGGGAGTCTCCTCATTATATATAAAGTAATATATAAACAACATTTTTCTTAAATATATACATGCATGTCTATGTGTGTGTGTATGTATGTATGTATGTATGTATATAATTAATTAACACAGGTAAATGTGTTGAAATAAAGAAATGCCTGACAAACTAGTTTTAACACATTTACAGGTAAATCCTAGTATTTTAAATTTGTGATTAATCATGATTAATCACAGTCCATGACTGTGATTAACGCAATTAAATTTTTTAATCGATTGACAGCACTAATATATACATAAATATACACAGTAGAACACACGTGTATATAATATATATATATATATATATATATATATATATGTGTGTGTGTGTAAACAAACTTTTATTTTGGATGCGATTAATCGCGATTAATTATTTGACAGCACTAAAATAAAATCTGTTCATTCTGTTTAACCACTTGATTCATATGGATTACTTTTACATTGTCCTTTTGTTCTTATTTACGCAAGTTTTAGTTGCATGGGCTTTCACTGGATATGTGAGATTATTAAATGTATCTTCCTTTGGTTTTCGAATGACGCGAGTGTGAGTAAATGATGACTGAATTTTCATTTTGGTTGAACTAACATTTAAAAAACATACATCGACAGACATTTTCAGCAGTGTTGCCTCAGTTTGTTCTCCCTCCATGCCTTAACACTGACAACTACATCTTCTGTCCTTGTTGCCAGCTCTCTGACTCGGCCAAAAAGTTTATTAGTGTGTTGTTACGGCCAGGGGGGGTTGGGCTGAGAGAAGAAAGTGAACTTTTGTGATTTTAGCCCATTTTGAAATGAGCTCTAAGCTGCAGACCTGCCTAGCCAAGCTCTAGATGAAAGGTAGTAATTACACTAGTACAATGAAGCCCTTTTGCTGACTTCAATCCCCCTTCTCTCTCTCTTTCGCTCTCTGCGTATACAAATCTGCCTCTCTCTGTCCTTCTCAGGCGGCTATAACCTTGCCAATACTGCCCGCTGCTGGACCTATCTGACAGGGACAGTCCTAGGACAGACTCTGTCTTCTGAGATCCCGGACCACGAGGTGAGACCCCCGCTCTCTCTTCTTTCAGCAGCTGTATAAAACTCCACTCTCTCCTCCTCTTCCTCTTCCATTCCTGCTGAGTCACCCAGTCTAATCAAAGATGTCCAAGCACCTCTCAATAACTGGGTTTGTTTTCATGTGATTCAGGAGCAGGGAGGGGGTGTGCGTGTGCACACCAGTGAAGGGGTCTTAACAATACTACTCTGTCCCTACCGGTTGACTGAGAAGGACTTGTGCTTTTCTTTCCTCAACTGTTTATGCCCCTCTCTCTTTCTCTTTCCTTAGAGAAAGAGAATGTGTGTACCCAATTCTGAGTGAGCCCTTTTAAGAGCTTTTTCATGCTTTTTTTGAGAAGCTTCTGAGGAGAGATGAAGGGCTGGAAAGGCCTTCTGGTTGGTCTGGGAGAGTTTGATATCTCTCTTTTCTTCCAACTCACAAAGAAGGTCTTTTAATGTTTATAGAGAGCGCTTTCATGGTCACCGCAATAAAAGATGCCATTGTTTCAGCTGACATGACCTTCTGTGTCATGTTGACCTTTGACCTCTCCACAAGGCAAGCAACCAAAATAAAGCACTGTAGATAACCGCCAGGGTGTTCGTTAATGACAGTGATGGTTGTGATGATTAATACAATTGAGCTTTCTGGAATACGTCAAGAGATTTTCTTTTTCTGTTGGATGACTTACATAATATTGTACTCGTTTATAAATATTTTTTAAACGAGACATAATATTGTCTCGTTTAAAAAAAAAAAAAACACACATAGCACTACAAGTTACAATATTATTATGTAATGATGTCAAACTGTAATTGGCTCTAGAAGTCAATAACCCCTGTTGGGAGTAACTGGGAGAATCGTTCTCCATTGAGAGCCATTCAAAATTGCATATGTATTTTGCTACATATATTTAGTACATTTTTACAGTTTGTTATATTGAATGTTTTACTAGGGCCAGTTTTTTTTAAATATATGAAATAGACTTCACTTATAATACTATACCATTCAAAATGCTTTTGAAAGAAGTCCCACATGTTCACATTTATTTAATCTTAAAAATACAGTAAAACAGCAATATTGTGAAATTATTGCAATGTAAAATAACTGTTTTCAGTTTTATTATTTAATTATATTATGTAATTACTCGAGCCTTCAGTGTCAGATGATCCTTCAGAAATCACTCTAATATGCTAATTTTGTGCTTATGAGATATTGGTCACTTTATTTAAGGTCCAATCATAATCAACAAACCATTAACTATGACTTTTGCCTCAAACTCCTAATTTGCTGCTTATTAATAGTTAGTAAGTTAGTTTAGTATTTTTTGGAGGATTAGTGATGTAGAATATGTGCTTATAAACAGCCAACATGTTAATAAGAGGCATGCTAATAAGCAACTAGTTAATAGTGAGAATTGTTCCTTATACTAAAGCGATACTGAAATATTTCTTAATTTATCACATATACAGTTTATAAACGGTTGTGCTGCTTAAGATTTTTTTGGAAACTAATAGAATGTTCAAAAGAACTGCATTTATTTAAAATAGGATCTTATGAAGTCTTTACTATCACTTTTGATCAACTTAATTTTTTTTGCTGAATAAAAGGATCTCACTGATCCCAAACTTTTAAACAGTGTATTTTTCGATGTTTACTTTATTGATTCATTGATTTCTGTGAAATAAGTGGGAAAATATACAGTAATTTCCTAGTGGTTAATACATTTTTTTCATTATGTGCTTTGTAACTTTGGAAATCCTTGTTATAAATTCCTGGTTGTTCTCTCTTCATATTCTTTGGGGGATGCAGAGTTCATTCAGGTCTGTTCGTCAGTGTTGACCAAACTGCTTTTTATCCATTGTGACTTTAATTGAAAACTGTTCACTATTCCTTCCAAGAGTGTTTGTCCAGACTTCACCCAGTTCAGTAATGCTGTATCTTGACAATGCTTTCACTCATTCAACACCTTTTTGGCAACATTTTTGCCAGAATTTTGCCAGAAAAACGTTTGCAATTGAAAACCTTTATAATTGAAACCTTATAACTTTTGGTATTCACGGTTCATTACAATGCAGTCAGTTTACATGGTGTGGTCTGCTTATGGTCTTTGCCCTGATAACTATTCTATTCTATTCTATTCTATTCTATTCTATTCTTTATAATGGTGAAAGCATTTTTTGGTCCCAAACATTATGTTCTCCATATGACGGCCATATGAACCAGCCCTCCCTAAAAACTCTGCCGGTCCACAGCATATTTAGAGTTTTAGGACCACTACTCCTTCTCCCCCTTCTCCTCATCTCCTTCTCATTCCGCTTCTTTTCCTTTATTGTTCCCTCCATCGGCCTTTCAAAGCATGAAACATTCTCTCCTCCCCTCTTAGAGAGAGGAACCCCCATCTCCTTACCAGCACTGTTATTGTGTGTCCATCCCAGCCAAACAAAACACTATTTAACTGTAGTGTGAGTCCATAAAGACAAAGATGGGAGAGAGGGAGAGAGCGATAAGGCTGTTAAAAGACAGAGAGGCATCCACCAATGGGGGTATAAAAAAAGATAGAAGCGTATTGCAGCATAGAAGAAGCTGGGAAAAGAGAGGTGGAACAAGAAGCACTTTGTACCTGTGTAATATCGCTCGCTCGCTCTCTCTCTCCCCTCGAGCCGGTCCAGCTGCTGAGACGGCTCAGTCTGGGTTCTGCCCTGCCAGGACTGCAAACAATGAAGACAGACTGGAGTGGAGGCATACAACGAGCTCATTCAGGCCCTGTCACAGACACAGAGAGATGAAAAAGTGAGGCTAATATAGACAGTCCTCTCACAAGGGAGAGTCCCAGAAAAAATGCAGAGCCTTTTATTTAGACCTGAATTGTTTCTCTTTAAGAAGCTGATGAATTGGAAAAGCTTGTGCTGTGCTTGGGCCAAGACAGCCCTGATATTGGTCTAAATAAACACCATTGTTGGCATTATAGGCTCCATCGTCTCTTTTTAATGCGAAACAACGGTATGTCAATCCAGATACTTTTTGACGACCCTTTTGCACCAAGAATGCATCTCTCTTCGGTCTCTCAGCCGATTTTGATGAAATCATTGCACAAACCTAGACAAGATTTAGCTGATTGAGATGTTATGGCATCTCTGGACACAGTTAGCAACAGAAGCAGTGAGTTATTTACCTTTTAGGGTGACTAACATCACGAGACATGCGAGTGGCATTAAAGTTGTTGTCTCACTGGGAAGTATGTAATTAAAGTTGTTGCGTAAAGGTGAAGTGTGTAATTTTTGTGCCACTATTAACACCAAATGGAATTCCAGAGAGGTTTCCCAGGCACGTCTTCTGTTGTGGACGACTGTAATTATTCAATAAATCTCTCCTGCCCTAAACTCACAGTATTGATTGATCTAGAACTATGCATACGACGGTATAAAAGTTTTCAATAACTGCTGAGGCTATCACAGTTACGGTACTGAATTACATTACGAAACTTCTTGTTTACTGTTGCTGTGATATTTTTGCTTAAGCAAGACCTACTGTAAGAGAGTGAATTTTTACCTGAGGGTGAACCAGTGTTGTAGACTTTCTCAGAGCGACTAAAGCTTTTTTCTTGTCTAAGTGAGGTGAAACTCTAAAACAAGAATGGAGATTGTACATTTGACAACTTGGCATTGTTGTTTACTGGCAAAAATCTAAATAGCTGTTATAGAAAAAGTTAAAAGGGATTTTTTCCCCAAAATATCTTCTTGGCCACTTTATTTTAAGGTCCAATTCTCACTATTAACAAACCATTAACTATGTTTTTTGCCTCAATAAACTCCTAATTTGCTGCTTATTAACAGTTAAGGTAGTTGTTAAGTTTGTAGGTATTGGGTAGAATTAGGGATGCAGAATATGTGCTTTATATAAACAGCCAATATATTAATAGGCATGCTAGTAAGGAATTAGTTAATAGTGAGAATTGGACCCTATACTAAAGTGCTACCATCTTCTTTTAAATAAATGGTCACCAAAACAGCTTAGTTACAAACATTCTTCAAAATATCTTTTAATAGAAATTTGCAATGTCAAGAGGTTGAGTAAATGATAACAGTTGTAATTTTGGGTGAACTATACTGTGCATTTAACATCAGCTGTATTGGTTAAGAGGACAAGAAAATGTTAAATCCACAAAAAGTTCCTGTTGATGGTCAGTTTGGCTAGACTGGGAACGTGTGGCTTTGTTCTGGTCAAATCTTATCAGCGAGTGGTAGGAAATTTGCTGTGTTTTTGTTTGAGTGCTGTCAGGGACTCAGCTCAGCCCGCGGGTGGATACGGCCCTCACTGCTCTGTGGCCAGTCAACATCTGTACATCCTCTCCTTTTTTTTTTTTTAAACTTCTTTTCACTTGTTTCTGCCAAGTTATTTTCAGCACAGCCCAATGAAATAACAAACACCCAGAGCTCTGTTTCCCCCCTGCAGTCAGTCAGTCAGTCAGATAGACGTCTGATTCTCTCTCTCTCTCTCTCTCTCTCTGGTTCTTCTTTTATTTAACTCCATTGCACATGAGAATTCAGAGGGGGGTTGCAAAGAATGGACAATCTGCATCACTTCCCCCAATTGTACAAACAGTGTCTCTTACAGATAAACTTCAACATAACAGTGAGTAACTGAAGTACTCCACCCATGATCTCAAACACTTAGCCACTTAGAGTTTACAGGTGTATTGTTCATTAATGAGCTCAGACAGCTAACATGAACACAATCTCAAGATGCACAGCAGGGTAGTCCGCCGTCACAGTTCAGCTGGTTTAGTTTCTTGTCTAAATGTTACAACATTTGATGCACGTACATAAGTTCTCATTGGCTGCCAGCTTTTTTCACAGCAAGTTCAACAGGATGTTGTGAGTGCCAGGGGTGTTATGTTTGCATTGTCTGTAGTTTTGCCCTTTGAACCAGATCTGGTACTTCACTGTAAAGTGCGAGACAGACAGACTGTCAGCACGGGTTTGGCTCATTACCGCCTGCACGTACTGACCAATCTAGAAGGGAAGTGTTTCAGACAGTAGATGCTGTTTGTCCGCCCATGACTTAAGATGATAATAAAAACACCCTGTGTTCAGTGATTTAGGGAATGTTTTGAGAGCTTATGATTTTATAAAGCTTTAGTCAACTGAATTTTGAGCAGAGGAGACAACAGGTCTTCAGGTGTTCCTTATCCTATCCAATCTCATCCATCTTGAAGAAAACTTGTGACGCCACTACAGTAACAATTAGTATGGCCTCTGTATCTTCTTCTGTGGGTGGGACTTTTTGTGCCGTTGCGTCTGGGAAGTAGCTGGCTCCCAGAATTCCGGAGTGGAATAAATGCTGGAAATGAGCTTTGGGGAAGTTCATAATGGATGCTGGGTGGTGTTGATAGTTAAGAGGTCAAAGTTCAAAAGGTCAGGAGATGAAACCTAAACTCACCTTTATGATGGGACACTTAGAGACAATGAAGCGTTGGGTCATATTTTGACTCTGAGAGTGGATCATTATTGTATTTTTTTTCTTAGTCTGCCCTGTTGAGGAGGGAGCTACTGGCCTTATTCTGTAGTGTCTAATTTTATCTGACTTAATCAACTTTGTTCGTCATCTATTTTTGAAACAAGTTAATTTTTCTCCATCATGGCAAAAGTTAAAGGGATAGTTCACCCAAAATAAAACGTTATGGCGTCAATTCAAATGGATTATGTTTTCTATATTTTTAAGCACATCAGAGATTTGGTGGAATGGACTTTTAATGGAGTGACAGAAATCTCTCAGGCCTCATTAAAAATATCTTCTCTTGTGTTTTGAAAATAAACAAGTCCTATGGGTTTGGAACAACATGAACAATTGATGACAGAATTTTTATTTTTGGGTGAAGTAACCCTTTAAATAAATAAAGTTTCAACCTGATCTTAGTGTGGTGCAAACCAAACAATCAACAGAGCTGTGGACAGTGCTGTTTCAGATTAGCCTGCTTGGGAAAAGTTGAGTTCATGGGAAAACAAGTGGCATGCTGTGGTGTCCCATGTGTGTGAATGCTTACTAACAGCATAATCAAACTAATTACTTGTGCAAAACTCATTGTCTTCCTATTTCCACATTACTTGGGTATGAGACTGCACACATTCACAGACTCATATGTTGTATAATCCCAAACATGTTGTTGCGCACTGGGACCGGAGGTTAGCCAGATAAACAAAAGACAAGTAATGGAAAGCAGAGTTGAGCTAATGCATGTAACACACATGCAACCAAATCTGATCTATCCAATTTAAACACTAGATACCCTTCCAACACAATGCAGAGAGTGTTTTTGAATGCCTGGCTGTCTTTTTGGCCAGGCCCTATAGTTTCCATTTCAAAATCATAATGCATCGCTAATTGTATTTCAGATGCAATTCATGATAGGGAAAACTTTAACTGTTTTTGGCTTGCCTTCTCAATTCAAGGGTCAGAACACTGTGATAGACTGAGCACAGCTGATGTATATTTGTGTGTGTGTGTTTGGAAGAAAGTGGAAGTATGACTAAACCTTCCCAGATTTACTTAAGTATATGCTGCTTCATAGCTGAGAAAAACTCACAAAAGCAGGACTTGATTTATTAAAGGAAACCTAGATCACATTAAAAGGTCATTAGTGAAACTGTTTTTAGCAGATATCTGTTCTAGCTGGAGAAATATTGGTTTGCTGCCATGCTGGTCATTTGCACTTCCTTTGAGTGCAAGTCATAAGATTTGTGAGTAACATACAATTACGCATTATATTTAATTATAAACGTCATACACTTGCCCTCATGGTATCTCAAACCAATTATCCAAACGTAGTAAAAGAAGACTTTTGAAGAACATTTCAACTGTGACAGTGTGGTGGAAAATAACCCCTATGATTTTATTGTATTGACAAAAAAAAATTCAAAATATCCTCATTTGTGTTTCATGGATTTGAATCAAAATAAGAGCACAAATAAATCATTTATAATAAACGCTTCAGTAAAGAATTGTCACTTTAAGTGATGGTGACTTTAAGTATGTTTTGCTTATCTCTAATCCAGTACTTCACCGAATACGGCCCGGATTATTCCCTGGAGATCAGCCCGAGCTGCCGACCCGACCGTAACGAGAGCCAGCATCTGGAGCGGGTCATCAGCACCATCAAAGGTAATCACCACGACAACAACCAGAAACTCATCAAACACAAACACCAGCCCTGAATATCACCCTTTCTCCACACTTAATCCAATTCCATTTCCACAGATGGAATTGCTTTTGTCCATTTCAAAGCTGGTTAAAATATTTCAAGTAATGGTCTGTTTATTTGGAAAACCGTTGATGATGGGTAGGATGGCGTGTCAGTCATTCTTTCATCCAGCTGTCCCTCCAGCCTCCTTAAGAACTTTGTGTCCCACCCTCCTCCAGTGACCAGGGAGACCTTTAAACCAACCACAGTTGTCCCCTGTGACAGGCTCTCCTCAGCTGTAGAAAAGAGAAACATGTCTGTTTGATGTTCCCGGTCATCAGTAAACAAATAAGCAAAGCATTCTTAGAAACTTGAAGCTGAAGTCTCAAGAGAGCGGCTGGGATGAGAATGAGAACAGGCTAAACTAGGAACATTTGCACACATGTACGTGCAGGGCCCCAGACACGCACTTATCCACACATTTATGAGAGGTTTCTTGACAAAGTGTCTGGTTTGTTCCTTTGACACAAGGTTTTGTTTTTATGTTCTTATATGTCAGAACTTTTGTGTATTTTTATGGCTGCAATTGTGCATGAACTCTCTGTGTGTGTGTTTATTTGTTTATTTGAGGTTTCAGCAAGCTCTTGCCTTTTCACCTTCTCCAGGGACAATAGTCTTAAAGGGATAGTTCACCCAAAAATGAAAATTTGATGTTTATCTGCTTACCCCCAGGGCATCCAAGATGTAGGTGACTTTGTTTCTTCAGTAGAACACAAACAAAGATTTTTAACTCAAACCGTTGCAGTCTGTCAGTCATATAATCCCAGTCAATGGGCACGCAGTCTTTGAGAGAGAAAAAAACATGCACACATAAATCCAAATGAAACCTTGTGGCTCGTGACAATACATTGATGTCCTAAGACACGAAACAATTGGTTTGTGCGAGAAACTGAACAGTATTTATATTATTTTTACCTCTGATACACCGCAATGTCCAACCATCCTGAGCTCATCCACAAAACCAGCGCGTGACGCGTCAACGGCTCTGGAACATAGATGTATATATACATAGAAATAGACGTAGATCCTTATGTATAGCGGCTCATAGAAACCATCGCTAATGAGGAATATATATATCTATGTGCCAGAGCAGGTTGACACGTCACGCGCCGGATGTTGTGACAGTCGGACATTGCGGTGTATCAGAGGTAAGAAATGATATAAATACTGTTCAGTTTCTCGCACAAACCGATCGTTTCGTGTCTTAGGACATCAATGTATCATCACGAGCCACAAGGTTTAATTTGTATTTGTCTGTGCATGTTTTTTTCTCTCTCAAAGATTGCGTGCCCATTGACTGGCATTATATGACTGACAGACTGCAATGGTTTGAATTAAAAATCTTTGTTTGTGTTCTACTGAAGAAACAAAGTCACCTACATCTTGGATGCCCTGGGGGTAAGCAGATAAACATCAAATTTTCATTTTTGGGTCAACTATCCCTTTAAGACTCAAAACATGTTTCAAAGCTATGCTGAGAACATTTCAGATGCCCGTTGGATGCAATAAAATCAAGATTTTTCCTTTTGAGCTCATTCTAACATCTGTGTGAATGGGCAAAAACCTGGCAGCGAAAAAGGAAAAGCAGTGTTCCGAATATTAACACATGGGCATTGTTTGTGTGTAAGAACAAATGGGATTTAGAGAAGCCAACCTAAGTTTCACAAAGTCCTTTACTTTACTCATGGTATGGTGCAGTGTTATTTTCGTGTTATTTATATTGTGTTGTTTAAAATATCCTATTGTCACGTTTAAGTAAATGTAAAGATACATTTATGGATCTAACATATTGACTAAGGTAAAGTTAAAGTAGCTCATTAGAAAAATACTTAAGTAAAAGTAACTGATCGTATCTTTGGCAGAATAGCTGAGTGCTGGGTTGCTGCAGAGATTGCTCATACAAAAATGAAAAGTCCTCATGTCATTGCAGATTTGTGGATCATTGCTGGATCATGCTTCTGAATGATGCTACATCACATTTTATTATTGAATTATTCATTTTTATATCTAAAAAACAAGTTACAATACCAATGAATGAATTAATATTTGACAATGATTCATGTGTCTGTGTTCATACAGCCATAAACTCATAATTCAGCAATAAATGATATAAATGATGTTGAAATGAAATTTCATGCTACTGTCTTTTAAAAAAAAAAAAAGTGCATATATACAATATTTTGGAAAGTAAAAATATAATTACTATTGCATTATTTAACACAAAAATGCTGTGCTTCTGGAGATTTAGATTCAGAGTTGTGATTTGGATCATTCAGACCACTTTGTGAAACAAGTTGATCAATTAATCTTTAGCATTGTTTGAACACACTAAAACAAATAAATATATACTAATATAAATATAAGCTGCAACTGTATGATGACGGGAGAGTTTGTTTAATGCCCTTCACAAAAAAGTAAAGATTCAAAGGAACTTTATTTAATCAAAAGATTAATTTGCAAACTGGATATTGCTATGACCAATCCACAAAGCAGAGTTTTTTTCTTGCTGTTTTTATTTATTTATTCTTTTTTTTTTTTTTTTTTTTAGCTTTGCCATTGTAAATGTGGAGAAATGTATCAGTATCAGTTTTGTAAAAGTATCAGTTTTCTCTTTAAAATGTAGTGAAGTAAATGTCAATATTTATAATTGAGGGAAAAAAGACATTTTAAAACTACTATCTGTTATTTTATATTTTTAGTTTTAGTAATGTTATGCTTTTGTCATTTTTAGTTTATTCTTTTAATTTAGATTTGAAGTACTTGTAATCAAGTAATTTAAGTACTTGTTTTAGTATTTTATTTATAGTACTTATAATAACTTATTTTATTTTAATTAGTTGCCAAGGCAACATTTCTAATGTTGTTTTTTTTTTTTTTATCTAATATTTCTTTTAGACTTTTTAAACTTTATTTCAAATAACAAAATAATTGTTTCATTTTTAGGTTACAATAACAACATTGATGTGATGTGTTAAATGAGTTCACCCAAAAAAGATAAAAGATGTTTTGAATAATGTTGAATAATGTTTCAATTGTTTTGGTCATACGCACTCTACAAATATAGCACCAACAGTGGTTCTTTGGCTCGTAAAGAACCTTTAAAGGGGCTTAACAGGTTCTTTGTACGGCAGTG
Source organism: Acrossocheilus fasciatus (assembly GCA_036784905.1). Classification (NCBI taxonomy): domain Eukaryota; kingdom Metazoa; phylum Chordata; class Actinopteri; order Cypriniformes; family Cyprinidae; genus Acrossocheilus; species Acrossocheilus fasciatus. Next base: position 29,753,973 of record CM071944.1, read on the forward strand.
GTGCTATATAGCACCTTAATCACCCCAAAGAACCACTGAAGAACCATACAGGAGCTTAACAGGTTCTGTATATGGTAGCGGTGCTGTATAGCCCCTCAATCATGCCGAAGAACCACTGAAGCACCCAGATTTAGTGCTATATATATATATATAATATAATTTTTTTTTTTTTTGTGAGTCGTGAGTAAATAATGACTGAATGTTTATCTTTGGGTGAATCGAGAAATGAGTGTTCATCCCTCTTAACCACTGGTGTTTATGAGAGAGACAAGAGTGGCGGTTTGTGGTCTCCTGTTCTTATCACCTCTCTCCTTATGGGATGTAGTTGACCTGTTTAACCACCCTTGACTTTTGTGCAGCCCATGAGTTTATATACTCATCAACAAGCTGAAGAAACAGACAGTCACATCTGCTCCACCTTAGCTTCAGTCTACTTAGTGGCATTTCAATTACAACTAAACATTTCTCTCCTCGTTTACATCTTATTGATCTCTCGCTCCGGCCCCTGCTCTGCTTAACGTCTTCTCCACTTACTCTTCTTGTGAACAGACATCTTTGCAGTTGACCTAAAGGTCCCTGAGAGGTCACCACCTCATCGTACGAGGAAGCAGTCAGTACAGTCTGACAACTGACAGCCTCATTTCTGACCTTCACTTCAACTTAAGGCTGGAATCTGAGCAGATTTTAAAACTACTTTCATCAACTAGTATCAAAATGTCCAGACTGTAAATTGAAGGGCAAAAATCTAGGCATAAGCTGTGTAGTGTATTAGACACCCTCATATCATTCTAAACTCATTTATCTTTTCTTATTTGTGAAATACTACAGACGGGGTTTAGCAAAATGTCCTGTTATATGATGTATAGAAAGTTGAGGAAAATGGATCAATACGTGTAACATATGAAGTATACTTGGGCCTCAAGTAGGCTTTCGTCTGACTGACATAGTCCATTTTTTTGGGATGTCAGACTATCAGATTTAGATAGTGTGAGTGTGGATCAGCTTTATCCAGCATGTATGCATAGTAATTGGACTACAATTGAATAAACAGACCAAAATATCCCCCTTCCCTATAGCGCTCAAATTCATTTTGACTGGGCATGTTGCTATCCAGTCATTTAAATGGGAATCTGTGTGATTGGGACAGCTTTTTTCCTGGGAAATTTTTACTGAAATGTGGCTAATGTGACCATACATTAAGCTTGACAGAGATTTTAAGAGCTGTAGCGCAGGGGAAGGTTTCTTTGTATGAAAACACATTTTAGTCATATAAAACTAAATAATTGATATTTCTATCAATTTTTCAGACGATATATTCATAAACAATCATTACTCTTACTGCTAGAGAGAGTTTTGCCTATTCCTTAAACAGTACATGACAAATATGCGTAAACATGCTTATTTTGTGTGCCCATGCGGCATGTGTAGCATGTGCTACGTGTTTGCTCTATCCCGCAGCTCTAGGGACTAATTAAAAAGAGCTTAAGGCGCAGACTGCTCAACTTCCATTTTAGGGTTTCCACCCATCTCTTTAGACTGCTGTATAAGACTTCTATATGTGCAAAGCTATCACACACGGGCACAGATTCCAGATCAGCTTGGCTTTTAGGACCTTCTGCTTACAGAGGGTCATTAGTGAGTGAAATAATGTACAGAGGTCAGCTCATGGAGCCAAGTTAAGTGTCCTGTGCTGCACGCAACCCATCACATCTTTAGTTTTATGAGAACTGACAAACTCCTGTACTTAGATTCTGTATGGCTTCTTTAGGTTAACCAGTGTGTTTATATAGGCATGTATGACTTTTCGGTGGCATCTGTTCTGCCATGTTGAAACACAGGATTTACGTGTGGTATGTTAAATGCGCTATGTAAAACCTCTAACTATGTCTCAGATATAATTGTTTTGGGGTATTTTTAGTTTAAAATGCATTTTGATGGAACAATTATCTGTCTGTCATTTTACTTGTACGTGGCACATCTTATGTAAGTTATCCAGAGTAGATTCCTGAAATCGAACGAGTACAAAGTTTCTGAATTACAACAGTTCAAAAGTTTGGGTCAGGAAGATTGATTTTTCTTTGAATAAAGTAATAGCTTAATTCAGAAAGAATGCATTAAATTAATCAAAATCGACATACTTTTATGTGACAAAAAAGTGTATTTTAAATAATGTTATTTTGAAATTTCTATTAAGCAAAGAATCATTAAAAAAAATTAGCATCATGGTTTCCACAACAATTTTAAGCAGCACATTCATTTTCAACATTGATAATAATGAAAAAATGTTTCTTGATGACACTTGTTTTTTGATAAATGATGTAAAACTGTAACAATTTAATAAATTGTAAATAAATTATATGATTAATAAAAACATTAAAATAAAAATAAATTACAAATAAAATGTTGTAATAAATTATAAATTACAATTTAAAATGTATTAATAGAAAACGTTTATCTTCATTTTAAATATAACACTGCAAAATTTCAGTTAATGCGTCAAATGATTCGTTAAGACAAATTAAGTAAACTTTCAATCTATTTGTATGCATGTGAGTGGATTGGACAATGCACTTAAGTTAGCTTAAAACTGTGTAGCTTTGGCGCATTTTAATCAAGTAAATTGAACATGTATGAATGAATGAATTGAAAAAAATGAAGCTTACTAAACAAATTGCATGAGACTTATATCTGCCAGGTGAATTATGTGTGGTTTGGACTAAGCTGGCACTATTTGTATGCCAGTAATTTTGTGGTAATTGTAGTTGTTGTTTGGATAGTAAGGTCAGTGGAGCACACTGGTCGATAGAGGTCAAATGGTTTGGTTTATATTAGGAGGAAGTAATTGTTTGTGATGAGGTTTTATTAGGCACTAAATTACACCACTGAAGTGCAGGGTTTTCTAAAGACTCCTGTATCGTTTTTCAACAAGCTCGCACAGCCCCATGTGCCTCAAGTGAACAGCTCACATCAATTAAACTCTTTAATTAGGATTTTTCTGTTGTGCTCAGTGGTTGGATGTATGTCACATAAGCGGCGTGTTTATGAGGCAAAGGAAATTGCGCGGATGAGCGAAGCAAATGCAAGACGAATGCCAACCTGTTTGTTACCTGAAGTCTGTTTGCTTGACCTTCCCAAACATTCACTGTTCTGACACGACCATTTCTCTGTGAAGAACTGCGATTGATTAATGCAGGTAATAAATAGAAAGGCTTGCAGTTGTTACACATTACCGGAGTTTCCTAGCACATCTGGGTAACATTTACGACACTCAGCCTTGCGTTATAAAACGCTGAGGAAAAAAGGGGTGAAAAACGAGTAAACACCATACATGGTTGTTTTCAGTGGTTCTGATCAGCAAATACTGCAGAGTTTATCGATCTCATCTTGAAGGCCATATAATTTTAAACAGTGGGTGTTAATAGGGACCGTATATTGAAGCCAACTACAAACAAACGGGACATTTTTGTTGATTCCATCCCTGAAAACAATCCATATTTGAAAAGAGCATGCATATGTAGGCCGGAAAGATGAAGACGGGAGATCATCAGACATCTGCTGAATTCTACATGTAAATAGATTCATAAACATTTACGGGTTTCCTTAATGTGAAACCACTTGAGTTTTAGGAAAGGAAAAGCTTGCTCATTTCAAATGAGAATTGGAGGTAATTAGTTCCAAGGGCTTGAGAACCGCAACCTTCAAAGTCAAAGGAACACGTTGCGTTTAAAAATAGTGTTAAAATGTCACTGTAAATGTATGGCTTCCGATTAAATCTCTGAAAACGAGGGAACGATTTTTGTCCACAGTCATGACTTGCGGATTAAAATGTCTATTACAAAATGATTATAAAGATGCCTTTGTAAAGTATGGTTTTCTGTCGATTCCTTTTTTAAACCAGAATTTCCTTTAGTGCCTTAAATTCAAATTCATTAGCCAACCATAATGTTATCAAAACACCAGCTGCTGGTTGAGAACAAAGGGGACGTCCTTTTTCAGCTCAACTGTATAGTGTTAGTGTGAATGGCAGGCACAGTTCCAATGCAAATTGCGGTTTGTAAATCCATGTAAATTGATTTAGATTTAGAAATATTTGAATAGCTTGTGCTTCCGTAAGAGACGTCATAGGAAATCCTGTTTTTTCCCCAGATTTGCATGCTTCTTTCTTTGTTTTAATTTATCATTGTGGTAGGTTCTTTTTCGGGTGGACACGTCGGGTTATTGTAGATCTTTTGTCAGCACTGATTTCATCTGTAAATCTTCCACAGTTACATTCATTACACCAAATGTCTCCACTGTATTAATATTTCTCAATATGTTTTCTGTAATTCATTTTGACCCATTTTTAAAAATTGTCTTTACCCCTCTCTATCTCCTCCCCTGCTTGTTTACAGGGAATCTGAAGAATGTAGTTTAGCAGTGGGCTCCCGGCTCATGTTTCCAAATCAGGCCCTGCTCCTCTAATGAAGACAGTATGTCGGAGCCATCGCCAGAGGGGAGCTTGGAAAACATTACTTGAATGTTTCCAGGGAACATTTTTTTTTTTTTAAATGCAGAGATGGGCCAGTGTTACCACATTTGAACGGTTTTAGTCAATGTTGGATCTGGGGCAATGTCTAATGGGTGTACTTTTTTACAGAAATCCAAAGCCATTTTCAGATGAAGCGTGAATGCAATATGTTGTGGTTGTAGTATGTCACAAATAACATGTTTTTGTGTCTCTCTTTCTGTTTTTAACTATGGGATCAGTTGAAAATGAGATATTGTCAAATGGTTGAAAGAGCCTCGTCAAAGATGTCTAACCATGGTTTACATGGCAAGTCACACTGATCTTTACGGTTTGGCTTCACCCCCTTAATGAAACCATCTTTTATAACTTTTAACTGCAATATCTTGTCCAGTTATGGGCTGGATAAGTGAAATTTAATGGGAAGACTGACCAAATCCCAAGTCATGTTGGCTTCATGAACTGTTTTATGTTGCCTATGGCATGCTTTTTACCACAATGTTTATTTTCTTGTGCTTGATGAGTGAGTCAAAACTTGCAAATGTTTTCAAGCTGTCTATCAACTTTTATTTTTTTTGTATCAATGCTTTTCTGTTATATATTAAAATTCAAAAAAGAAATTGTGTGGCTTTTTCTTCCAGTGGGTGTTGTCCTTGTGTTTCACTGGGGGCTGCCACACGTGGAAGTCCTGTTCTTTTCAGCATGATCTTTATGGATTTCTTGGTTGCAGAGGTTTCTCTGAATGGCACACCAAGTGTGATTTCATTAAGTCATTTATTAGCTTTGAGAGATGGGGCTTATTGCATTTTAGCCCAATAAACTGATCCATGCTACCAAAAGAGCGCTGTAAAACTTGCAGAATTAAACAGAGAGACGGGACTGATTTTCAGCGGCTCGCCCTGTTAAAACCCTAATGCGTGTAGAACCAAACAGTCTACTCAATACTCCATGATCCTGCATTTGATTTTTCCTCTGTGCTTTCTGGAGCATGTTGCTTTTGAAAGACTAAATAAATAAGGGATGGAATAAATTTCGTGACACTCTAGTATACGGTTTCATTTCGAGCTTTAATAGTTTAAAATATGCATATTGAATACTTGCAGCTGTATTTTGATCTGTATTTTGAGTCAATAACATGATACCAATTTTATTTACTTTTCTGTCCAGATCTATTAGGTTATTCAGATGCATTAAAAAGGCAATACACAAAAGAAGAAGAAAAAAACGAGAAACGATATATAACCTTGAATAAAATGACATTTTCTGAGGAATTGTTTAAGAGAAAGATTTAGACTCCAAGTGTTCAAGCAGGCTATTTTCCCCCTTACACCACCTTTGTTGACTCATAAACTGCCTGATAAATTTGTTGATCATCTCCTACCTGGACTAGTGTACCTTTCTGCTGGCTCCTGCTCATCTAGTGATAGTCTTATGTTTGACTTCCCAACGAATTTTATGCAAAGTGTTCGTCTGTCTTCGCGTTCAACCTGTCGCTCTGACTGATCTTCTGTTCAGTCCATTGATAACCAACCGATTTATACAGAGTTTTTGTCAGCAGCACTGGACTGAAATGAAGGATTTGAGGAGTGTGACCCATTATTCTATACAAAAGTGTCCTTTATGACATTAGTTCTTGAGTTGTGACAAACAAAGGGCATGTCAAAACCGTTTGTCTTCATTTGCATAACGTTTCCCACAGGAGTAAAGCAAATCCCTGCTCCTTTACCCGTCACTTCCCTCCTAATCTACATGTGAAGTGTCTTCAATGAATAACGACAGATGCGGCCTTTAAACCCGTTAAAACGGAAAAGAAAGCCGTTTGGCTGCATCTCGTTTTTAATCAATATTGAGATGAGCAGCTCAAGTTTTGTTAGACGTAGCTTGCACCGGTTTCGTTTTTTTTTTTTTTTTTTTAAATTGATGCGGTTCAGTTTAATTTCTGATTCAGTGAAGAATGACAAATGCGACAAATTCTCCTTTTGTCCGTTCGTTATAGATTTTGCAGCAGTACCTTGCTGGGGGGAAATTATCAAATTTAACTTTTAAGCTTAAAAAAAATACAGTCAACAAAATACATTTGTTTGATTACCATATTGCTGTGTTTAAAAAATCTGTACGACTCGGTTAGGACTAATTGTTTTTGCGATATTTTTACTGTCTGTGGTGTGTCAATGAAAGACAATTATTAAGTGAGCAATTATGGCAACAGTGATTGAGGTGTAGGCTACAGCTGAATAGTGAGTGTGAGTCTGTCCGCTCCGCGCGCTTAGTAAAGGAGAACAGAACACGCGGATTAAACTCCACTCCGGCACACGGAGCCCATGTTCAGGACTTCGAAGACATATAAAACACATTTCACAGTTTCCGTGAAAACTTTAAACCAAAATGTGTATTATTATGTTAGTTAAAATTAAATATTCGTAAATTATAATTATATTGCCTCAGAAGACAATAGCACACAGGAGTAATGTGTGCTACATTTATAGTTGCTATATGATGCCAGTACAGCTTTAACTTTTGTATCTCAAGTAAGACAAATATGGCATTGGCGCGTAAATGATGACAGAATATGAATTCCGGAGTCAAGTAATCCTTGATATGCTGTAATTATAAATTGTCCGCTTATACTTCACCAGCCGTCGACTTGTCACAGTCCAGTTTCGCAGATGATCCGTGCCATGTTTTTGAGCGGACTCGGATCCCTCTTGAGAGCGTCGAGTGTGTGTATTTAGGCTAATGCCTTTGATTCAGTAACAGTTCATTGAGGGTGCTCTCCAGCAACAGGACGGGACACATTTCTGTAACTTCACGTCCAGGGTCGTCTTTGCCAAATACAACAGCACCCTATTTCAACGGCTTTATTTTCATGCAGTGCATTCTCAACGCATATAGTAATTTCTATAAATGATAAAAAGTCTTGTTCTTTAGTCATACTGGATTCGCAACACGAACCCAAGTTGACCGTTTCTCCTATAAAGGTAAGTTAACCTATAACAATTTCAATTTTTCATTTACTTAAAAATAAATGAATAAAAAAAATTAATGTTTCCATTCTGCAAATTCCAACGTTATATAACTAACGTTTAAACTAGGCTATATTATTAAAACGCTTTTATTGTTGTTTAAATGACGCAAGAAAATAATTATACAGAAAGATGTCCATAAAACAGCTTTTATAACTTTTGTTCATAGAATTTACTACATATTCCACATCCTCTCTTGAATACTAAATATGGATATTTATTACGCAACACGTCTATCGCTCTGTTTTGGGTCTAATGCAGTCAGTGGTTGTAATTCAGCTGTGTTGAGTGTCACCAACTAATGTTTCCATCTTGTTTGTGTCATAATTGACTGTTTAACTGACACCACTAACCCACAACGTCTCCCTGACTACATGTAGTGATAGTAGGAAATGAGAAGTTATCTGTTCTGCACTGTACAGATTGTGACACAAGATTGACACTTTAAAAAAAAAAAAAAAAGGTTATCAATTTGAATGGCAACTTTTAAAATAATATTTAATGTAACTAGATCAACATTATGCTTTTTCACAAGACATTTTGAAGAGTCCAATTTTAAAGCTGGGCTTTGCAGATAACCACAAAGTTCACTTTTTACATTTGTCTTGGTCTAATTAAGTTGTAGAGCTCATCGTGTTATATGTGACTGCTTCCAGGCCATGAATAATGAATAGAATGAGCTAAACACAAAGATCTCGAGATGAATGCCCTACAGCTGTCAATGTCTGAGATGAGCCTGTGTGCTGCTCGTTGCTGGAGGTCCATTGCAGCTGCATGCCAGCTTTCAGCAATTATGCCTTTCCCCAAAAGAATGGCTTTAAGTAGGGATTGAGGAGAGTGGAGCAGCACATATGATTAAGTGCCTCATTACTTGTCCTCCAGCACATGTGAGACGCAGGAGGATATAGAGTCACAGGACGCTGTCACGTAATTAACCCCACATCTGAGGGATTATGAATGGTTCATCTCTACAAATAGTCTCGGAAAGTCATATGACTTGCTGCCCTTCTGATCCATTGATAAACTGCTGCCTTGTGATCTCAGTTAAAGGCATAGTTCACCTAAAAATCTTAATCATTTAAGGCTGGAATACACTACAGATTTTTGCCTTAGAAATCTGTCAACTTGCATTGACTCCTTCAAACTGCAAATCTAAGTAAACTGTGTAGTGTATGATGGACACAGATGTTTTTAACTTCAGACTATGAATCCGTAGAGTCGGAGGATATCAAACATGTTTTATCGTTTCCGAGCTGATTTTAAAACGCATTATTTTTTTCAGATTTTAAAACATATTATTTTCATTTGTCACCCGACTCCTTGCAATGAGGCACACATTTCTGCACGACTTTGTGTTCGCAATGACTTGAAGGTCTGGTATCTCGTTCTTCTCTGGAAACATTTTATGAAATATATGATGCATAATATTTTAAAATCTGTTCCGATTCCAAAAGTCATGTAATGTATTCCAGCCATCATTCCAAACGTTCTGCTGTGGAACACAAAAGATGTTTTGAAGAGACTTTCATGTCTTCTTTTCCTTCAGGTGTGTCCATCTAATGAGCCTCCTGCGTTCTAGTGCCACCATGAAGGATCGTGACTCGCTCTCTCTCCTGCACTACTCTGGTTCAGGCAAGACGAGCCCTCAGTTCCCCTCCGCTGCCATCCATCCCAGCTCCCCCGTGTTGGGAAAACCCCAGCCTTTCTGCCTGCAGTCCAGCCAGCATCTCATAGCCTCCATGCAGCTCCAGAAACTCAACAGCCACTATCAGAATCTGTCCTCTGCAGCCACAACCGGACCCGGTAGAGGGTACAGCGCCACCATGCTGGGCCCAGGACAGATCACCACCCCTGGGGCTTCACAGGCACCTGGGATCATTGATTCTGATCCGGTCGATGAGGAAGTTCTCATGTCGCTTGTGGTGGAGCTGGGTTTGGACCGTGCCAATGAGCTTCCAGAGCTATGGCTGGGTCAGAACGAGTTTGACTTCATTGCGGATGTGCCGGCTGGCTGCTGACCCTCTCAGGTGCTACCAAATCTCCCTCGGTCTTCAAAATCAAAGCACCCAAATAATGGCCATTAAATATGCCTATGAAGAGAAAATTTAACTGTCAGATATGAACTGTCAAGAGCTGTTAATTACAGTTTTGGAAGCAGACTAATGTAGGTTTGCTCTTACGTGAGCTGTTTGTGGAGGAAGAATTTCAAAAAGTCTTCAGAAGTCAGAGGACTAAGCACACATACCAAAATGGCCATCCTCAAGACATTCCCCTTGCCTATCCAAAGCTCATTCACACTCTTATAAAATCCACATCATGATATGTGGAATGGATTTGAAAGGCCACCTCATTGTGAGGTTCGTGGAAGAAGAGATATACAGCAAATATGGTTAGAACAAAAGTTTTCGGCTGCCCTTGCCTGCTGGCTGCCGGTTGCTCTGACTTCCAGCCCCTATTTGGACTAACGGTTGGATGGTATTACAAGTGTGTAATGGAAGGTGATTGTGAAATTGGTGCGCTCAGTGGAGCCCCTCCATCATTCAAGAGATTCCCTCGAGAAGCCGTGTCGTCGCAAGCTTCGCTGGTCACAGAGGAACTCGACCTGGCCGAGCGTTTTCCATGGTTAAATATATTAATGAGACGTGTCTGTTTACCCCACAATTCAGGCTGCATGGTCTGATAGCCTTATTTTTATGTTCGTTTTTTCCCAAGAGATAATTTGTTTATGCACTTAAAAATGTCAATGTTAACTTAAAAAAAAAAAATTGCCTACTGTCTTTTTTTTCCCCCTCTAAATTTAAGTTTCCTAATTCAGTTCTGTTCTCTCTTTTTGTTTTTGGGTCTTGTAGGCTGTATGAATAAAACAAGTTAATTGTAATGTAGATCTGTGCAGGTCTTCTCCAAAATCCACAAATATGTTAGACATTTTACATGCTTAAAATGCATTCAATTTACCCATTGAAAGAGGACTTTGTCAGATATATTCTGTCTGTCTTTTTTTTTTTTTTTTTTTTTTTTTTGAATTTGTGACTTACTGAAACTTAATCGAAGACTTTGTTTAGCACTTTTTCTTCCATCCCTTTATTTTTCTACATAAGCGTTATTACCTATTATATTTAAAAAGTGTGTACTTTTTCAGTTTTTTCCTGAATGTGAGAAAATAAAGTTACAAAGCACAAGTCTTTGACTTTTTCTTTCAAATAAAAACACTTTAACTGAATCAAAAACACATTAAAAAACCTTTCATGATTTCAGGCTAACCAGTGCTGGCCAAACAAATGCAAAATCTCAATATTAAAACTAAGTATTTACTATTAAAATATAATTTTAAATTAACAAATAGTTACAAATAAGCTAATATTATCTGGAGTATTATCTATAAAACTTGCTGGCAAAGCCAAAAGCTTTTTAAAAAAATAAAAATAAATCATAATTGTAACCAGTGATCAATTACAGTCAGACTCTAGGTTAGAAAGCGAAAGATGACTAACTGGTTAGTACTGCCATCTAGTGGCCAACTTTATTTACTACACCATCCCGTTTAGCTAATGTAGAAATATCCTCAGATCAGTTCAATTTCAATTTAATACTAAGCTTGGAATGCATTACTCAAGATATAAATGCACATTTAATTAAACTCAAACATGCTGCAGAATAGATAAGGCTGTTCAGGTTTGTCTGGTGATTGTGTGGTGACCAGTGGATGACTGGCCCACAACCCTGTTTCACAACCTGGAATTTCTTAATGTAAGAACATTTGTTTTTAATTGTACTTTTCCCTCATCTTAACTACAGACACTGTTTTCCACTTGGTGAATAAGTACATCAACTTCAGAAAAAAACAAACAAAAAAACATGTTGGTTCTTGGTTTTGATGAAAATGAAGCTAAACCTAATACCACAAAACATCATATAATTTATTAAATCTACTGCTAATCCTGTCATTCATACCATTCAAGGAACGGACTAAAAAAAAAAGATTTTAGGGCACATGAAAAAAAAAAAAAAAATATATATATATATATATATATATATATATATGTGTGTGTATGTGTGTGTGTGTGTGTGTGTGTGTGTGTGTGTGTGAGTGACCCTGGACCACAAAACCAGTCTTAAGTCGCTGGGGTATATTTGTAGCAATAGCCAAAAATACATTGTATGGGTCAAAATTATTGATTTTTTTTAATGCCAAAAATCATTAGGATATTAAGTAAAGATCATGTTCCATGAAGATATTTTGTAAATTTCCTACTGTAAATATATCAGAACTTAATTTTTTTTAAATTAGTAATATGCATTGCTAAGAACTTCATCTGGACAAATTTAAAGGCAATTTTCTCAATATTTAGATTTTTTTGCACCCTCAGATTCCAGATTTTCAAATAGTTGTATCTCGGCCAAATATTGTCCGATCATAACAAACCATACATCAATGGAAAGCTTATTTATTCAAATCTCAATTTTGAAAAAAAATACCCTTATGACTGGTTTTGTGGTCCAGGGTCACATATATTTAATTGCAAATAATATTGACAAACATGTTTCATTTGAAACATTTTGATTACAGAAAGGGGACAAAATAAAGAAACAGCTGTAATGTCCTAAAAAATTTAAATTTTTCATGCATAGCACCTAAGTAGTAAAATTTGTTTAAAAACCACCCTGATATTCACTCAAATGTGACATTGTCATAAAAGGATACAAACTATGATTTGAATATCTTAAGAACTTTTTTCAATAGGCTAAATAGCTCTGAGCCAATATGACAATGTGCGCACCAGGAATGACCCAAAAGGCAGAAGACACTTATACATTAAAAGTAATCGAAGAAGGCTCAAGACGTCCAGCAAAAAAGCACAAAATCATCTTAAACGTTGTTTTGAGGTGTGATTACAGACCTCTCCACTTGATGGCAGACGCTCGCACGGCTGATGTCCCTCGTCGGCGCCGGTAGTTGAGCTTATCTTCCGCTGACAGGAAGTGGCTGGTCCTTTTCCGCAGACTCCAACATGGTGAGTGCATTTCATTCGTGATAGCCTCCCGAAATAATCCACAATCATCAACGTTTTAAAGAGCGAAGTTTTCCATTAGCGGTCCAAATAATGCTCTTTTACCCCATTAAAGATGAATAACACACAAATTGTCACGAAAAAGCGCAGATGTAATGTTTAAAAGGTTAACGGAACACGCTTAGCTCAACCGCTTAGCGGTAAAGAGGGATGGCTGTTTCATGATGGTGTAATGTAAGTTTTTAAACCGGTTCCGTAGTTGTAATACTTCTTAATGAAATTGAATTTAAATTAAGCTTACGTTGTTTAAATAGCGCGTTTCGTGTTCTGTGTATTTTAATATCAAGAAATAACCTGAAGGCCGCGCCTGTGTTCTTGGTGCAGAAGAGTGCGTTTGTACACGCCGTGGCTGCACTCAGCGGTGTTCTATTATCGAATTGACATTCTATTTTCTATTCTTCCTCAGGCCCGAGGACCGAAGAAGCATCTGAAGCGCGTCGCAGCTCCTAAACACTGGATGCTGGACAAACTCACTGGAGTGTTTGTAAGTGGAGCTTTTCTTCCTTAAAGATAACCTTCAGTATGTTTGTATTTGTTACAGAGTTTTAGATTTGAAGAATGTGCGTTAACTGAGTTAACGTTACTTCTGCTAACAACAATAATGCACTAAACTTAAGTAAGGTGATGTTGTATGGAAGTGAATTGATTTTTGTTGTTTGGTTTCGATAGGCTCCTCGTCCCTCCACCGGTCCCCACAAACTGAGGGAGTGCCTGCCCCTCATCATCTTCCTGAGGAACCGTCTCAAGTACGCTCTGACCGGAGATGAGGTCAAGAAGATCTGCATGCAGAGGTTCATCAAGATCGATGGCAAGGTCCGCACTGATGTCACCTACCCCACTGGCTTCATGGGTGAGTTCTGCTCCACTCGGGACGGGTATTTTAGCAGTCATCTACGAACCTGCAGATTAAAGCAAGATGGATACATTAGCATTGTAGTGCAACTAGACTGTATGAAACTCTTTAATTTAATAGGAAGATGACAGCAGTTTTCTTCAGTTGCAAGTGGAAAACTGCAGGGAGACCGTTAAGTTTGAGTGTTTCTCTTTACAGAGCCAATGAAATGCTGCAATCATCTGTCCACAAAATTTTGGAAGTTATGCAAATGGTGTAACTGCTGCACATTACTTTCCTAAATATGTTAAACTGACAACATGTGCAGGGATGGTTTGCTGCATTCACTGTGATACTGAAGAACGCTGGATCATGAGCTGGCTGCATATAAATGAACGCAGTGCCTTGCAGCGCAGCAAACCGTATACTAAATTTCAAATTGCAGCCTTTAGCGATTTGATGAGTGCACGAAGCTATATCACAGTTTCAGATTTAGCTCAAAATCTAGATAATTTGCTACAGCAGCGCTTCCAAACAGTGTTAAAGACATTATGAGAAGTGTAAAGGAGATTTTGTGGTGAAACTGATTAGACTGGTGGGAAGATATGACCGTATAAGGAGCATGTGGGCATCTTTTAGAGCTTAAATATTCAAGAATAGCATTTTGCATGATGAAACTCGGTGATGTCTAAATGTGCTATTCAAGTCCTTCTGTACTTAACATTCCTAATCCCCAAGTGCCCCAGCTGCATAATACTGAGATGCTTCACAAACAAGTTTGTTGCTCGTTTAACATGTTTTTTAACTTTCAACAATCTGCACAATTTCAGCTACATATAACAGGTTTAGGCCATTGGCATATAACAGCCTCTCAGTATTGAGGCATTGGGTTGATGTTTAGAATGTGGAACCCATATGTTCCAGTCTATGAATACCATTTTGTTTTATCTATCTGAAATGCAAAAGTTCTGCTTCATCACTCGTGGCATTGTAATTATTAGAAATGTGTGGTTTATTTATTGTAGTACTAGATTACATTCAATACAATAAGACGATCTAGTCTTTCCAAGTCTCTGTACTGGCGCTCACAATTGAGCCTGCGAGCTGAATCTTACCAGATGGTTGAACCGCAATCGTCACGTTGAGTGACTAATCCTTCAGTGTTGTTATAACACTCTCCTTCTCGTAGTGTTTCCACTGTGCACCCATACTTGCCTAGTAGGTGCCAACAGGATATTAATCTGCTGTGACTGATTTTCCACTTCAGGTGATGTGGCAGGCTGTATATCAGGATGTTATAAAACATAAGCTGAGGTGGTGATCCGATGGTCATGTGTTAATGAAATGTGTTGTGCTGTCATTCTTTTAGATGTGGTCAGCATTGAGAAGACCAGCGAGAACTTCCGGCTGATCTATGACGTCAAGGGACGCTTTACAGTTCACCGCATCACAAACGAGGAGGCCAAGGTGAGCTTAATGTTCTTGTAAAATACATGGCAGATAATGGATGGTATGACAGGATTGCATCGGTTTAATTTGAGACTTTTTGAGCTAATCCTTTTGTCCTGTTTTAGTACAAATTGTGCAAGGTGAGGAAAATTCTCATCGGCACAAAGGGAATCCCACATCTGGTGACCCATGATGCCCGCACCATCCGTTACCCTGATCCTCTGATCAAGGTCAACGACACCGTCCGCATTGACCTGGACACTGGCAAAATCACAGATTTCATCAAATTTGAGACAGGTTGGTGAGCATATTGTCTTAAACTTTGTCGTACTTTTGTTTTGAGTTGCACATCACTTATCTTTTCTCTTTTCTGTGTGTAAATAGGCAACATGTGCATGGTGACCGGAGGTGCTAACTTGGGGCGTATTGGTGTGATCACCAATAGAGAGAAGCATCCTGGCTCTTTTGATGTGGTGCATGTTAAAGACAGCACTGGCAACAGCTTTGCCACCAGGCTCTCCAACATCTTTGTCATCGGCAAGGTGAGTACAGGATTCAAACAGTTGTTTAATATGGGCTGTTAGCAAGCAGTATTTGCTCAAAATTAAGACTTGAGGCTTTGGGAACTTTCTACTCATTGAGCTGCACACATTTCTGCATTCACTTTTTTTTTTTTTTGTCATGTGATAATTGAAATGTTTTTTTTTGGTAGCAAATGACTTTTTACCTTATTACAAGTTAATAGTACTAAAACTGTGTCTCTGTCATTAGGGCAACAAGCCATGGGTGTCCCTGCCTCGTGGAAAGGGTATCCGCCTGACCATTGCTGAGGAGAGAGACAAGAGACTGGCTGCCAAACAGAGCAGCAGCTAAATCAACAGACTAGCAAACACCTTGGTTTCAAATAAAAGGTTATTTACAACTACAGCAAATCTTGTCTTTTGTTGAAATGTATGAAGTGGAAAGACTTCAGAGACTCTGTTGCAGGTACTTTGAAATATAATTAGTGATATATTCAAAGTTATGGAAAAAAAAGTGCTGCTGGGGTGTATTAAGTCCATTAATTGGTGTTCTTTGGATGCGGGATTCTTTCGTATCGTCAAAACTCATAAATCCAAGGCACTCGAATAGTGTGAAAAATTAAAGCCTTTATTCACATGGAATTTGAATTTAATTAGTGATACTTTATTTTTATTTTTTAATTCAAAGTTATCTACTAGACTTGTCTCTATACCCGTGCTTGTGGTCTTGCCCACTTGAGTGTGTGTGTGTGTGTGTACATGTGACAAGTATGCAATAAATGCCAGAGCTAAAAGAAAACTAAATCCACACTATCACTAATACTGCAAGTGTATCCGATCATTCATCATGTTCAGGAACTCAGGTGCTCTGGAATTGCGTTAATTTAATTAAATATTCCATATAATTTGGCAGCCAAGTGTTGCATTTTTATTTATTTTTTATTGGTATAAAGATGGGTTTCATGAAACTGACAACTGCTTTTTACCACTTCATTCAAAGCATCACAAATACTAAATTGTAATTTGTTACATGAGGACTAGCTACTGAACAGACATTTAGAAGTACTGAAGTTCTAGTGTTCTTGTTATGTTAGTACATATGTAGTAGGTGTTGGGATAGGCTCTTCGTTTAAGATAAAGTACATTTTATTGTCCCTAGGGAGAAATCTGTCTTGGGCTTAGAAGAGGCTCCTGCATCACATAACTCAGTTAACACATGCATAGTCACAAAAATCTTAAAGACCTTCTGTTGTAGTTAGGTCTCTTAGTTAATGGTGTTTAATATCTTTATTGCAGATGAATGAATTACTAAACCAGCTTATTGGCAACACTTCACATTCTAGGATCAGTTTGTGTGTTGTATCATTTAGAATCTTGTGTGCCTCCCTCAGCACTCAGTTTTTATACATGGACTGGAGATAGTTATGTTTGTTTGCCCGTGATCTTAATGGCCGTTACTGCACTGCTAGATTATCATACGTCTATTCCACAGTGTAAGGTGTACTGTAAATAGTTTGAATGGCTGAATTGACGTTTGTTTGTACTTGTACTGACGTCTAGTGGTGTGAGTGCGGTACCACTCCAAAGTGAGCCTTTCACTTGTTGGTGCCATTGTATAAATAAAAAAAGTGTATATATATATATATATATATATATATACAGGTGCTGGTCATATAATTAGAATATCATCAAAAAGTTGATTTATTTCACTAATTCCATTCAAAAAGTGAAACTTGTATATTATATTCATTCATTACACACAGACTGATATATTTCAAATGTTTATTTCTTTTAATTTTGATGATTATAACTGACAACTAAGGAAAATCCCAAATTCAGTATCAGGTGTGTCTAGTCCTCTTGGAGTTCTATCTTTTTATGTTCTAAATACATTATATTAAATATCTGCCAATAACAGGACACATCTGGTCATGTATGCACATGTCATTTACTCTTTCTAATTTTTATTTATGTACTTATTTTTAAGTTCTACACACACCTGCTGTCTTCATGACTAGTTGAACTCTTGGGCCAAATATAGGAAATATGTAGAGTAAGAAGACAATTAGTCAAGCACAAAGATGGCAAGTACTTATTTAGCAGGTTCAGGTGTGTTTGATTAGGGCTGGAATTGAGCTTCGTAGGAGGATACATCTCCAGGAACAGGATTGGGCACCACTGTTGTTATCTAACATTTAGTTTAAAATGTAGTAGAAACAGATGAGGAAAAGCTGGATCTGAGAAGTTGCTTTAAAACTGAAAGAAACTTCATCTTCGATTAAAGATGAGCTTGCACATGCTCATTAGATTTATCTGAATCAAATAAGCAGGACGGTTTCAGCTCGGCAGTAAACATCAGCTGAACTCACATCTTAGCTTTGGCAGTGTTTGAATGAGTGGGTGTTTATAAACTAGAGAAAATATTTGTATATATGAGTCTGCTTTTGGATTTGTTGATTCTGTGGTATGATAAGATTGGAACACACCTGTGTATGTGTGTGTGTGTGTGTGTGTTTTCCTCTTGTGCCACATAGCTGAGGCTCATCTCCAGAAGGCCATATGGGTCCTGCTGAGCTTCAGCCTGTTCCTCCTGCAGCCTTTGGCCTGCTGGTCCACAGCAGCACAGCACGGCTCACCTCAACACACATTGCAGGGGCTGTCTGCCAGAACGCAATACAAACTAAAAACACACAGGCTCTGGTGTCCTTGAGTTTAAACATTCTGCTGCATTTGAAAGCATAATCATCCTCAAACCACTCACCCGCCTCCCTGTCCTGATGGACTTCTGCTAGATATTTTATCTATGGAAGTCTGTTTTTGCAAAATCATAAAAAAATTCTTTGGTAAGTCATAATAATGCCATAAAAGGTCGACGTTATGAGATGGAAAGTCACTATTATGACACAAGTTGAAATTATGACAAAAAATGAAGTTCCAAACGTAGGTTCGGGAGGAGCCTAATCATTCAGTCCTGTCAATCATCATTACAAGCCTATATAAGCAGCTCTCATTGCACCGTCCCAGCGTCAATTCTTCCGGCATCCCTCCACCTCCCCATCTCCTCCTCTATTTCTGTTATTCTCCCAGGTAGTACCGCAATGGGGGCGTTGAACTCTGCGCTCAAGCCGAGCCTCAGGTTCGAGCCTCCATTAAGAACAACAAGCCACGTCGTTCGTGTACCGTCTGTTATCAAATAGAACTTTGACTTTTTGACCTTTTGTCTCATAATTATGATTTAGTATGTCATATTTTTCCATCATAATTTTTTATGTCATAATTATGATTCACCAAAGTGTGATTTTTTTCACTTAGTGGCAGAAATAGGCTTCTGTCGTCATCCAAAGATGGAAAAAAATTATTACATACAGTCAAAATTATGACAATTTATGAAATAATGAGATTAAAAAAGTCAATCATAACATAAAATTTCAACTTTGTAACTTGTTATTATGACTTAGTATCTAATGATTGACATAGAATGTATAATCGTAATCATAATAACTTTTTGGGCTTCCATAGTCATCCGACATTTAAAAGATTAAAATAAATCACTTAAATCACATCAAATTTTATGTCAGATTTGAAGCATTTCCTCATTTATCACCCGCTATCTGGTCCACTATCATAAGTTAATAAGAGTCTAGCTACCGCTATCCCGTGAATCTGATTGCAAAAATATAATATTATGAAAAGGAAATGTGAACCTTGCCAGGCTACCTGACTCCCTCAAATCAAACTTGGCAGAAACATTCTGTCGCAGGAGACATGAAAAGAAACCAGGGACAGAAGAGTAGAAACTAGTCCTTTCAACGAAATGAGGGGGAGGAGGTTTGCCGTGAAGAAAAGGTCCACCAGGAGTGGTTCCTGTCATGCACTTGGGCCATGTGGAGTGGGGTGGGGAACCAGGAACAATGAAGACAGTCATACAGTGAGGAAAAACAAGACCCAGATGTTTCCAATCAATTCCCTGTATGAGATAAGGTTTCATATGAAGCCATGGAGAAACATGCCTGATAAGATTATAAAACATGGAGGACTCTCAGCCTCTCTCTCCCCTCCGCTCCTCATCATTTTGACTTCACTGTGACTGTACGCTCTCTCTCCGTCCAGTGTGGAAAGACTGGATGAACAAAACATCTAGGTGAGCCAAGTTCTGGTTCAGGGTGGGGGAGCGTGCACACACACACACACACACACACACACACACACACACACACACACTAGACCAGATGTGTATTTAGGGATGGGCAAATGCAAGGTTAGAATATGGGTTTTTATCTCTCTCACTGTTCTTAGTCCTGTTGGAGTCCCTTTTAAAACCTTATTTTTGGGAGCATGCGCAGAGCAAGGCTACTTTCTGAACGCACAGTTGAGTTTTCGCGAAAGATTCAGCTCATAGGGTCTTGTTGCACGAGTGGGTGAGGTCTCTCAGGCGCAGTTCATGGGAGTTTGGAGCTGTGATTTGCAGTGATCTAGTGTGAACTGGAGCGCTGCAGAGCTCCTCACAGTGGACAGTCAATTACAATGCATAAAATGCCTCCACTGTACGCGCAATCCCGAGCAAGAGTCTCCGCCAACACTCTTCAGCGCTGGCGAAACACGCACTTTTAAAGGGAGTTTACCGTAACAGCAGAAAAGATGCCCTTCTGCAAGAGGACCATAGTCCCTAAAGATGTGTGCAAGAGCGGCGGCAAGAGTCGCGGTGCGATGTTCACGGATCTGGTGGATGTGTGCGGCTTGACTCTGTGCGCGGTGCTCCGGCAGCTGTCGGATTTATCCCGTCAGTCGGTGAGCATCCTGGAGGAGCTGGAGGGAGAGCTCGCCTCCATCTGCTACCGCTCCGGAGCTCTGGAGAATAAACTTATCAGCCTGCAGAAGCACATCTCAGCACTGGCCACCAAACCGCCGGTCAAAAGTAGGAACCTTTCAGTACTTTACACGCTCTTGCTGACTTACAGATGTGTGTGGTTGACTTGTTTACTCACTCAGCTAAGTGTCAAGTTCAAGGTCTTGTTTACCCGGGTTTACATTCACCGAACAACATCGCGCGCATTTTGCAACTATGTAAACAAAACATCTCTTGACTTTCATTCTTGGGCTGCTGAGCATATTTTGAGAACAATAACGTCTTTATTAATTCTATAGATATTGTGTTCAGTCTCTAAATGTAGCTGTTTCTTCTGTCGCTGTGAATATGTAGAGATGGAGGGATGATGGTCCTGTTGGAAAGATGCAACATGTCCTTTTGTTCAAAATATGAACCTAGTGTTTAGTTCTAAAAAAAATGAAGTGCAAAGTCACTAAATAATAACAATCAAGAATTTTACCATTATACTACAGGTATTGTTTGTGTTAGGGATACTATAGGGGTCAAATTTGACCCACATTGAAAACTATTTAACAGGTCAACAGGTGTGTTTTTATTTTGTGCCAAGGAATATGATATGATATATTATTAAAATATGTTTTTAATATGAAATATTGATGGAGTCAGTAACACAATTTGACCAATAAGAGGCCGAAATGGTAAAGAATTTTGGAACAATTTCTGCAAAAGGTGTCAGGTTTCCTGGTGAATCACTTTTAGTATTTCATAATAGCTCACATATTTTATATCAACTTCTATATTATTATGCTATTTAGTTTATGAATTAACCTCCAGTGTAACTCTGTCATTTACTATGGACTCATCGCAAAAAAAAAATCCATTCCTCATATGCTAAACAGTTTTTTGCAGTGCTGCAGGTGTTTAGGAAAGTGCTGTTTTTGCTTTTATTTTTATTTTTTTGCCATGTGTTTTTGGAGAAAATTATAGCTCCGTTGTATCCCATCAAAGAACAATATGTCATAATGTGTCACCTTCTAAATAAAATCTAAAATATTTTTGTGTCAAATTTGATTTGAAATTTTGATCCAAAAGATTAAACGTCATAACTTGTTCGTCAAATGCATGATGAATTTGAAATCTAAAGGCCACTGACAAAACAGTTCATTTTATTAAACATTTTTAATTGGTTTTATTGTGTTGTATAGTCTTTTTGCCATTTTGTTTAATGTAATTTTATGACCATTGCAGTTTTATTGAACTAACAATAACCTGTTGTAACTGTGGCGTTTGGGAAATGGTTACCATGATGCATTTATGTGAGAGAACAGAATCGGATCTAGTATCTTTTTCTAGATTCATTTGTGACGTGTGTTGCCAGTTTTTATTATTATTACTGCCAGTGTATCTAGGCTGCATTGGTGAGGGAGAAAGATGGCATAAAGTTGCTATTGCCACAAATGTATAGGCCTAGTGAACAAACAAGAGATGGTCTTGTTTAAACAGAACAAATCAGTGTCAGTAGAAGTCATTTGACAGCTATTCAAGTATTAGGGTAATGACCGGCACTTTCACTTCTTAATGAACAGTAAACAAATGCATTGTCCATTCTACAAAGACTGTTTATTACCAACACATTCACACTTGGCTTTGTGTTTAACTTTCACATTATAATCTGTTGTTTTTAAATCTTTCCCATTTGCATTTGAGACGCATTTGGCATCTACTCCCCCTGACACCTCCCACACTGCTCTGTGCACTGAAACTAGATAAACCTTGCCAACTTCCACCATCTGAAGATGTGCAGAATATTTCCTCCATCCATTTCCTTTGTCTTATCAGAGAAAGCCTCTCTGTATTGTTTAGCTTAACCCTGAGCCCAGCACGTTTGGCAGAGTGCTGGAGTGCTTCTTTTCCTCTGTCCTTATCATTTTACAGTGGCAGACCACAGTAGAAACAAAGCGTGGAGATTATCCTCTAAGTTCAGGAGGAGATCACTGGTACTGTATTTGTTTAATACCGTAATCGTGAAGCATTAGCAGCTTGAACTTCCGCCATGCTTTGACATGTGGAAGATAAATGATGTGGATCTCTGTATGCAGCGGATTCTTTGGCTGGGAACTCTTCTCCACTGCGGTGTGGGGACTGAGGTCAGGTCCCTCTGGAGACCGTTTGATGGGGACAGGAGGTGAAGGAGCAGACTGGAGGCTTGTTTTTACAGTGACTGAACCAGGGACAGTTTTGCAGTTGCATTAAAACTGACAGTTGATTCAGCTCTTCCTGAATGTCAGTCAACTCCAGCGATTACTGCCTCATTCCTCAGGCATTCACGTGAAAGTCACAAGACCAAGTGTAGGTGTGTGTTTAGGCAGAAGACAGAAGGATCAAGTGGGTTATTTAAGGAGTTCTGATCCTTAAACCTTTTTTCTCTCTTTTTTTAAGTTAGGTTTTAGGGCTTAATTTGATAGGACAGTTGAGGAGAGATTTGGATCGGGAAAAGACGGAAGTCCTGGGACTCAAATTTGTGTTGCCTGGAGGCTATGGCTCCAGCTCTTTAACCTTTTCTTTTCTCTCCTACATTGTGGTGTATACACTTTTTATCTCTGAATTTTTATATTAGAGATGCATAACAAATCAGGAATTCATCAATATAAGAGATATTTTTATTTAATCTATCAGTATTGGCCGATGTTGGATATTTGATTCTGATTGCTATTTCCCTTATTTTTTACATTTTGATTAAATTTGCCATCATCTAACTCTCACTTACATCTAAAAAAACCCTAATGATTTAAAAACACTATCAAATGTAGTCTTAAGGAAATCAAATTATATAATTGATGTATTTTTCATTATGTACTTTATCTTACTTTGCAGTGCAGTTATTTTCTGTAAATGATTCATTGGCCAATCAAAACATCTGTGTTCCAAACTAGTGTGTTCATGATTCCGATAATAAATTAAAATGTGATAAGAAATATGAGTTTGCAAGCCGCAGACAGCAAAAATAACTGGAAGTGGTAAATCCACACTGACTCTTACATTAAAAATTAGGCCTAGTTGCATTTAAAGTGACTGATTTTAGTTATTCATTTGTAATTTTACCATAAAAATAATTAGCAGCTTTATATGATTATGATTATATGATTTCATTTATTTTTTCCATTTTACATGCAATGCTTTCATTTTACATGCAATACATTGCATGTAAAATGAAAAATGCTTTTTCATTTTACATGCAATGTATCCCTGCTGGCAAGTGTTTAGTGTCTGCAAGTTGATGATATCATTGTTTGATGTTCATTAGCAGATGGTTCTTCCCAAGCACCACCAATAAGCAAATTGGAAATTCTGCAGGTCTCAAAAAACAGGTCTCAAAAAAGTTGGCAACGGAGCAACAAAGGGCTGAAAAAGCAAGACATTTTGAAAAGATTCAGCTGGGAGAACATCTAGCAACTAATTAAGTTAATTGACATCAGGTCTGTAACATTATTAGCTATAAAAGGGATGTCTTAGAGAGGCAGAGTCTCTCAGAAGTAAAGATGGGCAGAGGCTCTCCATTCTGTGAAAGAGTGCATAAAAAGATTGTGGAATACTTTAAAAACAACATTCCTCAACGTCATCTACAGTGCATAACATCACCAAAAGTTTCAGAGAAACTGGAGAAATCTGTGTGCATAAGGGACAAGGCCAAAGACCTTTGTTGGATGCCCGTGGTCTTCGGGCCCTCGGATGACACTGCATCACATTTTATTCTGTCATTGGCATTAATAAATGGGCCCAGGAATACTTCCAGAAACCACTGTTGGTAAACACAATCTGCTGTGCCATCTGCAGATGCCAACTAAAGCTCTATCATGCGAAAAGGAAGCCATATGTGAACATGGTCCAGAAGCACCGTCGTATCCTGTGGGCCAAGGCTCATTTAAAATGGACTGTTTCAAAGTGGAAAAGTGTTCTATGGTCAGACGAGTCCAAATTTGACATTCTTGTTAGAAATCACGGACGCTGTGTCCTCCGGGCGAAAGAGTAGACCTTCCAGCGTGTCATCAACATTTAGTTCAAGAGCCAGCATCTCTGATGGTATGGGGGTGCATAAGTGCATACGGTATGGACAGCTTGCATGTTTTGGAAGGCACTATGAATGCTGAAAGGTATATAAAGGTTTTAGAGCAACATATGCTCCCTTCCAGATGACTTCTATTTCAGCAGGACAATGCAAAACCACATATTGCAGCTATTACAACAGCATGGCTTTGTAGTAGATGAGTCCGGGTGCTGAATTGGCCTGCCTGCAGTCCAGATCTTTCACATATAGAGAACATTTGGTGCATCATTAAACGAAAAATATGTCAAAGATGACCACAAACTCTTCAGCAGCTGGAAACCTATATCAGGCAAGAATGGGACCAAATTCCAACACCAAAACTCCAGAAACTCATAACCTCAAACTGTTTTGAAAAGAAGAGGAGATGCTACACCATGGTAAACATGCCCCCGACCCAGCTATTTTGAGATTTGTAGCAGGCATCAAATTTGAAATGAGCTAATTTTGTAAAATTTCTCTGTTTAAACATTTATGTTATCTATGTTCTGTTGTGAATAAAATAGTGGCTCATGTGATTTGAAAGTCTTTTAGTTTTCATTTTATTCAATTTTAAAAAACGTCCCAACATTTCCGGAATTCGGGTTGTATCTGTAAATGGTTATGTGCAAAGTGTCATGAATCTAGTGCAGATTATGGATGTAAATCTTAAAGTGACTTTCATATTAATGTTTGAAGATTTATATAGAGAGAATATCCCTGACTTTTAGAGGCAAAGTGTGAAGAATGCTCTGATCTGAGTGAAGCCATTGCTTTTTTCAGCGTCTTTTATAGTCTGCAAGATTAACTGGAATTTTAATAAGAGTGTGTGAGAGAGCAAGAGAGGATAGATGGAATGAGTGAGACAGAAGATCAGAGAAACGGAGGATGGAAGGAGAAATGTGAGTGGGCCAATGTGTTCAAGGACAGAGTGGCAAATATGTATTCATCTGAATGGAGAAGAAACTTCAAATTGTCTTATTTTTGGCCTCTTTTGCTCTTTTAGCTTTTCTGGTCAGGGCTCCTGAGTTGCCATAGTAATGGTCATATTGTTTTAAATGACTAAAAACCCATACAGACCTTTTTATTGCATAAACCCAACCATAGTTACAAGAAGGTGTCACCTCTCATAACAAAAATGCCATGTTCCCATCTCAAGTTGGATTATTTCTCATTCTGACCTTTTTACCACAGACAAAACAACAAGCACAAAAGTAATGAATTTGTCTGAAATTAAATGCAAAAGTTGTGCAACAAGTCCAAGAGCTTCCACCTCCAGAAACTCTGTTTCTTTCTACCTTTAATGTGCTTATTTTTTGGACTAGCGGCTAAGGGTTGACGCATAAATTCTATAACATTGTGCGTCTGTCTGCCAGATGCCTACAGATATCTGGAGAGAAACTCAGCTCCAGCACGCTCTCTCAAGCCAGAGTTGTGCTGTGCAGACATTTTGTGTGTGTTTTTATGTTGAACATATGTAAGTCACTGCTCGCCTTTCCTGTCCTGGCGTCCCATCTCTAGGCAGTTGTGCAACTCTTGGCAAGAAAGGGTTTGGCTGTGAGACTAGACCGAGTGTGTGTGTAATACACTACAGTCCGTCCAGCTCTTGCTATGACCCAATAGTGCTGTAATGTAGCAGAGGTCGACATGCTTTTGGCCCCCAGACACACTGAAACATTACTAAAACAGATACACTTTTGCTTAAAGGAATAGTTCACCTCAAAATTTAAATTTGCTGGAAATGTACTTACTCCTTAGGCTATCCAAGATGTAGATGAGTGTGTTTCTTCATCTGAACATTTGGAGAAATTAATTTAGCCTTACATCACTTGCTCACCAGTGGTTCTTCTCCAGTGAATGGGTGCCAACAAAATGAGTGTACTGATTTAATGAGTTCAAGCAAAAGCGTAAAATTACGAAAAATGTTCTATATGTTACAAAATGTATAGGCATAAACGTTTTTTTTTTAATGCAGATAATTTAATGTAAAAATAAATATTAAAATAGAATAAAAGACTACTTGATTTTACACTTTCATGACTATCTTAACACACTTTAGCACATTTTGTAATATCAAATAATGCAAAGTATTACTTTACAGTACATTTTAAATCATTAAGTGATAATAATCTATTCTTTTGCTTTAAAAAAGTACACTAATTTTGATATGTTGACTAACATAATAAAGCACATGTAAAGCACTTTTCATTTTAACTGTAGTGTGTCATTATTACATTTAATGTAAATATATTTTAAATGACCTAAATTGCAACTTCATCATTTTAATTACATCATTCACAATTACAATGTAATTACAAATATATTTAAATACATGACACAAGTTTTAATAGAAACTACTTTGGAATTTAGTTTACCATAAATGCTTGTCAGTACATTCGACAGTACACTTTAACCATATTTCAAAAACAACAGAAGCAATTGTGAAATTACATATAGATATACTTGTTACATCTAGTTTTGTATTCATCTGCTAGGAGACTTATAGTTTATTGCATTCGGTGGTATCATTGTTTGGTTCCTGTTTCCTTTTGTGTCCTATGTTCTTGAGTATATCTTATTAATTTCCATTACTGTTTGATTTCAGCCTGTCTTATTTAGCTTCTTGTTTAGTTTTGTGCATATATATGTGTATACAGTATATAATCTTGTCTTTATATGGATGATTTTTGTGCCCCAGTGCTTTTTCTTTTGTTTCCTGAATTCCTGAGTTTTTTTGTTACTAAATGCTCTCCAAGACCAACCCTAACAGTACTAAAGACCTAAGTATTTTAAGTTAAACTTGCATTTAATATAATATTATAAATATAACTTATAATATGTTTTATTTTATTGTAAGTAGCATACAAGCGTCTGATAGCATTACATTCAGTTATTCTTTAAAATACATAAAGTACTCTTTTTAAAAGTATGCTAAAGTTTACTTCTTTTTCACAAGGGTACAAACAAGTTTTAGGTAGCCCATGCTTTTAGTCTACAGTTTTTTTTAAATTCTTGACATTAATATGTTTTGAAAAGAGGCTGGGAAATGTCAGGCACATTCACACACTATGTGAATCACTTTATGTGTTTACTCTGTGTTCTCCTTTAAGATTCCTATCGAAAGAGAGAGCGAGAGAGAGGGACTACATTTCCTCTGGGCCCTGACAAACATACACACACAAACACATCCCACAAAATTAGACCAGCCACTGATGTTTGAAAAGTGTTTGTGTGAAGTTTAGCAGCTGTGTACCATTGCATCATACTGTAATATGTTTCATCATCTTCCTCCTTGTCTTTTAGCATGATTAAACCTTACTATTGTGAACAGCTGTGCAAAAGCAGCTGTTTATGTGAAGGTAGCTGGAGATGCACCAGAAATATCCATACCATCTCAAAAACCATCCACAAGAAGACTGAAACTATTATCCGCTTGTTGCCATGGCAACCGGACAACAGGTCTTCTTTTATGAGTACTGAGCATTAGCTTTGACTGAAGTGACCTCATGTTACCTCAAAGGGGGAATAATTCTGGGTCATGGGACCTGTGATAGATCCATGCAGCAGCTGCTATTACTATGGAGAGATTTCATACTGGGATCTAATTGGTGGAATATGGCAGAATCTTTCCAGGCAATGCTGCTTTACATGTTTTGCACTTTAAGCCTCAGTCTCTGTTCATGGTCTGAGCTCCAGGCAGCCAAAGAAAACAAAATCCCTCTGTTTATATTGTATGGACTTCAGCTGACCCACCACTCACAACCATAAGATAATGAAAACGAATAAACAAGAGCAGCGCTCGAAACGTTACGTTGTCTTTTTTAGCACACCAACTCTAGTTTGTCTGCATCTACACCTGATACTGGTACTGTAGTGTTTTATCAGCACACAATTACTTCGCAATAAAAGAATCGATATTTAGTTGGAGAATGGCTCCTTGTCAAGATCAACAAATGGCCTGAGTCTGGCAGTGTTGTAATAGGTGAGAAATGATTTCCAGATGTTGGAGAGAAAGTGAAGTGGCTTATAGCAGAGGGAAACATGGAAGTGCAGAAAAGGCACAAAATCAAGAGAAAAGTTGTAGGATCTGTATTTATTCAAGATTTGTTTTACACTGATTACTGCTGTAAACCCCAACAAGTTTAATAAAATGCTCAGAGAATTTGAGTCCATTCATTGTCTGATGGTAGCTTACTGTGGTAATTGGAGTTGTCGTTGTGGTAATGAGTGAAGTCTGCAGTTAGGTCAGAAACAAGGCTGTTAGCAGATGAAAGGTGTTGTTATGTAATTTAGTAAGCAAAGGTTTTTTTAAGAAATCGGGCCCTCCTCCGAAATTGGCTTTCTGTTTGAACACTCGATCCCATAGATTCAAAGAACTTTTAATGGATACCGTCTTTAGCGCCTGATTACAATTCCTCCAAAATCACATTATGATATGAGGTATGTTACAATGACCATATTTAGCTTATGTACTAGTGTAGCATACAAACACACAATTAGCCTCATAACTGTTTATCAAGTGAAATTATTTATATTGTCCAATATGCACTTTGCACAACATGATTTAGAAGGATGACCCAATTTCCTACTTCTTTTAAAGCGGTTCTTTTCAGTGAAACACCCATTTGGTTTGCCAAATCAGACTGAATCAGTCCATACAGATCACATCTCCAGTAAACACCGTTAACTACTTACTCAATCATCGAAATAGTTTCACAGATATATTTAACAATTGGTCTCAAAATCTATCTCAAAACACTCCGACCAGTTAAAAAGATTTGTGAACTAGCGGGCCTTGAGGTAATAGTTCACTGACTTTATGATCACATGCATCGTGGTAGTGTCATGAACGTGTGTCGAAGACTGACACAGAAGAGAAGAAATAAAGTCGTCATTTTTGTTTTCTTTGCGCACAACAACGTATTCTCATATCTTCATTTAATTAAAGGGATAGTTCACCCAAAAATGGTTCACCTTTCATTAATTACCCTCATGTCATTTCAAAGACCTTTGTTTATCTTCGGAACACAAATTAAGATATTTTTGATGAAATCCAAGAGCTCCCTGACCCTTCATAGACAGCAAGGGTACTACCATGGTCAAGGCACAGTAATGTAGTAAGGACATCATTAATATAGTCCATGTGACATCAGTGGTTCAACTGTAATTTTACGAAGCTACGAGAATACTTTTTGTGTGCAAAGAAAACAAAAATAATGACTTTATTTAACAATTCTTCTCCTCTGTGTCACCGTAGGGCCATTGGAGAGTATCACGATGCATGTAGTCTCTATAATGGCGGAAGACATTAACTTGCGAGAGAGGAATTGTTGAATAAAGTTGCCAGATGCGCACAAAAATATTCTTGTAGCATCATAAAATTAAGGTTTAACCACTGATGTCTCATGGAATATTTTAACGATGCCCTTACTACTTTTCTGGGCCTTGAACTTGGTAGTTCAGGGCTCTAGGCTTACTTTAAAAAAAATTAGGAGCACCCTTTAATCAATAATCAAAAATTCTGATCAAAAAAATTAACCTTCCTATTACCAGCAGGTGGCGACAAGTCACTGATTTTATCACTGAATCATTCATTTAATTGATTCGTTCGAAGCATCTGACTGTCTTTATATGGGTAATTGAATCATTAGGTGTGTTTGACTTCAAGCTGTGCAGCAAAAATCGGCTGCCGCCTGACAAAAGCAATGCATTCTGGTTAGAACATTTGTCTGACTTTGATCGGCGCTGCAGCCTCCTTACGATCACATGCCATCAAAGTACCGTGAGAGCAAAACGAGACCAGCAGTTGCTCAAAATCGGCTGCGAGAGCCTTGATGTCGACACACTTTATTCTCATTGGTTAGATTCTGTGATGACAAGCACGAGGTGTGTTGCGTGTTTTTTTCTATCAATTCAATTCCAATAACGCTCACAAATCTATGTTTTTACAACAGTAAAAGCTTTTTTAGTGTAGTCGCACTATATTGAATCACGTTTATCAATAAAACACTGATAAAAGCATACCCCCACTTTATTGGTCTTTAAATAGTATATATTTATATTGAAGTTTATTCATGAATAGATGGTGCTGTATTAAGCAGTATATAAAAAGTGTTTCTGTTGCTCATATTGTACAAATTTATATATTATATAAATACACAGACGTTTCAGAAATGTTTTCATGAGCAACAGAAACACTTTTTATATACTGCTCAAAACAGCGCCCTCTGTTCAAGAATAAAGTTCAACATAATCATATACTATTTAAATACTAATAAAGTGGGGTACATATGGTTTTATCAGTGTTTTTGATAATCAGGACTCAATATCCCAGACAGCAAGCAGTGTCGGCCCAGATCAGGTCCACATCTGGCCCACATGGATTTCACGTATTCTCCTTGTGCCCCTCCAGATTCTTCTTGTGCCCCTAGATCATCCACTGGATACTTAAAAAAAATCTAAACATTAAATTAGTTACATATTAAAATGACCAGAGATATAGCGCAACTGTATTTTTCTTGCGCGCGTTCTACAGCTCCCCCACACTGACAGAATTTCATGTGAAATGTTCAAGGCCTATGGACAGGTTATTGCTGACAGGATACGACATTCGGTAAGTGAATATCATGATATTATCTGTCAGAAACGTTATCAACACTGTCAAAAACAGTATTTAACACTACACAGATCTGTACAACAGGTTACATAATGAAATGAAATACGCAAACACTAGCGCCATGAAGAAGTCTATGCTATGTCATTCAGTATAGTAGTTAAATGTTCACAAATCATGTTATAAACATTCATAAGAGCATTAGACAAAGTTATCAGCTATATAGCAATGGTTATTAATAAAAACTATAACAGTAATACATTGTTGCATGAATAATAAACAACTGATAAAATTATCCACCCCAAACTATAGTACAGTAGGCCTATTAACAAATTTTGATGCAATAGGGTATGATTTAAAAACGATCATCCCTCAAAACAGAGAAAACGTCTTCCAAACATCTACATGTCTGTGTCTTTTAAAGTATTTAATGCTGCCCCGTAAAATAATGCTGCCCCATCAAGTTTTCGAAATGCCCCCCCCAGTCACGCAATCCTACCGGGCCACTTTGTTTGTTATAATGAGAGGATACGTCTGTGATATATTAGCCTACTCAACGCTGCAAAAACACACAAGTACGTTAGAAACCTTTGAAGCTCCCTCAGCGCAAACACAAATACGCTGATCAGGTCAGTCGCACAGGTGCTCCTAAATATTTTTTTATAGTTGCACTGTAGAGCCCTGTAGTTGCATTGCTGTCTATGCAAGGTCAGAAAGCTCTCGGATTTCATTAAAATATCTCATTTGTGTTCTGGAGATGAACGAAGGTCTTATGGGGTTTGGAACGACATGAGGGTGAGTAATTAATGACAGAATTTTCTTTTTTGGATGAACTATCCCTATAAAAGTGGATTTGCTTTACTTTCAACCCTGGAGCATGAACTTTTGGAATAGTGTAAGAACCACTTTGAAGTCAAAAGTGTACAATGCAAATTAAATTGACCCATAACAATTTAAATTATAAAAGGCCATAATTGTGTGCAAAAACTAGAGTCTTCTTAGTGTTGTCTTCTTGGGAGTTATTCCTAATATCTTAACACTGTGCAGGCAGGTTGATCAGTCTGTTCTGGAGGAGAGAGGTGTTAGAGTGCAGTATAAGAACAGACAGTACGAGTGCTGAGGCTCACACTGAGTTTTAATTCTGGTGCCATAATGAGGACCGTATGTGTGAACGCACCCCTGTGCTGTGCAGCACTACAGGCCTCGAGCTCCACCCAGTCCACACTCACACACACACACACACACACACACACACACACACACACACACACACACACACACACACACACACACACACACACACACACACACACACACACACACACACACACACACACACACACACACACACACACACACACACACACCCCTGCCTGTTCATACTGTGAATACACACAAATATGTGTGAACATTTCAAGGAATATGTCTTTTAATTATACACTCATCACAGCATGACAGTAGCCGAGCCATCTGATAAATGCATCAAAAATACACTGCATGGCGAGTGTAGTGATTTTGTTTAGTGGTTTTTATTCCACATCTCTAGCCAAATCACCAAACCCACATTCCTCTGGTGGGTCCAGCATGTTTCTTGTAAACGGGTTCCACTGGCCACTAATTTCCAGTCTCTGGAGCGCTTCCGACCACAACACAAACACGGGGAACAGAGGTGGATGCCATCACATCACTCAAGGTGTCAAATTCTGCTGTGGATGTAGAGTGAAAGAGAGTAGCTTGCTCTTTCCTTTAGCCATACACCATGAAGTGTATGAAATTTGACTTTACTGCCAGTGTAGCAATGAATTATAGTGACAGGTTGTGCCTCACTATAAAATATATGATTTTAAATTTCTTAGTGTGTTACTGTCCTAAACTTCTTGAGGGGTAAACCAGCTTTGATTTGTTATAGTGTGCAGAAGTAGAGCACTGCAGGGATGATGTATTTTTATAGCCCGACCCAGAGGTTAGGTTCCCTCAACATCCATTGGCTTTTGGATTATTGTAGAAAAAACAAAAGTGTCCAACAAAGGTTTATGGATTCTTACAGGTTTTGTCCATTAAGATAATCTTCACAAATGAACACAACTTTTATGAAGCCTACAAGAGATAAAAATAAAAATCTAAACTTAGGCTATAAACAAACTTCAGCACAGTTGCTTAGTTTCACCACAACTAAGCCTTCAACAGATCATTGAAATTATTTAAAATCTACAAGTTTGAGGAGAATAGTTTGCAAAAGCGAGAGTAACAAGTGTGTAAAAGCAGACTAGTGAGTATGTGAGTGTACCTGTTTGGTCTGATGACTTTTAATGTCAAACTCAGTGTCAGTGCTTAAAAAAACACAAGTGGGGTTTTACTGATGTATTTTATGTTGTAACATAAAATGTGAAAATATCCTGAACTTGTGTTAACCACAGTTTTTTTTTCCGCAGACATTTAACCAAAAGCCCATTCAAAAAAATAAAAAATAAAAATAGAATTATGCCAACTCATTTTTGGGTTTTCCTGCATCACAATTTGATCTTTGTTTGCTGATGTTTAATTAGTGAGTTGTAACTGCACTTTTTCCAGGTGTCTGACTTTGGACACACATGATGATTCATGTTTCTTCATGTGCAGTAGATGATATAGATCAATGAAATGGTGACAATGAAAAATGCGTCACAGGTCTGGTCCGATAGAGTCAAACAATGCAGCAAAACAATGCAAAGTGGAAATAATAAAAATGTTTACCACACTAAATACTTAATCAGGATAACAAATCAATAGATTTTGGGATATAATAGGCCTATTGCTGTTAATGTCAAATCTGTCTGTGATGTCGAACTCCAGAGATTTTAATAGTTTAGTTTGTCTGTCACTTGGTAGAAGTAGCCGAATTAGGTAGTAGCTGAAATATTTACAGCATGGACGGATTGCATGATATTCTACCCCTATGAAAAAATAACAAAAAGCTACCTAATTTTTGCCACTGTATTGCATCACCTAAGTGAAATCTTCCCTGTAACAAAACCAGTTGAGAACCACTAATATAGATGCATCAGTACATGATGTGAGAACAGCAGGTGTTTCATACCGGTGATACAGTGTGAATGTGCTGGTTGTTAATTTTCAGCAGTGTTGCCTTGTTTGTGTGAGCGCGTGTGTGTGTAAGCTGTGATTTGAGGCTGACGCCGCAGAATTTGCTGCAGTGAGGATGGAAAGACACAGAACTGATGAGAGAGAGCGAGAGGGAGAAAGTGTGAAAGGAAAAGCAGCTGCATCCTCTTGTCCTGACTCTCTGTGAACTCCTGTGTTAGGTGTGTGTGTGTGTGTCCGTGCGCGTCTGTGCTCAGAGTATGACGCCGTCCACGAGGGAAAATGCACATTCCTGACTTGTCATTTATTCAGCACAGACAACTTTAGGAACAGAGGATCAGCAGACAGGGTGTGTGTGTGTTATCGGACTGTACAGTGATGCGTTGGAGGAGGCGGAGGTCTCCGGGACAGGGCAGGCAGGGGGAAACGAGGGGATCGGAGGCAGCGTTCACCATGCCCTTCTTCAGAGGTAACGGAGCTTTACTGTGCTCATCTATGTGCTGCTCTTTAACACTGTTAGGTGAAGGTGTGTGCTCTCTGTAGAGACTGTGCATGATTTGTAATGTTCAGTATGTTTGTATGTCTTGTAGTTTATAGTGCTGTGTATGATGTGCTGCAGTCTCAGGTATTCACTGGTCGCTCTTTCATCATGCGCTCTATTCCATCACACACACACTGATCGCACACTTCCTCAGTGTGTTTGCACACAGTTCACTCTTCTGCAAAAAAGTTTAAGCATAAGGAATTACATAAACTAAGGTAATTACCTTTCTACATATAAATATGTTACATTTTATAATATATTATCATTTAAAGTATGATGATTTATATTAATTTGGTTTAATAATAATAACAATAATAATAAAAACAGTCTTTATTAAGAATCATTTTTATGATTTTGAAAAATAAAGAATTTATACCATTTATACAGTTCTTGGGAGTTTTACACATACTGAAATAGGAGTCAGTGATGCAGTATATGGTAAGGCCAGTAAATGTTAACACTTTTAATTGCATGTGTTATCAAATGTGGAATGGTGGTGATTTTCTGGCGTCTTTTCTCCGTCTCTTACACGTTAAATAGGGAATGAGGACTGATATGTTGGTCTTATGACTGCAGTATCAGTTTACTGTTTATCAACTAGCCAGGCCTCAGATTTCTGCTCACTGACTCAACATCTGCAATTCTTTTCATACTTGCTTTGTGGACTAAAACAGACAGAAAGCAGCAGAATAAAGCCGAGCATTGAGCTGTGCCCTCTGGGCATGGGGCATAGAGACCTTCAGCTCCAATCATCATATGACACTATCAGATGGGAGTGACTTTTACCTCATTGCAGCCAAACCAAATTTTTTGTTTTTCATGTGTGCACTCAGTAAAGGACTGAAGATTTCATACTGGCATTCATCCAATTACAAGTAAATATATTTGTTTGTTTCGGTGGTTTAAGCCTTAATAGGAGGCCTGAGAAATGTGACCTAATCAGTTTAGATGTTTGTGTTTTCTTTTTAGGTACTAAGAGACGTTTTTGGCTTTCTGGGTGAGATTCTTGCATTTTATTTGATCCATATTTCATGAAACGTGTTTCTCAAAGTCTTCTGATTCTGGTCCAGGCAATGGGTCCAGAATGTTGAGGAGCTGAGATGATCTTTTATTCTTTCAGTTTGTGTTGCTGGATGAGATTAAAAGAGATCTTTCACGACTGGTTAGTGTTGTATTGTTTCATTTTTAACTCAAAACAGACAGTTTCATGATTGGTGGTTTCTACACAGACCCTTTTTATACATTGATTGGATGTTTTTAATAAAAATTTATTGGACAGTTTTCATTTGAATTTATAGGTTATTACCTTGTGAGTCTGTTTATCTACTGTCATTTGGATTCTGGACCACATAACCACAATTGACTACCCATGGACCACAATAGAGAGTAAACAGATGTGCACTACTGTTCAAATGTAAAAGAATCCTAAATGGAAGTATCATGATTTACAGAAAAATATTACGTTTTCCACATTGATGATAATATAAAATGTTTCTTGGGCACCAAATCAGCTCATTAGAATTAATGAGTGCTGAAAAGTCAGCTTTGCCATCACAGGAATAAATTCGATTTTAAAATATATTACAAAAGAAAACTGTTATTTTAAATTGAAATAAGATTTTACGGTCACACTTTATTTTAAGGTCCAATTCTCACTATTAACAAACCATTAACAACGACTTTTGCCTCAATAGACTCTTAACTTGCTGCTTATTAATAGTTAGTAAGGTAGTTGTTAAGTTTAGGTATTGTGTAGGATTAGGGATTTAGAATATGGTCATGCAGAATATGTGCTTCAAAAGTACTAATAAACAGCCAATATGCAATTAATACACTGTAAAAAATGACTGATTTAAACGGTAAAAAACTGTCAAAATGCTACAGTAAAAACCTGTTAAATGGTTAACGGTAAGTTCCTGTAAAATCTACAGGGAAAAACTACCGTTCCCAGAATTCCCTGCATTGCATTTCAAATTTAGTTTGAATTTGATGTTTTTTCTTTAAAATAACTGTTTCTTCTTAGTTTTTTTTCTTATCAGTTATGTTTATTAGGGTTATATGTTACATCTAATGTTGTTAAATTAATGTTTATTGCATATTTCAGTTTAATGAGTCTCACCATGATGGTGGTTAGTGCTTGTGTGATTGAAACTGTGCACCTTCTATATATGTTATTATTTAAAAGCTGCTTGTGATGGGCTTTGGTTCATCATGTGACTTTCTCATCACCTCCTGCATTTGGTGGTTATCAGTGTATTACAAAGGTACAAAACAGATTTCAGTACTTTAATAGGTTGGTATATTAATATTATATCAGTTAATGAAATTACGGTATTTAACTGTAAATTTAAGTTAAAACCTAAAATGTTGTTACCATATTTTTTTATGGAAGAATTCCGGCAACCACAGCTGCCATTTTTTTTTACCGTAAATTTTATGGAATTTTTTTTACAGTGTAGGCATGCTAATAAGCAACTAATTTGTAATGAGAATTAGTCCCTATACTAAAGTGTTACAGATTTTACAATACTGCTGATTTTACTGTATCAAATTCATTAAGCCTTTGTGAGCAAATAGACTTCTTTCAAAACATAAAAAAAAAATCTTACTGACAACAAACTTCTGAACAGTACTGTGTGTCAATACAATAAACATTTAAATAAAAATGACTATACATTTCTGTTATATTCAAGTACACAAACAGATTTTGGCTTCGCTGAGTTTTGCAGGGAAAGTAGGTTATGTAGTCTGGGACCATTTCTTTACAGTTAAAGTCTTTATAAACACTGAGGTCTGGCCAGATCTGTGGTAATGCTTTGAAAGGGTTTTACAGAGAATAACAGTGTTTTCAATTTCTAAATGTTTCTGGTAGTATTTAAATTAGGGAAATAACTAGGGATGGTTTGGCATTCGATTAAATAAAATAAATGGTGGATGAGGAGACCCCCCTCCTCCTCCTCACAATGTAAAGCGTTTTGAGTGCCTAGAAAAGCGCTATATAAATGTAAGGAATTATTATTATTATTATTATTAAATACGTGGTCCAGAAATTGTGGATGTTCAACTTCTTAAATTCCTCCTGTTGTGCTGAGGTAACATATAAGTTGCATTTGTCTTTTTTTGCCCTCCTGACTGATGCCATTAGCTCATATTTGGCAGATGCAACTCAGCGCTAACCCCAGCGTTTGTTGTTGTCGTTGTTGTTTATTTTTAGAGGAAACCGCTGAGAGTGTTCTGCCGCCTTAGTGCCATGATACGACATTCACGGGCATGCTGGGATAGCTAAATCCCTAGGCCTGCTGACAAGTCTCAATAGTATGTGCCCAGTGTGGGTCTTACAGCAGATTTGTGGATTCTGTTACGTGATTAATATTTAGATAAGAAAACATCCTAACAGGAAGGAAGATCTGAAAACACGTCTACAGAGAGTCTGAATCATCTGCTCTTTGTTGAAAGTTTGGTCAGCTAATCATCTCCATGGAAACAGACTGAATGACTTTCAGAAAGTCAGTAGTATGGGAGCCTGATGTGAAATCACCTGGTGTGAAAAAGTTTTAGTAACCACATTACATGCATAATGTCCCCATGTTGTCTAATTACATTAACGACCGTCATGAGCCAACTTGTGAACTGATGCTCAACACTCATGCTTGTAATTACATCATCTTGCACTTTAAAGCACTTTAATCTCCGCCCCTCATCCTTTTCCCTCCATTCGCAATGATGTCATCCTCTCCGTTTTGTTTGCATTGGTTTTACATTCCTCAACGAGTTAAAGTGTGCAGATGGCATGCTTATGTTTTAGGCTACTATATACTAGTGCTGATGTGGAAAGGCCTCTATAACTTCCACTTGAGTTTCTGAAATCTGGGGGGATGGGAGTGAAGGTATAGAACGAGACTCAAGAAATGGTGCTGATGGCCTGGCCCCGCTTTCCAAGTAGGAAATGAGCACCGTGTGCATTGTGTAAATGTGAGCGTGCATATGTGTGTCTTTTTGCACGTGTGTTTGTGAGGCTCCAAGGCGCAAGAGGTGCATGGGCGTCCCCCGACGGCTCGTAATGCTGAGCAGATGTTTTCCACTTTCCATGTTCGTATTAATCCAGTTATGTGGACAACAAAGAAGCAACCTTTTCCAATACAGCGCACTCTTTTCCAGCACAAAACAACCCATTGCTCCGTTCTCACAGCTCTGATAGTTATCTCAGTTAGGCGGCCATTCCAGAGCAATAGCGTTCTCTCCATATTTCTCTCACACCCTCTTTCTTCCCTCCGTGCCTGCGCTCCATTGTTCCATTTTCTTAAATATAAGCCTGTTCCAGCTATTGAATTGTTATTGAAGTTTACACAGTGGTAAATCACCCCTTTCGATCCTCACTATCTGTATGGTCTGCAGTGGATTATGGGTATTTCTTCTTTATAACAAGTCAGTCAGGTTTCTTCACTGTTTGTTTTGTTTACATTCTCTAAGAGGCTTAAGGCATAGAGCAAAAATTGCTTTTTCCGCTAAACCCTTTTCATTAAGTACTATTCAAAGATCAGTTTTGTTTATTTTGAGATTTTCAGGGTTACAAGGAGAGAGATGACCACCCAGACCAGTGCCGGGAGACTATGGAAAAGTTTTCTTCACGCTCTAGGGGATTTGGCCCGGATTGGACACGTGTCATTGTCTTAACACCATTCATTCTTTAAAATGTTTTCGTCTTTGTGAGGGAATGAATTCATAACCTGTGTTTTTTGCCTCACTACATGCCTTTCATTCCGCTCGTCCTTTGAGTCTGAATCTTCGTGTTGGCTGCTTGTCCTGGCACACGCAGAATCATCTTGGATGCTGCAGGCCCACATTAGGAGCTTTTCCCTGACCACACACACCTCCCAATGGTGCAGTGAGGCCGTGGCCCTATTCTCTTTTGCTGGTTAACCCAGCTCAGCTTCTCATACCACGGAAAACATCTTTTCACTGCTTCAGGCGAACAATGGCATCACTCAGTGAGTCAGTGCATATTGTTAAAGCATTGTGAAATGTTTATTCATTGTTCTTTTCAGGTGATGTAAGATTAAAAATGACATCATGACTACATGTATGTATATATGTATGTATGTATATATATATATATATAGATAGATAGATAGATAGATAGATAGATAGATACACACATTATATACATGCATACACTACCATTTAAGAGTTTGAGGTTGGTAAGATTTTTTGTCTCTTTTACTCATCAAATCTGCATATTTTTATTTGAATCAAAAATACAGTAAAAACAGTAATATATATATTTTTTATTTTATTATATTTACAATTTTCGACTTATTCAGGAAAGTTGAATTTTCAGCAGCCATTAGTCCAGTCTTCAGTGTCACATGATCCTTCTGAAATCTTTCTAATATGCTGATTTGGTGCTCAAGAAACATTTCTTTTTTTATTGTCAACATTTGAAACAGTTGAGCGGATTAATTTTTTGAGGAAACTGTGATTTTTTTTTCAGACATTTGATAGCTTAAATGTTTTCACTGTCACACTTCTGATCAATTTTATGCATCTTTGAAAAAAGTTCTTTATAAAATATTACTGACCTAAACCTTTTAGCCTCGTTCAGACTGTCAGCCCAAATCCGAACCCTGAACCCTGACCCCTGACCCCTTTATAGAAGATGGTTGTTAGAGCTCATGTTAGACTAGATCGGAAAGGTACAAGTTAAGACAAATTATTTTTTAAAGTTACACAAGCTCTGAGTGTGAAATGAGTGTTGTGTGTATTTGTGTCACTCTTGCATGTGTGCAATATCACTGTCTCAATTATATCCTTATTGTGGAATTTCTGACTCACTCACACACACACACCAATCAGTGTCAGATTTAATGGTGGTGACAGAGGGTTATGTGAGTGGGTGTACGGGAAGGGAAGGCCTTTGTCATTATGCCCTCTGGCCGGTTTGAGGGAGACACACACAATAAGGTCTTTAGAGCATCACTCAGCATGCACTCCATTAGCTGTAGGTCTGAGTGAAGTGTTTAGTATTATAAAATAATCAGTATGGATTGTGTGTGTATATGGGCCCATGAGGAATTGTACGTATTACATGTGTTGTTGCTCAGTAATTTAACTGTTAGAATGAGTGTGTCACACCACAACAAACAATGGACCATGGTTTGGATAAATACTAGAGAACCACCAGTGGAATGTAACCTATCATCTTAAATTCCCCAGAATGCGTCTCACAAAGTGTGCTCCGCAGTCATGTGCTCAATCTTGATCTGCACTCAGCTTTCATAACACACAAAACACTGTGTTCACACAGCGCCATCTTTTCTCTGTTCCTTCTTTCATGGTATGGTCTAGTCATTGACTGATAAATGTATTGTGCACATTTACCCCCCCCCCCCCCCCCTAAATATTTTAAGTATATAAATGAGTTAAATATTGTGTAAATTAATATTAAATCATATTAAGGGGATAGTTCATCCAAAACATATTCTAAAAATATCCTGTCATCATTTACTCACCCTCAAACCTGTATGATTTTATTTATTTTCTTCTGCAGAACACAAAATAAGTTATTCTGAAGAACATTGAGAGCCAAACAACATTGAAGCCCAATGACATCTATAGTTTTTTATGTTTCACAGAATAAAGAAGGTCATACAGTTTTGAAATCACATGAGCAATAACAGAATGTTCATTTTAGGTGATCTGTCCCTTTAATTATAATATTATGGGTTCCAGAAGTCTGAGATCACTAATGAAATAGCACAGGTATATTTGTAGCAATAGCCAACAATGCATTGTATGGGTCAAAATTATATATTTTTCTTTTATGCCAAAAATCATTATGATATTCATTAACGATCATGTTCCATGAAGATATTTTTGTAAGTTTCCTACCATAAATATACCAAAACTTAATTTTTGATTAGTAACATGCATTTCTAAGAACTTCATTTGGACAACTTTAAAGGCGATTTTTTTCAGTATTTAGATTTTTTTGCACCCTAGGATTCCAGATTTTCAAATAGTGGTATTTCGGCCAATTATTTGGGGTAGTTGTTTTAGTTTGTTTAAACGCTTATTTTGCCTTATTCCAAAACATTTCAAGCCATTTTGAGGCCCATTTGGAAGTTTGCTGAGGCCCCCTAGTGGATCCTGACCCCTGCTTGAGAACCACTGATCTAGAAATAGTTTGACCCAGTCCTGCTTAAATACTGAGTAATTTCACTCACATGCCCCTGTGTTCAAAATGTGTCTCAAATGTACCAGTGTTTGAATTCTTGCAAACAGCTGACTACAATTTCCTAGCTCTGTCTGCACTTGAGCAGGTCATAATCACTAAATTCAGTGTTTCTGAGACCAAATATTACAGATAATAAAGCTGAAGAAAACAAAATCATTCTGAAGGGCACAGAGATATTAATCAGATTATGGGTGGGTTTGCTCCTCTGGGTTTGGTGGGCAATGAAAAGAAAATTGGGAGGTTGGGAGACGGATATAGGAGGAGGGAGAGTGTCTGACAGACTTAATTGAGTTTATAAGCAGTTGAGAATGGAGATAGTGGCATCTTTATATACTGGAGAACAGATCGGCCCAGTGCTTAACTGAAAGACGGGCCAGCTGGGAGCCTATGCACAGCTCAGTCAAAGAGTCACACCATCTCAGAGTGTGTGTGTGTGTGTGTGTGTGTGTGTGTGTTTGTGTGTGTATGTGGAGGCCTAACTCCTCCTCCTCTCTGTAATTCTGTGTGTGTGTGTGTGTGTAGGCCTCAGTTTCTATATGTGTTTGACATACCGTTGGACTGTTTGTTTAGCTGCATCTTTTGATCCTTGTGAAAAGGTTAGTATATTTGCTTGCAAATTTGATATATGTGTATACATT
Organism: Acrossocheilus fasciatus; assembly: GCA_036784905.1. NCBI lineage: Eukaryota > Metazoa > Chordata > Actinopteri > Cypriniformes > Cyprinidae > Acrossocheilus > Acrossocheilus fasciatus. The sequence continues at coordinate 29,796,387 of CM071944.1, forward strand.
TGCATGGGTGTGTATGTGTGTGTGCGTTTGTGTATTCCTTCACTTTCTTCTCTGTGGTATATGGACTCATGCCGCGTTGCAGTTCTAATTTGCTAAGATGTGCTGAAAGCAGAATGCAGACACAAATACCCACACTTGGGTGTTCTATTAAGATTGTGTGATGTTCGTCCAAGAGTCACTGATTTTGATGCTAACTCAAATTCGTTGATTTTGAGTCAGAAATGGTTTTAGGTTGAGGTGTTGCATAAGTGAAGGATTAATTACTGTTCAACTGTCTTTGGTTTGTTGTTTCTTCAGTGCGGTTTACTATATCTGTCAGTCTGTTTGGGTGGGATAAGCACACACATCTAGAGGCAAAGGACAATGGGGAGGTAAACAGCAGGTGTGTGTATATGTGTCTAAGGGCTAAACACCTTTAAAACGGTTGATAAATGAATGTTTTTAAATGACCTACTCTGTTGTTCTCCTACATTTACTTCCCATTCTGCCTCCTATCCTTTTTGTGTGACCTCTTCAATGGCTGCTTGTCATCCCGACACGTTACTCTCTGTAAAGCCCTTTAGAATTCACTGATAGTGTTGTGTGTTACTGACTGCTTAGCTTTCTGGAAAAAAGGTTCAGTTTGAATCAGTGACAGGGACTGACTATTGGGAAATGAACGGCATCATTCATTAGAGAAATGGATGAACGTGTTTAATAAATGACCAGTAGAACTGTTATATTGTTTCCCCGGTTGGATGTTCTCCTTTGTCACTAAAAATTTTATCTTTGTTTCTTCCTTCTCTGTTGAAAAACCTTACCGAAATCCAAGTCATTCAGTACACACATAAGAGGAATTCTGTCTCAAAATTGCAGGCTTTTGTACATTCATCTCTTGTCCTCCTCAAAACAACTGCTTGATTAATAAGAGAATATATTTTCTAGCATGTATCATTTATACTATTTCTTCCAATAACAAGCTTAAACCTTCAAAATAATATTTTAGAGAATATTTTGCATAGAAAATGTTTCGGAAAATGGATGATATTCAAATAAATACACAAGAATTTACATGGTTGTGAATGGATTTCCTGAAATTAATAGTAAAAAGCATAAACACCTGGATGTCTGTTCTTAAGAGCAGACTCTATAAATATTTTTCTTTTATTTGCAACTGCGGCAGCATCTGCAGTTCCATTCACATCCACTAGAGGGAATAACAACACTATTCATTACTGCCTTGAACTGTGTGATCTGCCCTGCTCATGTCCTCTTAACTTTGTTATGGTCTTTATTTTAAATCTCGGCACAATTAAGCACCTGGCGTAACCGATGGATGGTTCACCCTCCTGCATTTGTAAAAGCTCTTATGTACAGAGAGATTGGGGAACAGCAGACTCAGTGGCCCCAGGCCTTGGAGAGAAGCCTTTTTTTACTGAGAGAGATTATGTTGTCTACGCTGCTGTTTACAGTATGAAGAGGAAGACAGAGAGAGAAAGAGGCAGAGAGCATTTGCCTTATTAGGATATAGGATATATAAGTAGATTGAGTATTTCCTTCCTTTTAAAGGGTTAGTTCACCCCGAAATGAAAACACTGTCATTAATTACTCACCCTCATGTCGTTCCAAACCTGTAAGACCTTCGCTCATCTTCGGATTGTGATACTTTTACCGATATATTTACTACGTTTCTGGACCTGGGAACATTTCAGTTATGTTGCTGTCTATGGAGGGTCAGATAGCTCTCCGATTTCATAAAAAATATCTTAATTTGCATTCCGAAGATGAACGAAGGTCTTACGGGTTTGGAACGACATGAGGGTGAGTAATTAATGACAGAATTTTCATTTTGGGGTGAACTAACCCTTTAAGGGATTTAAGGGATTATATGCCAGAGTGTGGGGTTTTGTGCATGAAATTGTAATTTAAAGTGTATTTTAATACTATTTAATAGTCTTGCCATGGGCATGCAGAAGACTGACGTCATGCATGATCACATGCTCATGAAAAAAACGTGTCTGCAAGCATGCATTCATGTTTTGATAAATAACATTACAGGAAATGAGCGAGATTATGCTGCTTTTGTTCTTTCTTCTGTTTCCTCTATTGTGACTCTTGGGATCTGGAAAGATAAGATGCAGTTCTACATCAAATGCTGTCCAAGATGCAGCTCCGCCTCCAACTCTTCATCATAACTGTTGTGCTGTTTTTAAGGTCTGTTGTGCAAACCAGTGGTGTGCAGTAGTGTTCTGAAATGAGGAGGCAAAGTCAATTTTTTTTAATGTAAATTCATGTTACAGTTACACTTAAGGTTGACACATCTTCAGGTTAAAAAAATAAACACTACTTACACATCAAGAAAACAAGGTCAACAACAATCAATACAATTCTTGCATTTTTTTCAGTGCAGTCTAGTTATTGTTCTGTTTAATAATTATATATATATATATATATATATATATATATATATATATATATATATATGTGTGTGTGTTGTTAACTGATGTTCAGCTGTTCTTTTTAATGGTCAAATTATGTAATTATTTACCTTTCATTTCAGTTTCAGTGTGACATGACATAAATTGGTGATATCTAAGTGGGTGTGTTGTTTATGTATGTCTAATTAGTTTTCCCTTTAACCATTATTTATTAATTCAGATAAATTTGCAGATGACATTTCCTCATTCATTCTCAATTACCCCCCTACCAAACCTACGACTTGATGGGCTCAGGGGAAGCAAGAGAGACGCTGCCTCCTGCTGTAACTTTTAACTGCTGGTGTTGCTGTGGGACAGTGTCACTTTATAAAAATCAAGTGATTTATACAGTTTAATGTCATGTTTTGGGATAATTGCATTGTTTTATTTCTATGCTGTGGAGGAGGCACTACCTCCCTGGCCTCCTTGGAGGAAACCCCCCCCGGTGCAAACTCCATAGGACATCTAGACCTGTGTGATTCAGAAGGGTTGTGGCAGAAATCAGATATTTGAAACTTTTAAACTGCTAAACAAAACAAGATTATCCCGCTTCAAACTATTACACACTTCAACTGTAAATGGTTTTAGTTTTTGTTTGTGGGATTTTTCAATTACTCTTTCAACAGGTTACATGTTACACCAGTAGGTGCTAACAAGTAATTTTTTATGAGTGAGTCACTGAATCATTCATTCAGTCATTAGTTTTGTTCAAAACATTGGCTGCATTTGAAAGCTGCGGCATCTGAAGAGATCTGCTGAATGAAATAACTTCATCTGATCATCATTTTTTGAATAGAGCATAGCTGTATCCTTCGCTGCTAATAATATCCCACGTGTATTAGGTCTATCTGATTATATAAAAATGATAATAATGCACGCCCCCCCACCTCCATTGATCAAAGTGTTCAGCACGGTCATCTGTGAGTGACGTCACCTCCCAATACAAACACGACCCTTAGTATAGCCCTGCCCCCTCACAATGATTGACAGCTTTCCGTGTAGACATCAGAAATTCAAATGCAAAAGGAATTGCGATTTCATTTGAGTTTTGGCAGGTTACATGCAGACACAGAGAGAGTGAAAAAGCAAATGTGGTAATTAATATTGCTATTTAAATATGACAGGCTCATAACTCTTAAGACATGGGAAATACAATTACAAATGGACTTTGCTTTTTCTTTTGAAATGTGGCAGTCACTGTGAGTTCGCGAAAGCGAAAATGCAAACGGTAATGCAAGATTTGCAATTGCATTTGGATTATGTCACAATTTATGCGCCCACATGTGGAAAACGCAATTGAAAATACAATTTGCAATTGCTTTTGAAAATAGTCCGGAAAATCCTTCCATCCACAAGTGACTTAAGAGAAAGTCATTGAATCATTCATTCAGCCAATTCATTCAAAAGCAGTCATTCAGGAACAACTGTCTTTAGGAGAGATTCACTGAATCATTCCCTAAACCGATTTGTTAAAACACACTGACTCATTCAGGAAAAAATCACTACAACTGAGATGCGCAGCGGTTTTTCTTTGGTCTTGTTTGAATTATTTTCACTGGTAAAGGAAGAAAAGATGAAGTAACTGAAAATGTAATGAAAGAAATGTAAGATATTAAATATATACGTCTCACACTTGTGCTGTTTTTCACTGTTGTAATTATCTGCAGAATTGCTGATATTAGACAAAGGGACTGTTGTTTGTCTGATATTGCTTTATGTCTGTGTGAACTGAAAGTTGCAACTGAATTTGTGTATTGTGACGTAGGCCTATTTCAGAGTGAAACAGAATACTGAAATAAAAAATTGATGGTGGCTCTTGATTTTAGCACACCTCTGTCTTTAGCTCATAGCAGACTGATGGATGGAGGGAGTGGTTAAAGATGTTCTGTCAAAGTCATCAAACTGGTGTCATCAGAGAAGAAAACGTTCAGATGTTGACTAAAGATTGCAAAGACAAACACTAAGAAGGTGCGCCAACAAAGTAAATAGGGTCCATTTTATTTAAATACATTATAAATATATTAAAAGCATAAGCAATATATATGTTGCTTGCCCAACAAAATGTGTGGTCACAGGAGTCACAGGATCATCTCATTTTAGAGGAAGGGGTGTAAAAGTGAAGGAGGTGTGAAGCGATCGTATGAGAAAGAAGTTCTATCTTTAACCTCTGGAGCAGTTCTAATCCTCTCAGATGGCTAAGTTGAGGGCATTCTTTCTCTGGGTTTATTCATCCCTCTCCTCTCTCCTCTCGTGTTACTCTGTTTCTTCCTGCCTGTTGAGAAACTGAGAGGCTGATTGAAGGGCCAGGTGCTGTTGCTGTAGGAAAGTTGCACAGTATAAAGTCACCCTGATTGCTTCTCTACCCACCGTGCCCACCCAGGACGCTAGTGGCAGCGCTCACAAAGCTGCTGTAATCAGATCAGATGTTCTGCTTTCAGACTGATCTGATATTTTAGTCACAAACACATTCAGAATCGGTGCACTAGTCTTGAACTAATTCCCAGCCTTACGTTCTCCTTTCAAATGTGTTTTCTCTTTCTTCCCTCCTTTTCCCATTCCTCCTTCCTGAGCCATACGATTCACTCGGAGGTCATCTTTTTCTGCTGCGTTATGCTGTGTTTGTGTTTTGCCTCCAGATGGTGTAGGCATGTTTGTGTGGCTAAGGTTTTTGTGTGTGTGAATCTGAGGTCTTCAGAGTTTTGGCAATCCTGCGCTCATATCTATAAAGGCTCTTTCTCATCCATCATCCCTCCATCTCTGCTGCACTTGCATCTGTTTCTGCTTAAAATACATTGAGCGTTTTCTGATCTCTTTGAGTTTCTATGGTTTCACCTCCTCTCATGACACCCCCCCTCCTCAAACAATATTATTTTAAGACTTAAAACTACAAACCTCCTCCGTGTTGGGAATGCGAATGACTGTAAATGTAAGGAGTGAATTATTTATTTATTGCAAACGAATCTTCCAGTAGCTAGTTACATGTAGTTTCTTTGCAAAGACTGCTCCTCCATATTCTTTCTTTCTTTTCTTCAATAACATCTATGTGGTGAGGAGCTTTGGAGGCCTCAACCCCCTCCCCACTAATCTCTCCACAATATAGTTGGAAATGGCTCCAGAAGACGGAGTGAAAAAGGAGGGAGCGAAACCAGGATAGGAGGGATATAGAAGGCGTTCCCTCCTCCAAGGGCTGATTCATGGGGTTTTCACAAAGTTTGTCACGAGTTAAAAAGAAGGGGGGCTCTCTCTCCTGTTTCTCCTTCCATTTTTCTCTTCACTCCACCCTCTTTCCCTCCTCTCTCTAAGCCCCCTAAACGTGACCGCGTTTTTCTGCACCCCTCACCCTCTGTTGCAGTAGAGCAGAACAGCACAAGCTAGTGTCCTTCTCCATTTCCTTTTCCTTTTGTCCTGTAGGAATTGGTCAGGTGGCTCCTGGTCTATGATCCAGGTGAGTGTTGAACAGGTAAACTTTGTTTTGTATACGCTTCTGAGCCAATGCCACTACAAACATGCTTGTTAGAGTGAGATAAAAGAGTCTAAAAGTTTTGCTTTCAGTGACAATTTTGGTTTTGTTGGCTTGCCAATGCAACTTGCAAAAGCTGTGTGGTGAGTCCTGGCAATTACTTCCACAGGCCAGCAAATCAGATTTCGATTGAGTCTCTGGGATTTGAGCTGTTTTTTACAATTATTGGTGAGGCTACGGCAGTGAGAGAGAAGCGTAGATTTACAGTTATGTTTTTATGACTTAACGACTGGCTAGCAGCAGAAAACTCCCAGCATCTAGGCCTTTGGAGAAGTTTGCGTATGGAGCTGATGATTGACAGCCAGCGTATTGTAAGAGCCAGAGGGAAGAGAGATGTCCTGAGAGATCTCACAAGCTGTTGGAGTAATGAAACCTGCTGTGCTATCAGAGTTTCTCCTCCCTTTACTGTTTCTGTTTCCCGTGTAGGAATGAAGTAATGATTTTTGAGCAACTCTGCAGGTTTGGCAGAAGGTGCTGAAACTAAAGATGCTGACACAGCTTTTGCAGTGATTGAGGGAGCAGAATATGTTTTGGTCGAAAGACAACTATGAAGAAGAGCCAAACTTATTGAAACCATGTTTTACCCTAATATACAGTTTTGTCTCATGGGGAAAATCCAATCATTCTCCTTGTTTTCATTAGCGCAGTTCTGCTGGAGGTATAATCACAGAAAGTCAGCATACAGATGTTCCCTAAAGCATTTTACTCTTTAACTGCAGTTCACTCACTGTTAGTGTCAATGTCAGTCAAGCATTTATATGAATATTAACAATATTGCTGTTGTCACATTTAATCGTGGTAACTGCTGTTTGATGTGCTGCACAGGGTCACATTGTATCTGCAGTCACCGCTGTGAGGCCGTTATGATGGTTTTTGCTCACCGTGCTTTATTAAAAAACAGGTTCAGTTTCTTATTATACCTTGTTGAATACCTAGCCTAAGTATTAATATGGAAATAAAGACAATTGATGTTTCCTCAACTATCGGCATTCTTGGTTAAAATTAAGTATCTTAAAGGGATAGCTCACCCAAAATTAAAACATAGATGCTTCAAAAAGTTCATAAAGCCATGGTAAATGTAATCCAAATGAATCAAGCAGTTTACATTTGTATTTTGAAGATCAACGAGTCTTTAAACACACTTTTCACACTATTGCTAGTTTATTTACAGTCATTTGTGTACTAATAATATACAACAATGGACTTGCAACATCTTGTTTTCCTTTTTTCTGAAATGAAAAATATTTCTCACTACAGTGAGAAACGATTTTACCATATTCAAAATGATGTTTGGTCTTTAATCACTGTGAAGCAATGTTAAAAAATGATATTTTAAGCATGTTTAAAACTATCATCAATTCCATTTATGGAATTACATAATTGATGGGTATTTATGCAAAGACTGGGATATGAGTAACATGAGTAAAAATGCAGATACAACTGTAAAAAATGATGAAGGCGTGAGTTTGAGGAAGGTCTCAATGTTTTCAAACAATGGAAGGAAGAGTTGGTAGGAGTTTGGGAAATTTCTGAACAATTATTTTGGCAATTACATTTTGTACTGCTAGTGGCACAGAACAATTATTGTTGAAATATTTTTTTTAGTTTTTTAAGTTTAGAAAGGATTTTGGCATTGCGTTTCACAGTCATTTCACAGTTAAGAAAGCTCAAGCCTCAAGACATAGCCTAAATAATTACAGTAAATATTTATAGATTTAATGAGTGTAAATGAGCTTTACCTTTGCAGAGGCAATACTAAACAAACACAGCAGAGCTATGACTTGCTGAAATTAAGAAGACAGCATTCCTGCAAAATCAGCTACATGCTGAAAAATACACACACACCTGCTCAAACCCAGGCAACAAAAGGCTGAAAGCCGACTGACAAACTGTTCTATGAGGCTTTTTTAATGTGTGAAGATGCAGCATCTGGTTTCTCTCACTTGCTGAACAGTCTGTCTTTTGTCTTCTTACTACCTCTTGTTTTAACAATGTATGTGTGTGTGTGTGTGTGTGTGTGTGTGTGTGTGTGTGTGTGTGTGTGTGTGTGCCTCTGTGGCTCAGACATACAGAGAGCGAGAACGTTTCCGTGAAAGTGCATGCCATTCTCTGAGTATACAGATCACACATACACAAGGGTATAGTTGAGAAAGCAAAGGCATTTATCAGCACTCTGTCACCAACAGGCTTATGTAATGGAGTATGTGAGTGTGCGAGTTGAGGGGACAGATCCGGGGTTCCTCTTACATAACTAAACGACTGGGGCACCCCAGTGATTATGTCAGGAGCTTCTAGTAGCTCACAGATCATCATATCTGAGCTCCATTCAGATTGGTGAGGAGGATTGCTTCTGGGTGGATGAAACATCTCAACTAAAGATCTGGATCAGAGGTTTTCAGACTGGTGTCTGGGAGCCCTCGGGTGGCTGCAAGTGAATGAATGTCAAATTTCAAATTTAGTACAGTTTAATTCTGTTTTCTGAAGACTGGATAGAAATCATAAGGTTAATCACAATTATTTGATTCTGTTGATAGCCATAGGTTATACATTTAATAGTTATTTCATTATACATTTAGTAGTTATTTAATATATTATATGATATAGAGAACAGATATTATTATTTATACTAAAATCCAAAGGTTTGGAATCAGGAATATTTTTGAATGTTTTTGAAAGAAGTCTATCATACTCACCAAGGCTGCATTTATTTGATCAAAAACACAGTAAAACAATAACATTGTGAATTATTGTTATTTGTAATTATAATTATAATAATAATATGATAGTTATTTCTAATTATAATGATTTGTAATTTGTGAAATATTATTTATAATTTAAAAGTATTCAAGTTAAACACAACATACAAAATAATCTAAAAGGATCATTAAAAGTATTATTTCTAAATTTAAAATTTTATATTATATAAAATGTATTTTATTCCTGTAATGGCAAGGCTGAATTTTGAAAACAGTGGTGCTGCTTAATATTTTTGTGGAAGCTGTGATATAGTTTTTTCCAGTTATCAAAAGTAGCCTACAGCATTTCTTTGAGATTTTGTAACATTATAATGTCTTTACTGTTACTTTTGATCAATTTAATGCATTCTTGCTAAATGCAGTAGTAATTTCTGTAACACTTTACTTAAAGCCTTTATGCATAATGTATAATGCATTATAAAGGGTTATTAAAGGGTATAAGGCATTATAATTAATCATAATGTGCATTGTAATTAGTGCTGTCAAATGATTAATAACGATTAATCACATCCAAAATAAACGTTTTGTGTACATAATATATGTGTGTGCACTGTGTATATTTATTATGTATATATAAATACACAGACATGCATGTATATATTTTAGAAAAATATGTTTATATATTAAATTATACGAATATCAATTTATACATGTAAATATTTTCAAAATATATACTGTATGTGTGTGTATTTATATATAGGCTACATAATAAATATACACAGGGCACACACATATATTATGTACACAAAAAAATTTTTTTGGACGCGATTAATCGCGATTAATCATTTGACAGCACTAATTATAATACATTATATCTTGTCACAACAATGAATTGATAAGTGTTATTATGTATTGTGATTTCATTCATGAGATTGTACAATGCATTGGTGCATTACAAGGCATAAATAATGCATTAGAACTACTTTTATAATGCATTATACATAAAGGCTTTAAGTAAAGTGTTACTGTAATTTCTTGCAAATTTAAAATTTTGTATTTTTTCTCCCCCCAGTATAAATGAGCCTTTTGCACATTTATAAATGAGCCTTTACGCAAGGTTATCATTATATTTGGGGTCCGTGGCATGAAAACTTTTGGGAATCCCTGATCTTTCTGGGAAGAACTCCTCTTTTCCAGAAACATCTGCATTAATTCCCATTCTTGCCGATGTATCTGCTTTATAAAATTAGTGTTCTGTATCCCCCATTTTGAGCATCAGACAGACATGAGTCAGAGCCCATATTTCCACCTTTCAAACATAAGTTTCGAGCATCTATCATCAGCCCATAAACAATAGTCAATTATTCAGTCAATCAATCCACACAGTTGCTGGGTTGTCGGCTGTTTTTGCTTGCAAGAAGCAAATCTTCCTGTGCTTCCGTCTCTGGCAGCAGGTCAGCCATCCTCGTTTGCACAGAGACTTTTGATGTAGGATTTGAGCTGCTCCACCCCACTCTCTCCATCCTATCATAGCGCGAGCTGAACGACAAAACCGATGTCCCTTTAAACCTCCCCTGCTCTGCATGCAGAACACACTCCTCCTTCTCATTCAAATAAACTGAGCAGTTTAGCTGGAATTACAATCCCCTAATCCAGCGCTGCATGGAGGAGTTTAAAAGAGATGAACGCACAGAATAATCAAATGAAATGAATAGAATGAAATGAGAGTTTGAAATACATAAATAGATGAAAGAGAGTCTGAAGACCAGATTAAGGCACTAAAGTACGGTTATATAGACGATTGTCGAGCACAGAGAAGTGCAGTTGAAGCACTGTAAATGTGTGTGTGTGTGTGTGTGTGTGTGTGTGTGTGTGTGTGTGTGTGTGTGTGTGTGTGTGTGTGTGTGTGTGTGTGTGTGTAATCCAGCGGGTGGATGGACAGTTAGGGCTTGTAATCTGCCATGTTCTTGCTGCTCTATGCTGCCAGCAGTTGAGTCGGATTATTAATCCACAGCCAATTATTCCAAATCTCAATCTGCAGCCAGATGTCCGCTGCTCCAGATTCAGCTTCCTGATGATAAAACATGGACCGTCACACATACATACACACCTCTCAGTGACAGTGGGAGATCTGATTTCATGCTGTAAAACAGGGACTAGGATTGGTGTTGAATCCTGACGGTACTGATCTGAACACGCTCTGGATCTGCACTAAGGTACTGTAAAACCCGATTTATCCCCTTTGTTCTGTTTCCTGGATCCATCAACCAGCATTTTTCACTCTCTGCTTCCAGCACCGTGTCTGTGATTCAATTTGTGTGGAGAAAGCCACCAATCTAGATACAGTAAGACAGTAGTTTATTTATTCTGTGGAGTAAATATGCCTGATTTGGTTAGCTCATTTCATTTGATGGCAGAGGGGCTCGCAGTCGCACACACCGGTGGACTTTACGTGCTGACTACAGTTCACGTTCCAGAGAGGAAATGTGACACCATGCATATCCGCTGATAGACCCCAGGGGCCACTTTCATCATTTTTATCTGATTTTTATTAACTCCAAGAAAACAAACCACTACAGTAGGTGATTTCAGAGTTTAGAAGGACAGTATAAGAGGAAAAGCTCAGTAGAAGAGATATTTAGCAGGCTTTGTGCAGTGTTATTTACATAATGTTATAGTATTTATTATTTTGAATGAGCTTTTATTTAATTTAATTTTTATTTTAATAATTCATTTTTTAAAATTATTTTTTATACATTAACTTAGTTTAGTAATTGGCTTAGTAATTTTAGTACATCAACTTCAGGTTTTTAAAATTTTAATGAGTTGGCAAGGTAACGTTTGAAATTTTTTATTACGTTTTTAGGGTTTTCATCTAATGTTTATATTTTATTCTATTTAATTTCAGCTCAAGTCAATAAATAGCAATAACAATCCTGGTTTTCTGAGTGAGTTTCAGTGAATTTTCAGTGATATTTCGCGTGGGTCACTCTTTAATGTGTGTGGTCTGAGAAAAGGACAAGAAGAGATGGCAGCAGCAGAGCGGCTCTGATCTCATCTTACTCTCACACTCTCTCCAGTCCAGCACCAGACGAAAAACAATAGGATCAGTGCAGCTGTGAAGCCAGCTGTCACTTTCAGCTTGAGAGCAGGACAACCCCCTGTAGTACAGTGATAAGTCATAGACAGCTGTTACTGTATCAACTCCAATCATCCTTACTGTTTCTCAATGTCTATATAAGATATCAGCTTTGTTTTCCCTCTTCTTGTATAAGCACTTGTCCACTTGGACATAAAAATCAACAGAAGTAGATTCAGCATCTGTGAGAAGTGCTGGAAAGCAGTTATGACTTTTGACATCGGATGATTTTTGACCCTTTTTAAAATGTTGCTCATTTGCATATCTTTGGATTCAGAAATTCATCTGCTTTCACAGAGGGCGAGAGCTATGATCAGTAAGATGTGAAAGCGTGTTTTTGTGTGATGTTTCAGCTTCACTTGAGTTGAGAGATGGAGGTGCTGTTCACATGGCTTCTGGTAGCAGTAGGATGTGCTGATTAATGTTGCAGGTACTGCAGTTAGTGTTGAGTTATTCCCATTTAGTCACATCATTGCACACATAAAACTATTTGTGTGTGTGTTTTAAAGGGATAGCTCACCCAAAATGGAAAATTCTGTTCTCATTTACTCACCCTTATTTAGTTTCAATCCTGTATGACTTTCTTCTGCTAAACCCAAATGAAGCCATTTTCAAACACCCGGTTAAATATTATTTACTGCCACTTAGCAAAACAGTCTGCTCATAAGCACCACCAAGCCTTTGTTTTATGTAACAGAATAAAACAAATTGCTGTTTAATTTTTATGTAACACCATTATTTTTAAATCTTAATCTTAAAAGCTTAAATTGCATTGGTTGACCAGTTTTATTCATAGTGCGATGGAAAAAAAAGATTAGAACACCTCTCCATAAAACAATCTGTCACATTGACAGTATGCGAACATTCATGTTTAGCCTGAACAGACAAATCAACAGCCGTTCATTCAAATGAAAATGTTAATCAGAGCAAATTTTTGCACTGAATGTTCTTCTCGTGTGAACAGGCCTTAGTACCGTATTTTTGTAACATGTAAAACCTGATATATATCATTCAGTGTGGTCTCAACGGTGAAAAGTAAAATTGATATAAACATTTGTTGTTTGCCTTAGATGGCAGCAGTGCTCAAGTTGTATGAACTCCAAAAGTTAGTGTCAAGCCTGATGATCATATTCTCCAGCATAATCCAAAAAGCATCTTGACCTTTTTAATTTGACTGTATGTGACAAAGAGTCACAAGATCAATGTGATTCGATTATCTGATTAGTTGCCTATAGAAGTGTGAGAATATGAAATATGTGACCCTGGACCACAAAAAAAGTCATAAGGGTAAATTATTTGAAACCTGAAGCTGAATAAATTAACTTTCCATTGGTGTATCGGTTTGTTAGGATCGGACAATATTCGGCTGAGATACAACTACAGGTGCATCTCAATAAATCAGAATGTCGTAGAAAAGTTCATTTATTTCAGTAATTCAACTCAAATTGTGAAACTCGTGTATAAAATAAATTCAGTGCACACAGACTGAAGTAGTTTAAGTCTTTGGTTCTTTTAATTGTGATGATTTTGGCTCACATTTAACAAAAACCCACCAATTCACTATCTCAACAAATTAGAATACTTCATAAGACCAATAAAAAAAAACATTTTTAGTGAATTGTTGGCCTTCTGGAAAGTATGTTCATTTACTGTATATGTACTCAATACTTGGTAGGGGCTCCTTTTGCTTTAATTACTGCCTCAATTCGGCGTGGCATGGAGGTGATCAGTTTGTGGCACTGCTGAGGTGGTATGGAAGCCCAGGTTTCTTTGACAGTGGCCTTCAGTTCATCTGCATTTTTTGGACTCTTATTTCTCATTTTCCTCTTGACAATACCCCATAGATTCTCTGTGGGGTTCAGGTCTGGTGAGTTTGCTGGCCAGTCAAGCACACCAACACCATGGTCATTTAACCAACTTTTGGTGCTTTTGGCAGTGTGGGCAGGTGCCAAGTCCTGCTGGAAAATGAAATCAGCATCTTCAAAAAGCTGGTCAGCAGAAGGAAGCATGAAGTGCTCCAAATTTTTTTGGTAAACGGGTGCAGTGACTTTGGTTTTCAAAAAAACACAATGGACCAACAGCAGCAGATGACATTGCACCCCAAATCATCACAGACTGTGGAAACTTGACACTGGACTTCAAGCAACTCGGGCTATGAGCTTCTCCACCCTTCCTCCAGACTCTAGGTTTCCAAACGAAATACAAAACTTGCTCTCATCTGAAAAGAGGACTTTGGACCACTGGACAACAGTCCAGTTCTTCTTCTCCTTAGCCCAGGTAAGACGCCTCTGACTTTGTCTGCGGTTCAGGAGTGGATTAACAAGAGGAATATGACAACTGTAGCCAAATTCCTTGAGTGTGTGGTGGCTCTTGATGCCTTGACCCCAGCCTCGGTCCATTCCTTGTGAAGTTCACCCAAATTCTTGAATCGATTTTGCTTGATAATCCTCATAAGGCTGCGGCTCTCTCGGTTGGTTGTGCATCTTTTTCCTTCTACTCAACTTTCTGTTAACATGCTTGGATACAGCACTCTGTGAACAACCAGCTTCTTTGGCAATGAATGCTTGTGGTGAATCATGAATCTCATGAATGCTTGTGGCCCACCCTCCTTGTGAAGGGACAACTGTGAGATCAGCAGTCTTCCCCGTGATTGTGTAGCCTAGTGAACCAAACTGAGAGACCATTTTGAAGGCTCAGGAAACCTTTGCAGGTGTTTTGAGTTGATTAGCATGTCATCATATTCTAATTTGTTGAGATAGGGAACTGGTGGGTTTTTGTTAAATGTGAGCTAAAATCACCACAATTAAAAGAACCAAAGACTTAAACTACTTCAGTCTGTGTGCGTTGAATTTATTTAATACACAAGTTTCACAATTTGAGTTGAATTACTGAAATAAATGAACTTTTCCATGACATTATAATTTATTGAGATGCACCTGTATTTGAAAATCTGAGGGTGCAAAAAATCCAGATAATGAGAAAATCGCCTTTAAAGTTGTCCAAATGAAGTTCTTAGCAATGCATATTACTAATCAAAAATTAAGTTTTGTTATATTTACGGTAGGAAACTTACAAAATATCTTCATGGAACCCTAATGATTTTTGGCATAAAAGAAAAATCGATAATTTTGACCCATACAATGTATTGTTGGCTATTGCTACAAATATACCTGTGCTACTTATGACTGGTTTCAGGATCCATGGTCACATCCTATTCATTTGTTTCATGTTTCTTAGTTTTAAATGTTTCAAAATCCTAAAACATTCTGTCGAATTCCAGGCTCAAATTAGAATCACAGATTTTCAATGTGGTCTCAGTCTTTTGGACTCCACTGTATAACAGCAACATAAGTATTCATGAGTGGGTTTGAATGTGCATGAATAGTACATGAACAGTCTTTTGTGTGTCTAATTGTGCAGTGTGTGTTTACTCAGGTAATGTTATTGTCAATGTGTGCGTTTGACCTCAGATTGCCCTGTGCAGAGCGCTCAACAACTGAGCCAGTCTTTGCCTGAGCACTTCCTCTGCCCCTTCCTTCCTCGCTCTCCTGTTTTTAAAGGAAGGCTGTTTGATCACTGCAGAGGGTCCTGGAAACATTGGCATGGTATTTGAGGTGAAAGAGTAAACCCTGTCTGTGTTTGCATTTGAGGGGGAGAGTGCCTACAGGTATGAGTGGGTGTTTTTAGAAATGTCTGAGAGAACTTATTTGATATTTCAACTTTGAATCCAGTGGAAGTGTATTAGATGTTGTTTAAATGGCCTCTGCAGTGGAAAAGCGAGCTCCACAAATGCCACATCTTAATTTATCTTAATTTATCCTAATAGATCCTCGTTAAATGTACACACGCTTCTTTGATATCTTCATGTCCAACTTGATCTCCTCTGCAGTGTCTATCACTGACACTAGATCCCACCCTTCACTAACAGCAAGTTAATCAAATAGGAATTGTTTTGTGATTGGCTACCTTTGATTAGACTACTCTTGTGTATCAGAAGACTACTTGCTCTATCACTCAGCAATAAAGAAATCAGAGCTGAACCCGGTGATTTACCAGATTGCTGAGTACACAGCAAGAATGTTTTCTTCCTTTTTATTTATGCGTTATTTTTGAAAACACCATAATAGGAAGTTTTAGAAGTAGTAGAAGTTTCAAATGATTTATTTTCAATTATTATGTAAAATTAATATAAATTTAATTGCAGTAAGTTATGCTTGTGTTATTTATTATCTTTTAAAAAAACTTAAATCGGTCAACCACTAGATGGTACAAATTAAACATAACTGAATTCACCTTTAAATATACCACAAATTTGTCATTTACAATTGATTTAAATGAAATGTAGAATGTCACACTGCTAGAGATGTCAACTACCTGTGTGTGTGTGTGTGTGTGTGTGTGTGTGTGTGTGTGTGTGTGTGTTTGTACAGGTTTGGTTATACTATAAAGGGGCAAATGGCCTCACTAATACAGTAAAATATAATCAGATAACCTGAATGTTATGTTACAAATGCTTATAAATTAGCTGAATCATATTTATATTTCAGTCTGATGATGTTAGGTTAGGTTTAAGGGTAGGGGTTAGGTCATAGAAAATATCATTTAACCTGATATATAAACAATAAATGTATCAACTTGTGTGTGCGTGTGTGTATTATCAACAATCAGGAGGCAGGCTCTGGTCACTGGTGTGTGTGCTCTGCTGATTAATCATTGTGCTGCTGTGTGCAGTGTGTGAGGGAGAAAGAGAGAGGTGTGTGTGTGTGTGTGTGTGTATGTGTGTGGACCTTTTTATTTTATAAATGTATGTGTAGATGAGTATTTTGTGTTCAATCACAGTATACATGATGTTGTGTGTGATGTTCTTGTAAATATATATATATATTCTTAAAAATGTTTCACTCCCTCTGGTCTTGAATTTATTTAGCAAAAAGGCAGTTGCATCTGTCTCTGTGTGTGTGTGTGTGTGTGTGTGTTAAAATGTGCAAGTATGACGGCATGAGAGTGTGTATCAATCTCACTGCATCTTTTGGTCTGTGTGAGCAGGTGAGTGTACATATTTGCAGATGTGACCTCTGTGTGAATGTGTGTGTGTGTGTGTGTGTGAAGGGGTGGGGCACGTGATGTTTACCAGACAGATGTCTGTGATGAATTGATAATGGAGAACAGTGTTGTGGCTTTGAATGCTAAACCTCCAGTCTGCAGTAGAGGGAGGGACCTGCCCTCTCCACTGCAGTGTGTGTGTGTGTGTGTGTGTGTGTGTGCAGCCAGTCAGCAGCTCGGACAGCAAGCCGCTCTCACAAGCAGCCTAGGCTCATAACAGGATTTTACACTTGTTTATTATCCTCCGCTATTTATTACTCCATCCCTCAGTTCCTATCTCATCCTTTTCAGGAAAAAGTGGGCTGACAGTCATCTGTCCTTGGGAAGCATCCTTCCTCTACCAATCACAAATTTTTCCAGTAAACACACTTGTACACACACACTAGCTCCTATGTAGCATATCTCTGCGTGCGTGTGTTTGTATTTAGTGGTGAACTATCACTGCCATTGCCTTACAACACCTTTCTCACCAAGAGCCACCCTTTTTCTCTATTTGCCTTTCTCACCTATAGCGTCTGTTTTTACTTACCACGTCTGCTCTCTCTCCTTCCACCTCCCCTCCTCTCAATATTCCTCTCCAGCTCTCTGCCTCTTGTGATTCTCATCTCTCTCTCCCTCTCTTTTCCCTCACTCTCTCCCTGTTTGCCGCATCTTTGCTCCTTACTCTGTCCTCCTCTCTATCATGCCCACCCTCATCTCTCTCTCTCTCTCTCTCTCTCTCTCTCTCTCTCTCACACACACTCTCTCGCAGTCTTCATTGGCATGACTGTGGTACAGTGTTGTGAAAGCAGATCAAATAAATACAATGAGTTCTCACAAAATGCCGGAAAATGAAAACAAGGTTAAAGTCAACATTAATGGAAATTCACCCTATTTCCTAAATGCATGCTATTGATTTTATTGTGAACATTTCATCCATACATAACGCATACGTTCGTTATTTTTTTTGTATTTAATTTTAATTTTTTTACCCAAAATGTCGTGACTCGATCTTCTGCTGTAACAACAGTCTTCTCTCTGGTGACGTATGCCAGACTTCTCCAATAATTTAGTCCACTAAAACCCTGTTTCTTTCCTGTCTCTTTGCAGGATGGCATATAGATCTGCCTCCATCCAATGAATATCCATCTATTTTCAGTATCGTTCAGTTGTATGTCACAATACAGAAAAACAGATCTGCTACATATCTCCCTAATTTCATTGTATCGTGATTTAAGACATGATTGAGCATAACACACAAATGTTTTTGCATTTTTACATTTTCATTGACACAATATTTTGCATAATTATTAAAGTTTTCCTGACAAAAGTCAAGTTAAACAATGTGTTTTAACAAAACACATTGTTTAAAAGCAGCTTTACAGAAAATCCTTAAGGTTAATGTTAATAATGTCTTCATATCTTTATGACTTTTTTGAAGGTATTTTCACATTTAGCAGATTAGAGCTGGGCAATAATATAATTTACATTTTGTTATGATATAAGCAACCAAGCAGTTGAGATTTGCTATGTAGTGTATACACTCATATATACAACTTCATATATAGAGCTGATTGATAATATACTTTATATTTTGTGACGATATAAACAAGCAGTTGAGATTTTGATTTAGAACGTACTGAATTGAAGAACTTTTTTCTCCATAAAGTGAATCCAAACAACGTTTTTCAAAATATCTCCTTTTTGGTCTACAGAAGAAAGTCATTCAGGTCATACAACCTCTCCATTTTTGAGTGAACTATCCCTCTTTTCCTATTTTGTGACTCAGTTTGGTTTAGTTTGGTTGCCATAAAATGTGGTGTTATTTTTTCAAATTCTTGGGAAGAAAACATTGAATGGTTCGATGATGGTCACAGTACAGCATGTGAAAATGTTCTTCATGTGCACAGAGTCTCTCCTCTGTTGCCCCTCTCTCTATGTGTTTCTCTTTTCCCCTCCAACCGCAGCGGCTCCACCTCTCCTCAGAATCACTCAGCAGTGATAAAGCATCCACCTCCCTCCTCTATCTACACCCTCCCTCTTTTTCTCTCCCTCTCCCTCTCCATCCCTCTCCTCATTTCGGTATTCCCTACATCCATACGCTCAGCCTTCCCAGGCTCTCAATGAATTGAACGCAGAGCCTGTACTCTGACTGGCTGGAATCGAACTGGACTGGGCGCATGCTCTCTCTCTCTCTCACTCACTCACACACACACATGCACCCTCACACACTCACGTTCACGCAAACAAACAGACTTAGTCTCGCCGACTGCTCCGTGTCAGGCGGGCACACGCACATGCATGCGCTGTCGTGCTCACACAAATAGACACACCAACACACTCTCAGTCATTGTTAATCCGGTGGCTTCAACCTTGGGATGAGGTGATGTTTTGGGACAGGAAACACGGAGCAATGGGCAATTCCCAACGCCGGGCCAAAGGGAGGCACAAAACCAAGGGGGCAACAGGTAAAGCGCACACACATGTACTTGTGTCACACCTAGACGTGTGCACGGATTTATCACACGCGCATTCTTGCACTACATCACACTCCACAATGCCACGCTCTTATTTTACCATCACTTCAGGTGTTGTACATGTCATTGTGTGTTTGTTTGTGTGTGTGTGTGTGTGTGTGTGTGTGTGTGTGTGTGTATGTGCACGTGATATCAATTTCAGTGACTGGTTTCATGTGGCAAATCAGTGTTGCTGCTGTAGTCAGGGTCACCGCTGGGTTTAAAATCACTGTTCGCTCTTTCGTTATCGCTGTGAGCTCTTTGAATCCTCTTGCGCTTTCTTCCCTTTATCCAAAAAAGAGAGAAAAGGAATGGACCAAAGAAGTGACAAGCCTTAAGAAGCGTGTACCCACACAGACACAGAAGACAGCCGGAGTCGGAGAGGATCAGAGAGAATGAGGAACAAAATAAAAGATGAGAGGAGAGGGGAAAGGGGTGGTGGGAAATGGATTGGGAGGAGAGAGGTTTAAGACAGACGAGGAGTGATGGCAGTTGGTGAAGACGATCAGGATGGGGAGATGAGAGAGACAGTGGAGGAAGGAAGTGTGGAGATGGGGAGCTGTCACTCTGTCTCTTATCTGTGAATTAGAGAGGACACACACACGCACACTAAACGGGTACAAGCAAGCATACGTCTTCTTTAACACTATCACACTCTCTCCAGAATCTCCTAGATATAAGAATGCAGATAAATTCCAGTGCTTTAGAGACACAAAAGCGTACACGTCTTAAGTAGAGATGAACCTATTCATGGCAACAGAGCTCACCAGCTGAGCCTGTATGGTGTTTAAAACAAGGCAGCTTCATGGTATTTTTACGGCGCAGAATCAAGCACACGTCTCTTTGTCTTTTAGTGTTGGCTTGTTAAATGCTGCTTGGCTTTCATTCAGAATCAGCTGTGCAATGCATTGTGACGGTTTCCTGAATCTGTTTGGTTTTCCGAATCTGTCTGATTCTGTTTCTTATTTCTGATTCTGAATCCAGCATTAAGTTTGCCATATATTTTAGTAGATGGTTTCAGGTCGTCAGAATGAAGTGATACTGTTTGGGATTCTTATTCCAAATCTTATTGTTTTCTGATTCTAATTCTGATCCTGAATCCAGTGTTTGCTGCAGTGTGTTTTTCAGTGCACTTTTAGTTTCGGAATCAGAGAACTAGAAAAAGTGGTTTTGATTTGGTTTTTGATTCTGATTACTAATACTAACTTGTGGTTCTGGATCCATAATTTTTTCTTTTTGTGCTGTGTTTTAAATCAGTGATTCAGAATAAAGTGATTTTTATTCTGCATGTTATTTGATTTTTGATCCCAATTCAGAATCTGATTCTGAATCCAGTGTTTGCTGTAAAGTGTATTTTTTTCATTGTACTAAAAGATTCTGAATCACTGAATCAGAAAGTGGTTTGGTTTTTGAATCCAATCACTGATATTAGATTCTGGATCCAGTGTACAAAATAGCAATGAGAGTCTTTCAGAGTACTGGATGGTTTTTAAAGAAGTGATTCAGAATAAAGGGAACTGTTTGTAATTCTTATTTTGAATCTTAGAATCTGAATCTCAATCCAGTGTTCGCTGTAAAATATTTTTTCAGTGTACTGGAATGATCCGAATCTGAATCAAGTGTCATTTCAGTAATGTGGAATAAAGTGGTTGTATTATAATTCTGATTAGTATTTCTGATTCTGATTCATGCCACTATCTCTGAGTGTGCAGTCTGCTGTTTTAGATCAAGTTATTGATGGTTGAGCACAGCTCTAGCCCTCTGATATTCAAAAGCAAGGAGTGATGTATGTGTGTGTTTGTGTAATGTCTGGAGTGCACAGTGCTCTGCACACACATTGCTTTCTATACACACATTGTTTTCATTCATACTTTTCTCTCCCAGCCTGACGTCATGCTCTCAGAGAAGGGCCGTACCCTGACATGAACAGAGAGAGAGAGAGAGAGAGCTGTGTGTTACTGTGTGAGACTGGGCAGCTGTTGTCATGGCAACGGACAGGTGGTATTGCCAGTCAATTGAAAGCCTGTTCGATGCTGCCTGTGTGTGTGTGTGTGTGTGTGTGTGTGTGTGTGTGTGCGTGCGTGCATGCCTGTGTGTTCCCGTGTCAACCTATGAGATGTCTTAGTTCTCTGTATCTCATAGAACTGCATATAAGCGGTCTTCAGTATATAAACAGAAACTGTCAACATTCAAGCAGATGAGCACGTAAGATGTGCCTGGTGTTCCTAGTGTGTGAAAATACTTGAAACCTGTATTTGACCAGTACAACATGTGCCATACTTAAAAGAGTTTTTCTCACCATTGGTTCAGTGGCTCTGACTGTTTTGTTCAAAATACAGATATAGTGTGAATATTTATGCTTTTGGTTTTGTGTATGTGAGATAGTGGTCCTAATCTGTGTGTCTTTAACCTTGGATGTCACACAGTTTGGACACACAAATGCAGCTGTCTTATAATGAAACTTTCTGTGTCATGTTATGTATTAGTTATCTGTTTATGTGTGTTTATGTTGTATCTGTATTTTTGAGAATAAAATTGCACCCTTAAAAGTTACACTACTTATTACATTTTAAGTAGGGTAACTTGTAATCTGTAACCTATTACATTTTCAAAGTAACCTTCCCAACACTGCTGGGCGGTATACCGGTTCATACCGAATACCAGTGTTTATTTTTCTTATGATATGAATTTTTAAAATACCGCAATACCGGTGTTATTTAAATAACGTTCGGAACGCGACACTGTTTGAGAGGGGTCTCTTCACTATTGCATTGTGGCGAGGACACAGCTGTATGTGTTACTAAGTGTGGAAGTTCTGAAGCTGTAGAGAGTGATGACAGAAGAACTCATCCACAATATCCAGCGCCCGCTGCCATCAGTTCCCGCGTCTCTCACACACGAGCTCGACTTTAGCACTATATTTAGCAACTTTCAGACCCTTTTAGCTGCTTTTTCCATAGAATATACAAACTGACAAACCTAGCGACTTTTTTGGATAAACCTTAGCTATGGTTCAGTTGGAAGATGTCTCCAGTGCTGCCCCGCGAGTGTGAGATCTGACTCCCGGCGCAGTGTCGCGTCTCTCGGCGTCTGTTCTGTGCAGTGAGCGGCTGAGAAGCACCGCATTCAGCTGGCCGTACCGCAGCAGACTCGTCAGTAAATGAGTACAAAACAGCGTTTCCAAGCACCTGCCGCTAACTTGTTTGAAATTATAAATATGAGCATAGTTCGTCTGTTAATATTATGCACTTTTTTTGTTTGTTATTTTATTTTTTTTGTTTGTTACTCAGATGCAGTCAGTGCAAAAGTAATATAGCCAAAACCACCGCATAGCCGCTCTTTAGTGTAACGTTAGATGCATGTTGATTTTATCAGACGATGGCCCGATTATAAATGAGAGTGGCTTGGCTCCTGATTAACATGTATTAATGAGTCGTGTTTAGTCACTATTTAGTGTGGAATTTTTCAAAAATATTCGCTCATCATGACAGTAAAATAGGGCAATCTACTGCAGTTTTTCTTCTCTCAATCAGTAGAAAATGTGGTTAACACCCAGTCATGCATTAAAAAAAATAAATACCGTCATATACCGTGAAACCGGTAGACCTATAATTTTGAAAAATACCGTGATATAAATTTTTGGTCATACCGCAGTACTACCCCTACTCACCATTAACCCCCCACAAAAATTATATTTTGAGTTATTTTTACTAAAAAAATATACACTACATTTGGTCTTTTCACAATCATATTATTTAGCTGTCTGCATCTCTCACTTAAGCAAAAGACACATCATGATTTTGCTCTTATTAATTTTTGTTTTGGTAGCTAGATGTGAGAAATCACATTCATTATTGTATTATAATCTATGGTCCACAAGGCTGCATTATTTGATCAAAAGATTCTGTATAACCAGTAATGTTGTTAAATATTATTACATTTTAAAATACAATTTTTTATTATAATATATTTTAAAAAGTAATTTACTTCTCTGATGGCAAAGTTGAATTTTCACCATCCATTACTCCAGTCTGAAGTGTCACATGATCCTTCAGAAATCAATATAATATGCTGTTTTGGTGCTTATTATCAGCGTTGAAAACAGTACTGCCTAATATTTTTTGTGGAAACCATATTCAATTCCTATATGAATATAAAGAATTAATTAGATTTTTTTTTAAACTTTACTGTCACTTTTGATCAACTTCAATTAAAATTAGCCTATTGATTAAAAAAAAAAAAAAAAAACTTATACAGACCCCAAACTTTTGAACAGTAGTGTAAACGTCACCACATTCATTTTAGACATTTTATTTTCATTAAATGTCCTACATAAACATTTTTTTTGAGGTAAAACTCCTTAAAAGATGGACATTCCACCACAGATGTAAATTATGTACATTTTATCCTACATTTAAAGAGATGGTTCACCCAAAATGAACATTTTGTCATCATTTACTCACCCTCACGTTGTTCCAAGTTTCATTCATATGTTGAAAAGATATTTTGATGAATTTTTGAAGAACCAAACAATTGTTGGTCCCCATTGACTTCCATATTAGGGAGAGAAATACTATGAAAATCAATGGGGACCATCAATTGTTTGATTACCAGCATACTTCAAAATATCTTCTTTTATGTTCAACATAAGAAAGAACGGAACGACATGAGGGTGATTAAATTGTGACAAAATGTTCATTTTTGGAGGAACTATCCCTTTAATTGCACTTCTTTATAAAGTTACCATCCATGGGCAATGAACTCACCAGTTAATGCTTGGCAAGTGTTAATTTTGGACACTGGTAAGTGTTTTGCTTGAGCGGTTGGTTAATGTTCAGTGTGGCTGTGTCCTGTTGGACTTTGTGATCTTTATAGCTGCTGTGATCGCCTGTGAGCGTTTCCAGACGTCTCATTGGTTGTTTTGCTGTCACCTCCAGCAGGACAGGAAGGCACTTGTGAGCATGGGAAGGAAAAAGCAGTGCTGCGTTGACAATAGAGTGGGGAGGGGGACAAGCTAAAACACTGAGTGCTCATGTATCCTGCCTCTTTCTCTCCTTCCCTCCCTCTCTCGCCCAGTGTCTCACTCCCACCTCAGATTTTGGTAACTCTAGATTTGTGCCGCTAGAGCATTTCTATCTCTAACTCTCCCTCCATCTATGGATGTTATTATGGAGAGGCTAGATGTCTTCAGAGGAAAAACAGGTAGGGTTAGCAATCCTGTGTGTTCTGTATGTTCTGTGTAGACCGCAAGAGCCATGACTGGAACAGAGTGCGTAATAGGATCGTTTCTTAAATATTTTACACTCATGGACCCACCGTGACTGCTGGAAGTATAAAGACGCTCTATAAAGAGACATTTAGGTCAGACAGTAATGCAGGAGGACGTCTGTCAGAGGGTTTCTTTGAGATGGGAGATCATCTTCTCTCCTGAAGCAGGATTTGTGAGCTTACGCTGTCAGCATTTGTGTTGTAAAGGTTGTTGTCTGTCATATTTAATAATGAGTTTGAGATTTTGAGAGTGTATGCTTTTAGTCTGCACTGAATAAGTCTGTTGATGATTTAAAAATGATATGTTTGGGTTGACAAAGTTAATAGAATTTATGTAATATGAGCACTGCACGTAAATGGACCATTTTGTGTGCCATTGTATGTGTGTGAGCAGCAGTGTGTTTACCTTGCTCATGGAATCATAACACACCTCTGTGAAAGTGATCCTGGGTCACAGAGATTCATAACAGTCTCACACACACAAAACATGCTGAAGCTCAAGACATGGGACTGTTGCCCATTTGCCATTCCAGTTTTCACTCTTCCTTGGGTTCATATTTCAACACTGAATTCCAGCTTAAAGTCCCACTAACTCGGAATAATAACAGTGACAAACTTACTGTAATTTACTCACAGACACACACACATAAGGCCAGTTTGAATATAGACCTGCAAATGTGCTGAAGCTGCGCAGTCTGATCACATATATTCGTGACAACACACACTTTCTCTGCTCATACATTACATGCACACTCTTACGGAAGGCTCACTGGCTAATTATGCATGTAAAATGAATGGGAGAGAAAATTAAGCCTCATAGAATTTTTATGCAAACGAGTTTCTAAATGAAGCCTTTGAGTCCAGGCGGCCACACAGTTGACTGACAGTCTAAATGCCTGAGAGGAAAGAGCTGCAGCGAGGGTTAAACCAGTGTCTGTATGTGTGTGTGTGTGTGTGTGTGTGTGTGTGCAGCGTTTATGTTTTCCAGTGTGTGTTCACACATGGTTTTTTTGAGACTTCTGCCAAACCTCTGTCTTTATCAGTCATCTGTTGATCCTGCCACTGACAGATGCGCTCCAGCAAAAGCCAGCTGCTCACAAACACAAACTCCGTCAATCTTTCCGTCCAGTTACACTTTCACACAAACACAATCTTCTTTTTATTTGTGACTTTTCACACTGTGCTTCTTTGCACATAGCTTGTCTTGCACATGATCTTTCCATTTCTGTCTCTCATTGCACCTTCCCTTTGTCCTGAGCCTGTAAACTGTGCTGGAAATGAACCATATTTGAACAGTCACAAGTTTATAAATGATACTTGTTTGTCTGACAGAAGTGAGTGACAGAAAAGAGAAGTACTTAATATGAAGACAAATTAAACTAGAGGTTGATTAAAGAGGCCATCGGACGCACTTTTACAAGTTGTTTCAACTGAAATGTGTGTTGGCAGTAGAGGTGTGCGATATTAACAAAAAATAATATCTCAATATTTTCTGGGATTTTCTGATAATTAGACAATATTTTGCTGAATGTGTTATTGTGCTGGTATCTTAAGGACTGCCGTGGACAGCTGACTCCTAAGGTTTTTGATATTCTTCATATTCTGTGTGGTGTTCACACTGACAGAAATTAATCTTTTCCAATAAGTTTAATTTTATTTTTATATTTTATTGGCATTTTTACCTTTATAAAGCCATTTTTTCTAAAAGTGTGCGTTATCTTTTGAGTCAAATTCTTACATTTAATCAGTGAATTAGAATAATAAGACGTTTGGGCTGTTACCAATCAAATGAAATCAGTATCAACAAAATTCATCTTTGTAATGCAGAGGAAACACAGAAGCTGCATCTGAAGTGGCATTTAGATGTACCCACTGTTTTATGCAGGACATGATTGCTTTAATCTGCAGTTACAAATGCATAAATAATGTTTTAATATATTAAACATAAAACGTTGAATACTGATATTTGAAATTATTTAAATAATAAAAAGATACTTTAAATGTGAAATTAAAACCGCCAGCAGGTGGCAGCAAGTCACTGTTAATAAGTGAGTCATCGGGATTGAACCATTTAATCGTTGATTCATTGAGGAATGAGGACAGCTGACTCCCTTGGTAAATATTATCAAAGAAAGCTGTGAAGATAAACCTGCATTGTTAATCCTTTTGATCTTTTTTTTTTTTTAAATCACAAAAAAAATCTAACCTTTCATTGGAGCATAAGAATTTTAAATGGGGGAAATTATGAAATAAATGTTTTTCTCTAATATACATTGGACACAATTAACGGCACCCTTTTATTCAATACTTTTTGAAACCTCCATTTGCCAAAATAACAGCTCTGAATGTTCACCTATAATGCCTGATGAGGTTAGAGAACACCTGACAAGAGATCAGAGATCATTCCTTCATCCAGAATCACTCCAGACCCTTTAGATTCCCAGCTCCATGTTGGTGCTTCTTCTCTTCAGTTCATCACTCATGTTCTACAGGGTTCAGGTCAGAGGACTGGAATGGCCAGCAGGAGCTTGGTTTTGTGCCCAGTGACCTATTTTTGTGTTTTTAAGGATTGTTTTTGGATTATTGTCCGGTTGGAAGATCCAAACATGGCCCATTATAAGATTTCTAACAGAGTCAGTCACTTTTTTATTTTTTATCTGTTGGTATTTGATAGAATCCATGATGCCATGTGTCTAAACAAGATGTCCAGGACCTCCAGCAGAAATATAGGCCCACAACATCAAAAATACAGCAGTATATTTCATTGTACACATGGGGTACTTTTTAATCCCTGTGTTCACCAAACCCATCTTGAGTGTTTGCTGCTAAAAAGCAAATTTTTTAGTTACATCTGACCATAGAAACCAGTCCCATTTAAAGTTCCAGTCGTGTCTGATAACTGGATATGCTGGGGATTGTTTTTGGATGAGAGCATTTTCTTTTCTTGATTTTTTTTTTCTTCTTGAAACCCTCCCAAACAACATGTGGTGTAGATGCGGTTTGATATATTTTTTTTTAGGCTTTCTGACCCTGAGATTCTGCAATTTTTGAATTTCTCCAGCTGTGGTCCTTGGAGAGTCATCTGTGGTCCTTTAGCCACTCAAGTTTTCCTCCTCACTGTGCATTAGAACAATATAGACACATGTCCTCTTCCAGGCAGTTTCGTAACATTTTCTGTTGATTGGAAATTTTTAATTATTGCCCTGATGGTGGAAATGGGAATTTTCACAAGTCTAGCTCTTTTCTTAAAGTCACTTTCTAATTTGTGAGGCTCAGTTATCTGTTGCTGCACATCAGAAATATATTATTTGTTTTTTCTCATTGTGATGGATGATTAAGGCAGTTTGGCCTTTGTTTTCCCTCCTGTTTATATTCCTGTGAAACAGGAAGCCATGGCTGGATAATTACATGTTCATAATCAATCTGGAGTGCTCAAAATTGTAAATATCAATGGGAATATACTTCACAGATATTTTACTCATAAGAATTTCTAGGGGTACCAATAATTGTGCCCAACGTGTATTTGGGAAAAAAAAAAAAAAAATTCATAATGAGATTTTCCCCCATTTTCAGTTGTTTTAGTTCAATGAAAGGTTAGATTTTTGTGATTTGTTTTAAATAAAAGATCAAAAGGATTAATAATGCAGGTTTATTTTCACAGCCTTCTTTGATCATATATACCGTAGGTACCAACAATTCTGACCACGTATGTATCGGTTCAAAATATCGGTCTACTTGATTTGTAATAATTGGTATCGGCACCGACCCTGTAAAACACATATCGGTCAACCCCTAAATTAAACTCTTACAAAACCTACACTGCCAGTTCTGCAGATATAGACCAGTAATAATTTTTTTTAACCAGTATTCACACTTTCAGCATAGTTTTCTTTCAGTTTTCACGTGTGTCAATGAATGATCTGAGCAACACTTTAGATTTAGGAAAACATTTTCACTGTTAAATATTAACTATCACTATTAACTTTCCCCTCATAAACTCCAAATTCACTTTGATGTTTAGTAAGGTAGTGGTTGTAGTAGTTATGTTTAGGTATTGGGTGCAACTGGTTAATTGTGAATAGTGTTACTGAGATTGGGTCACACATTATTTTAATGTCCGATTCTTACTAACTATTAATTACAACTTTTGCCTCAATAAACTCCTACTTTGCTGCTTGTTAATAGTAAGGTAGTTGTTAAGTTTAGGTATGGAGTAGGATTATGGTATTGAAAATATGGTCATGCAAGGTATTAAAATGTGCTCTGTAATAACCAGCCAATATGCTGGCAATATGCATGTTAAGTAATAATGAGAATTGGTTCTTAAAATAAAATGTGTCCACAAGATATTGTGTCTCTTTTATAAGACTTGGATTAAACCTCTCACTTCTCACATATTGATTACTTTTACAACGTCTTGATAGAAACCATGATAGAAAACCCATGAGATTACCATGAGAATGCCATGATACTTTCCCCCCCAAAATCACAAGCTGTCTTCATAACCCCATCTGTCTGTGTATCTCTAAAGGAGGTCAGATCCATTTAATCCACCCTTATGTGTTCCTTCCTGAGCAGGAAGAAGCTCTGAAGAAGTCCCTCTTTCTTTAACCTTTACTGAGGGTTCATTTATTTACCCCTCAGCAGGTTAGTGTAGCCCTAAATCCTGATATCAGCACATTAGAGCAGCGTCCTCCAGACTTTGTCTATCTTTGACCTCTGTGTTCATGCCCATGAGAGTCATTCCCTGAGGAACGAGCTGACAGCTCACTGCCTCCGTATCCACTTCTCCTGTTACTTTCATTCATCTACACCTTCAAAGATCTCTTTTCATCACAGAGTCTGTGTGCTGTGACAGGAAGTGGATGAAGTGCAGTTTCCTGTCAGTAATGTCGTTGAGACAATAGAACCTGGAAGTTATATAAAGGGCATTAGTGTCTACTCTTCTTGATTGTGTGTGTATAAACTGTAGGTCTAAGCATTAGCAGTGATTATTACACAGCTCGCTGGAATACTTTACTTTAATTGGTCAGTTGTGACATAATGGGGTTGAATAGTTTTGTATAATTAGGCTACTATTAAACTGGCCGTTAATTAACTGTTGTCCCAGGCAACCAATTTGCTACATAGTTGTGCTAGCTTCATATCGCTCATATCACTCTGTGGTCTATTTTTTCTCACATAATGAAATAATTTAAACTCAAATTACTGTGTTTAAATTATTTAATTCCATTTATTTATTTATTTGGTATGTAATAAGTGGAAAAATATAGTCAGCTTGTCATTAGCACCCCTTGCATGTATTATCCCTTACTTGTGTGTATACCTACTTAATCATATTTTGGGGACAAATTTGTACTCAAATGTGAGCTAAACCTGACAGAATCTCCAAAAACCTCCCTTTGGGGATGTCCTCATTTGTGAAACTGGTATAAAAATATAGTAAACATAAAGTTGTTGTTTTTTTTAAATTGTAAAAATGCAGAAAGTTTTCTGTGTTTTTGGTAAGGTTAGGATTAGTTTCCAAAATCCATAACTATCTGTATATAAAAACAATAGACGTCTGTGCAATGTCCTCATTTAGATAGCTATGTAAATGTAAATGTGTGTGTGTGTGTGTGTGTGTGTGTGTGTGTGTGTGTGTGTGTGCGTTATACTGTGTTCTTTAATGTCTGGACTACAGTACATTGTAATTTTATTTAAATGTTTACTCCTTTATCTCAATGTTCCCAGAAAATTTCATTTTTAACTCTAGATGTGTTTAAATTTGACAGATAGAACGTTTGGATTGTTGTAATTTAGCCTGTACCATCATAATTTATTTCTATTTATCTCTGTTCTGCTGAAAATTTCTTTAATCATCGATTCTTCAGACATGGGACAAAACATGTCCAACAACTCTAACTGCTATTAGGTTTAAAAACAAAAACAAAAAACAAAAAAACAAATCCAATTGTATGGGGGATTGATCATTGATCATTATTATATAAAATCTATGACACTTATTGCCTTAATACTACATCAAAAAGAGAAGGGAAGGGTTCAATCATTCATATGCTATAAAATGCATAGAAATTATTTAATAATGAAAAAGAGCTTGTTTTATCAAAAGCAGCACTTAATAATATCTCGTATCAAAGCAACGTTGTTTTTCAAGGACACGTGTTTCATAAGGTTTCAAAGTTGTGTCCCCACATTTTGTCAACACTGTCAGACATTCATTAAAATGTAATAAAATTAGGGTATATCAGGGGCAGCTGTCACTCTAAAGGACCCTCTTGCCACATTCAACCTATGCAGAGTACATCAATGTCTGACAGGCTCTGGCAAGTTTTATAGTTTTAGAATATTTTAAATCCTAATGTTAATATTTTCTGTGTCACAACCATGATATGTCAACACCATCTTCCAATTTCTGAGGAAATTATTTGAATTGTTTAGATCATTTTATTCTCCTGAAACAGGTTCTTTTAGCATCTAACATCAACAGAGAAAACAAAATGGCTACTACATGAACTCCATTTGTTTTGTGAAAGAAATGCCAAATTTGTCAACACCGTCAGATATAATAATACAGTTTGTTTATATACTGATAATATGTGTTCTGATCATTTTTGGATCATTTGTTAAGATGTATAAATGTGAATATGGTGAATGTAAATGGATAGAGGTAACAACTGTTTTATTTGTTTATATAACTGTTTTCAAAAGTTACCTTGTTACAATAGCAGATGCACATCAGACATACTGTTAGGAGATGAGATGATCATTTGTGTTCCAATGAAATATCAAACTACTTAAATGTGAATCTTGAATAAAAAAGCTTGTTTAATATACAGTAATTGATTAATTCAATCTATTTGATAGTTAAAATGACTGCAAATTCAGGTTTTTGTCACCACCGTCAGATGTGTCAACTCTGTCACGTGAATATTTTGATATTACATTAAGATATTTTATATTTGTTGTGGAATTGTTGGTCACATTGTCACACTTCTACTACTACTTTGGAGCGAAGGAGCAAGGAACACGGAGATGCAGGAGAAAGATCAGGCAATTCAGGAGGCCATGGCGGAGCAGGCAGTCCAGGGAGCCAGGGACACGACAGGAGGAACCAGGGTGGACCAGACGGAGACAGGAGGGGCTTGGAGCATGCAGCGCCAGGTGGGACCCAGGCCACAGCTGTAATGGTGACCCACGGTGGAGCCGACGGAGGGAGGAGCCATGAAGGAGGAAGGGCTGATGACTCCAGGGTGACAGTCGACTGCGGCAGAGCAGGTGGTGGAGGAGCCCGAGGCAGAGATGGTGAGCCTAGGAGCCAGGGCGACACCGTGGTTCCGGAGAGGGAGCGACAGAGGACCCAGGTGGAGCCGGAGGGATGGAGGAGCCTGACGGAGCTGGAGGGACGGAGGGACGAGGCGCAGGATGGTCGACGTTAGACCAAGGAGGAGCTGGAGGGACGAGGGAGCCCGGCAGAGCCAGTGGACAGATGGGCCACGCCGGAGAGGAGGGAGCTAGGAGCCATGGTAGAGTCGACGGGCCGAGGCGGAGTCCGGGGCTTAGAGGCTGGAGACGGAGGCAAGGGATTCTCCAGCCACGGAGATAGATGGTGGCCTGGGGGCGAGCAGAGGGGCTGCCAAACAACAGCAGTGGAGGAGGCAGGAGCGGGCGGGTGGGCAGGCATTTGTGAGCCTCCAGGCTTTCAGGGCTGCACTCAGGGTCACAGTCTTTCTTTGAGCAGGTCGTGGAAACAGGAGCCCTCTCTGGGCTGGACGGGGGGATAGGAGCCCTCTCTGGGCTAAACTCAGGAATGGTGCCCTCTCTGGGCTGGACGGGGGAACCGGAGCCTTCTCTGGGCTAAACTCAGGAATGATGCCCTCTCTGGGCTGGACGGGGCAACAGGGGCCCTCTCTGGGCTAAACTCAGGAATGAGAGCCCTCTCTCCTTCAGAGTTACACCGTCCCAGATCCATAATTAGCTCACCCTCAGCCACGGTGCAGGGGGCGGAGTTCCTCTCCACGCTCTCACTGTCTATGGCTTTCTCCCTCGTGGTGGTCGTTGTAGCCGGCTCTCGCACCTGGTCTGAAGATCCGTGAGGCTCTGGCTCGGTGGTGATCCTCAGCTCTGTCGCACTCATGGACTCTGGCTCTCGGTCAGTGTTGGGCTCGGGCTTGCGCTCTGCACAGCAGGGAGATGGTGGGCTAGGCACTGGGTCTGGCTGTGTTCTGGATTGGAGGTAGACACTCTTCAGACACTGGATGATTGCCTCCCTCCAGCTCAGTCCGGTGGTGTCAGGGAGGTCGACGGGGCGGTAGTAGTTGGCCCCGATTCAGAACAGTGAGTTCAGCGTAACGTCGTCGAACGCCGTTAAAACGGAGAGCTGGCTGAACTCACCCGCATACTCCAAAAGGGAACGGTCTTTTTTCGGGCCTTTTGGCAAATGCCAAATATGGGCATTAGAGAACACGAGGGAAAACTAGGTCACTGGGAGCACATGGGGAGAAAAACAAACACAAAACAGTCCATGGGCATGACAGATATGGAAGTGTAATCTGTCTTCTAACATGAGAATGTGTTTTGAAATGTTAAAAACATCTTGATTGCTGTTAAAGACAAAATTTCAATTATATTACACAGTCCAAGGTAAAAAGCATATTTTGATATTAAAAAAGAGAAAACTTGAGAGTTTTAATCAAAGTATAGCTCAGTAGCTTAGTACATATAAGATATATAAATGTAGTTTTATTTGTCTGAGTACATTTTTATTTTAAAATGAAACTACATTTATATTTTGCAATATTTTTTTCAATATTGCACCCTGTTTTGTCCCACTTCTCAAGAATCCGTGAAATACTCTTGTGTCTTTGCATGATCAGGATTTCAAAACTTATTTTAGATGCTTCTATTGTAGAGGTTTCTTCAAGCTTCCTATACACTCGTTTGCCATAGAATTCATTTTATAGGTTGTCAGAAAAAATGTGAGCTGCATGCCGACATATAGCACTGTTGTGCTTGGGTCCTGGCTCACAGACCTTTCCCAATCCTGTCCCCTCTCTCTCTCCCACTTGGTACCTGTCTAGTTACTGTCCTATCATAATAAAGGCAAAAAATGCCAAAAAGTAAATCTTATAAAAAAAAAAGTAAAGAAAAGAAAAAATTTGCATTTCAAACAACTTGCCACTGGGGCAGTACCCCTTAAAGGGACATCTTTGTACCTTATCAACCCCTAAAGGTGCCTAATAGTAACCTACTATTATGAACCTTTTAAGGTTAAATAAGGCACAACATTGTCCTGATAGAAGTACTGCAGTAGCAAGCCTAATGGTACAATTTTTTGTAATTATGTCTGAGAGTGCACACAAACACTCTGAGTCCTCTGAGTTCATATTCACATGTGAATTTTGAGCAAGTGGCAGATCCTACTGTAAATGAGAATGTGCTTAAATGTGGTGCCTGTGAAAGCTCAAAGAAGCCTGGGATTTTTTGCCCAGTTTGAAGTCAGGTTGAGTGGATACTATGGACCCGGAGCCAAAATAAACCAGGGCAACAAATGACATCATAATAATGCTTTCCTGTGGGATTGTTCTAGATTTTTGTGTCAACACAGCAAGGGACGGAAAATAGTGCCCACTTCAGCCAATCACAACAATCAAAATGTCGATTAGACTCATAGTCTACAACCCTGACTGACTGCTTTGTAAAAGCAGGCATGAAATTTTAATTACGATGCAAGCTTCTGATTTCACATGGGTCTGTATCACTTTTTAGGACTTTAAAGTTCTCTTAGCTGAGAATTTTCTTATGCTGATATGTTTTCTCCATCAGATCTGCTTATAGCCAGTGTGATTCATTCCTCATTTGGACATCATTTAAAAGCTTCACTAAATTAGAGTTATAATGGTGCTAACTGCTATAAGCAGCAGATTAAGCTTTGGCTCTGACACCACAGTATGACTGTACCACATTAATCCCCATCAGCCACCAACAAACACGCCTAAAACCGGAAATTGGACAAAAGTTCACAGCATTTGTAGCATGAGCTCATTTTGTTTTTTTCGAGGAAAAATGGCTCTTGCCCTTCCTTTTGACTGAGTCATTTCTAGCCCACTCATGCTTGGACACTAACTATCTGCTGCAGATCAGTGGATTTTCTGTGGGGACTTTAAAACATTGTGTCAGCTTGTATACGCACTGTACATCTGCTTCATCCTGCTATCAGCTTTCTTAGACGATATCCCATTTCCTTTACACAGGCTGTCAGAGCTTGTACTGTTTGTTCTTTAAATTCATTTTACTGTTAGTGACAGCTTTTGCCTTAAAGTGAATTTCTCATCTCCATTTAGCATGCGTTTCCCCTGAGAAATGGACCTGTGAGTGACACATTATCCCACTTTCTGTGCATGTGTGATCTGATTCCACTACTGTGCCATTAAAACTATTTACAAGGTAAAGACATTTAGCACCAAACACTGCAAAGAAATCATATGGGACAGTCTGTCAAGCCTTCAGTCTTTACTGAAGCAGTACTGTTCATTTGTTTCATTCCAGTGTAAGACGTGTGGCTGTAAGATCTGATTTAAGGATGAAGGGTGCAGTTTTAATTTATACATATTTTATTTCAGCTTCAAGGTGCACTTGGAAATATTGCCCTCTCTATCGCCATCTGTGGTTCAAATGTAAAATATGTATTTATAATATAGAACTTTTAATAAGCACTTTTAATATGCAGATATTAGGAGTAAAGACTCATTCACATCAAGAATGGTAACTGTAATGATAACTATTTCAGCTTCCATACCAATGAAGGACAACATTTCTTTTCATTATTGTGTGCTGCAGTTATGTTTTCTGCCACTTTAAATGCTGGAGTTCTTTAAAGTCAGTGGATTCTGATTGTTTTTATTGTTTATTAACTGAAAAATATCATTCTGAAAGTGATTCAAATGATAAAGTTAATTTGTGTCGTTATTGTATTAGTTGTGGTGTGGACTTCCCTTTTCACATAGAATTAGAACTATTATTAAAACTTCATAGTTACCATTATAGTTATCATCCTTAGTGTGAAAGAGGCCATAGGCCATTTGTAGGTTGAAAACACTTCGACTCTTTTTGTTTGAGACCGACACAATATTATCTTTAAAAAATATTTGAAAACAGTCATTTATATTTGCATATATATATTTTACTGTCATTTTTAATAAAGTTCAGGCCTTATAAAAATAATTACTGCATATTATTCTGTCAGTAAATGTAGAAACAGCATCACTGTAGCCTCTTGTCAGTGTGTTTTGTAATGCTGTCTAATCTTTACTCTTATGAATAATGTAACCACATTTGGGACTCATAGTTTGTACTTAGGAAATCTTTGTGTTCAGAGGAACATGAGTAGATGGATAAGGCCGAAGGGAATATGAGGTAAAGAGTATTGGAGAGGATGAGAAGAGGACCAGGGGAGGATTAACTCCAGAAGGCCGGTGTTCACATTTCCTATCCTCCACACACTTCCTCTATGGGAAATGTGCGAGCATGTGCGTGTTTGTTTATCAGACATACTGACACATAGACACACTTTCACTAATAGTCTGTCTTTCAGCACTTGTCGTTCGCACACGCTCACTGGCACCAGAGGAAACAGACGGGGAGGGGTGAAGCAGTGCAGAACGGGTCGTGAGGAAGCGGCAGTCACTACAGTCAGCACTGCTGGGACCAACACTGCAGCATATGCAAACACATCACAGCCTCACCAACACTCAATGCCATGTTTCTGTGGAAAACATGTGGAATGGAGGAGGTGTCATGGAATCTGTGTGTGTGGGAAAGAGGAGACTGTGGTCATGAGAGAAATAATGCCTCTAATGTGTGTGTGTGAGTGAGTAAGAATAACTAGAGTCTACACAATGGACATTATTTTTACTTTATTGCACTGCACCAACACTAAACTGACTTCAACTCATGTTTGTGAAGAAGTTTACATTAGGCCTATTGATTCTGTTGGTCACATGTTGATTTTTTTTTATTGTTTCTGTGAAGCTTCTGTATAGAGCACTATTTAAAAAAAGGTGACTTGACTTGACCAAATTTAGCAGATTAGCATTTAACCCTTTAAAATGTACAGTCTTAGGGCCCATACAAACAGAACATGTTTTTGCATTTCACTGCACTGCTTTTCCATTGTTTTTCAATGTAATCATTCACTAGACAGAGGTATTTGACTAGTGTGTTTGCATCTTTTCCAGTGAATGACAGAGAGGGTGTTCTAAAATGGGGGCACTCGAGTTAAAAGAAGTTCAGCTTTTAAAGGAGTGATGATGAACTGCCGTTTTAATTATTTTTTACTGTTCTGAGGTCCACTTATAATGTTATTAAGGCTTTTACATCAAAAAACATAATTTATAATTAATAAGCTATTTTCTGTCCTGTTTTGACTCCCCTCATCAGAACGCTCTGTTTGAATGGGCGTGGCAGATTGTAGACTAATAAGTAAACGCCCACTGCTATGATTAGCAAATATTTGTGTATGTTTGACAGCCTACATCCTTCATAGATGGACACTGCTGTGATTTAATACTCAGTACAAATCAAACAATCTGTAATAACAGACAAAGCAATAGTGATCATGTGATAAAAACAATTACTCACACTTGTGTGGTGCAACATTACTGTCAGATCCGATATGGTCGACACAGTACCGTCTTTTAGTTTCAGTCTTTCTGAAAATCCTGTGTTGAATTGTGCCTTGTTTGTAAACAAAGCAGTGGGCGGGGCTAAACAGGCAGTGATGTAGAAGCAGGTGTTGATCTTCTGCAGAGATGGTGTGTAGCCACACTAATGCATCATAGAACATTCCAAAAGCTATTGTTTTGGCAGACTGGCTTCACTATAAGCTCTATTTAGACTAATGAGAAAGTTTTGAGGTCTGAAACTTACAGGATGCTATTATAGTACAATGACCTCTTATATGTCAAAAGATCAAGGGAATTTTGATTTCTCAGTTCATCATGACCGCTTTAAAGGCTAATTCACACTGCACTGACAGATGTCGAACAATGATGACAATTACCAGCTTACATTACGTCACTTCTCAAACATTCCACGACAAACCATGACTGAACATGCACCAATCAACAGCAACAGATGTCAGCAGGGGAAACACTACAAAACCCAACAAAATCCAACTAAAACTGGTCATCATCTGTCAATGCAGCGTGAATTAGTCTTTAAAAAATTAGTTTTTGGACCTTACCTTTTTTCCATTCCACTACCCTCTTTTCCTCTGGAAACATAGACAGAAAATTTGATGACTTGTACAATAAATCACTGTCTCATATGAGTGTAAAAACCACCTGCCTCCTCCTACCAATAGCAAGTAGCAAATCATGGTTTGTTTTGTTTTCAGTTGTCTCTCGCACATAATTTCCTTTCAATGACTGAGAATGAATTGGCTGAAATGTATTCATTTTGAAAGTGTCTTCATTGCTTTCGTCCATTGTAAAAGCTGTCAAGTGTAGTTTTGCTAGGAAAAGGAAAGACTGGCCAAGCCAGAGCCTATGGCATGTCCCACCCATCTTAATATTTCAATAGGAAATGCATCAACACAGGAGAGAAAAGAGAGCTCAGGCTTTAACTGTAGTAGAAAGCTATATGACTCCAAATATAAGAATTTTTCACTCTGCTCACAGCTTGTCCATCAGACTATACGGTTACTATGGAGAGAAAGACAACAGAGAGACACATTATTTCCATAAATACGAGCTGTGTCCATGTAGGGTGTAAGTCTGGCTTACACTTTATGTGTTGAGTTCACACTTGGATCGTAGGTTCCATCCCTCAGCTGAATATTTCCATGTAGATGTGGCAGCTGAGAGCGGATGTTAGTGTTTTCATCATTAGCTGATCGATTTAATTAATTGAGCGGCTGTTTTATGCAATCACTGTGAGGTCTGAGATTGGTTTTGCCTCGTACACACCATCTGCTGTTGTAAATCACGTTCATTCACTGCAGTGTTTTGCAGCTTTTTATTGGTGCTTGTCCATGTGTGGTGGTGATGTTGTCATGAACCTTTCCTTAACTCTATCGGACATTTTTGAGTAACAGATCACTATCGCCTTCCGTTCGGTGCTGCTGTGTACATTCTCTATGTGCACCCAGTAAAAAACCCATCAAGGGCTCTAGTCCTGCTTGACGGTGTGGAAAGGCTTCAATCTCACACATCAGTGAAAGGAGAGGAAAAGATTGGGTGAAGGGCAGAAAGAGTTTGGATTGGGATTCATGCCACTACAATTATCCTGTGAGAGTAATTGCTTTTGGCAGCACTCTCTGTACGATCACAGAGCAAAAACACAATTTGATTCCTGCATGTACGTGAGAAAATTGTGGTGAGGGACACCATTTTATAAGTGTGTTCTTTACTCATATTGGATCTGTGCAAGTTTTTATCAGCATGTTTCCATAACACTTTAGATTAGGGAACACAACTTTACTATGAACTAAGAGTTTTCCCTCAACAAACTGCTTATTAATAGTCAGTAAGGTAGTTGTTAAGTTTAGGTATTGGGTTGGATTAAGGGATCTAGAACATGGTCATGCAGAATAAGGCAGTAATATGTAGCCAATAAGTGCTAATAAACAGCCAATATACTAGTAATATGCATACTGATAAGCAACTAGTTAATAGTGAGAACTGGACCTTAAAATGAAGTGTTACCCATGTTTCTAAACACGGTGCTTATATTTCAATCCCCATGTCAAGCTATGGATAAAAATATGAGAATATCTGAATAAAACAGGAATCACTCATCAAAGCTCCCAGTGTCGACTGAGTAAAGAATATTTTATGGAAGTGAATCGTAATTTTATGCACTAATTATTAGCTTATGTACATATAACCGAGGAGTCTTTGAGAGGGGAAGCATGCAACTCTTCAGAAAAAAAAAACAAAAAAACAAACTGGGCTGAGAAAATAATTGACTATAAATAATTGACTCAAAAATAAACAGTGCAGACCAGATTTAACTGTTCATATCAAGCTTCTATAGTGTGTTGTGAATGTGAGGGAAGAAGGACAACATACTAGTGAAAAGTCTTCTGAAAGCTGATTACCCTGTCAATAATGCCCACCTGTCATGTTTTCTTCACTATAATTGGATGATTACACTGTCAATGTAATACTAAACACAGAGGTAGACTTTGCCTCTTGATTTCATAAATCCCCCTCATGCCACTGATATTGTGTGATCTTAAGTGATTTTAAAAGGTTAGCTCAGCCAAAAATGAAAACTCTGTCATCATTTTCAAATATCATTTACAAACGCTTGACATGTCAATGCTCATTTCTCGTCAGAAGACTTGAATTGCTTGACTAATATGCATTAATTTTATAATGTCTTGTCTTACCTTTAGATGTGTCAACAGGAGAGAAATCTCTCAGGTTTCATTAAAAAATTATCTTCATTTGTATTTCAAAAATGAACACAAGTCTTATGGGTTTAGATAAAAGCCCTCCTTTATTATAAACACAAAGCCTAAATTAATTTAAAGCAAAACTGGATGTCTTGATGTGCTTTGCCTTGCCAAACAAGCAAAAAAACTGTGTTTTTTGGGAGAGCTATTTACATATATTCCTCAGGAGATTTAGGTCTCATCAAAATATAAATAGTAGAAATATACAAAAAATGACATATTACAGAGTTTAAGAAATTGATGATAAATATTTAAGTTCATATTGAAGTATTTTTGAATATATTTTAGCCTGAAGCAAATTTTTATTGTGGTAGGTCTGAGCACAGACCTTCTTCTGAAACTCCAGAGGGAGGCATATGTGTGATTATTTCGAATTTTGTTGAGGAGACTTCAGTTCCCAGTTCTTTTTAAGTTTCATCAGTTTATGTGATGTTGTTGTACTAGCAGACAAGTCTGACAAATATCCTCCAAACAGTTGCTCTACCATGACAATGAGATGAGTTAAAACAAAATGTCTATAAATGTTGAAGTGGGTAACAGCAGTAGCCTGGTTGTTTCTCCATGTTTCTCTTGGCTGTTGTCATCTTTTAACTGGATATGCCACTTAGAAGAGCAAACAAACATGGGAAACAAATGCATTATTTAGAGTTTCTGGAGACAGGCCTGGTATCACCAAAATATACACATAAAAATATACTTTTAATCAACACAGCGTGTTGGCCTGCATGATATACTTGCATGTGAAGAAGCCAAGTAGTTTCTCAAGTGGCCTCTGTCATTAGAGTCATCATGTAAGGGTCTTGCTGCTGAGATGTCATGCCTTGTTTAACGTCATGTAGTTCAAAGATCCAGCTCATGCAAGTTAATCAGCCAATAATGAAGGTGAATACATTGGACTAATTAAGCGTAGCATGTATGGGACTGAACTACAGGAGAGTTCAGATGGTGAGCAGGAAATGGAAACATGGAATAATTACATTTTAGACAGAAGACAGTTTCCGTGTCTATCGTTGCACCACTAAGGAAGTAATTAGGTGTTGTTTGTTACTTAGTTTATTCTGTGAATTTAGTGTATTTTATTGACATGAATATTACACCGATTCACCATATTGGTGAAGGGCCCAAAATCAAATGTAGGTTGTTTGAAATAAGGTTTATTGAGTTTGTATTTTAAAAGTATTGTGTCTGATTCTAACAGAAAACTTCCTCTAGAACAGGCTAACTTGTGGCTAACTACTGTAGTTGCACCTTGCCAATCTTATTTAGCCATTCCCACACACCCCTCCTTTAAAGCCCCTTCTGTTTGTCCTGATGCTCAGCATGTTGACTTTGCTTTGAATTCCATCAATCTTTATGCTTTGAAAATCAGGCAGAGTTATGTAAGAGGAAGAAATAGAATATTAATTTCCTCTTGGAGAACTAGTGCTGAAGTTGTAATTAAGTGTGCTCAGTTAACCTCTTGGGAGATAAGTGAGTGTCGTTTTTCATCAGTGTCTTTTTCTGTCTCTCTGCAGTAAGCTTTAAATAAAGACATGTTGTTGGTGTTCAGGATTATACAAATCTTAAAAATGTATGAATCATTTTGCCCACACCATTACATTTAGACCTGACCGTGTGACATTTTTGCTAAGAGAGTATTATATTTTGTTCTTTTTTCATTATGTAGATTATCAGTCACAATGAACACCCTAGTAAAAATTAATATATTTAAAATACATTAGTTTCATACTAAGTATAGTATAACATAATTTACTGACATAATTATTAACATAATTTACTGACATATCGCTTAAGACTTACTGATAGAAAATTATAATTAAACTTTATTTTGAGTACTACTTGTGCACAATGCACATATTAGGCCTAAAATGTGTTTTAATGTCACTATTGATGAGGATTGTAAGATCTTTTAATAATATCGGTCTTTAAATGCAATATTTTTAAAGTGTACCTGAAATAGGGTAAACGTACCTATTAAAGGAACACTCCACTTTTTTTGGAAATAGGCTCATTCTCCAACTCCCCCAGAGTTAATAAGTTGAGTTTTACCGTTTTTGAATCCATTCAGCCGATCTCCGGGTCCGGCGAGAGCACTTTTAGCATAGCTTAGCATAGATCATTGAATCCCATTAGACCAGTAGCATCACGTTCAAAAATGATCAAAGAGTTTCGATAGTTTTCCTATTTAAAACTCGACTCTTCTGTAGTTATATCGTGTACTAAGACCTGCGGAAAATGAAAAGTTGCGATT
The DNA here is from genome assembly GCA_036784905.1 of Acrossocheilus fasciatus. Classification (NCBI taxonomy): domain Eukaryota; kingdom Metazoa; phylum Chordata; class Actinopteri; order Cypriniformes; family Cyprinidae; genus Acrossocheilus; species Acrossocheilus fasciatus. The sequence goes on from CM071944.1 coordinate 29,838,775, forward strand.
TTCTAGGCTGATATGATTAGGAACTATACTCCCAGTCCGGTGTAATAATCAAGGAACTTTGCTGCCGTAACATGGCCGCAGCAGGCGCAGTGATATTACGCAGCGCCTGAAAGTAGTCCCCAGCTAGGTAACTAGTTATAATATAGCTGGGGACTACTTTCAGGCGCTGCGTAATATCACTGCGCCTGCTGCGGCCATCGAAACTCTTTGGTCATTTTTGAACGCGATGCTACTGGTCTAATCGGATTCAATGATCTATGCTAAGCTATGCTAAAAGTGCTATCGCCAGACCCGGAGATCGGCTGAATGGATTCAAAAACGGTAAAACTCAACTTATTAACACTGAGGGAGTTGGAGAATGAGCCTATTTCCAAAAAAAGTGGAGTGTTCCTTTAAGCTCACATATCCATTAAGCACACTTCCATTTTTGAGCTTAGATTATAAAAATAAAAGATAATGTATTATCCTACTTGATGTCTTAACCAATTTATGTGTTTGTTACTATATACCTCCTGTAATTTCAAGTCAATCAGATCATTGCACGCTGAGATATGAGTCTCCATGTGTTCACACTGTCTGGCGGCCATTTTGAAAGCTGTCTAAAAACTTTCACCAAAAGAGGAGCCCCTTAAATGTGCATTTTTTTTAGACATTTAATCCTTTATTTTGGGTAAGTTTCTCTACTTATTGTAAAATTGAGAGATTAATGTTTAGACTTTTGCATATTATAACCTGGAACTTGGATGTGGGAAATAATTACAGTTAGATTCAAAAGATAGTTTTAGCAACATAGCGCAGATGCTACAGAACACAGTTAGCTGACTAGCTGTATAAGATTGTGTGCTACGCTAATATATTACTTCACAGGCATTACCGGCTTGTACTTTTACATCCATAATATTACAAACTGACAGTTTATTGCTGGTCTGTGGTTTTACAGTGCTGTAATTTTTAAAGATTTCACATTATTTTAAGGTGAGCTTAAAGGGTACAGTACATCACACAGCTTCAGTGTGACATCAATAAGAAAAAGTATAATTTCATAGATATTGTTAATAATAGTTGTTCATATTAAAATATGTATGAACTTGTATGACCAGTGTGCTCTCTTTAAGCTCGTCCACATTGAACGTCTATGTAAATACTTCATAAACAGACTTTAAATATTTAAACTGATGGTTGTCACTCAAGTTAATCTTTATAAAATGGTTAATAACTTCTTTTCACAGCTTTAAGATGACAAAATCGAGAAATAACTATAGTTTATGCCCACAGATGAAAGAGGCATGTCATCCGTACAAAGAAGGAGCCAACAGAAACCTGTCGTATCGGTCCAGGAAAAAAGTGACCAAAGGCTGGAATACACTACTTTTAAAATGTGAACAGATTTTTAAAACACCAGGCATCATACACTTACTGACTTTTTAAATATTCACAAAGGAAAACTGTGCACTAAAAATGTCTCAGTGTAGATTTTGGTGAGCTTAATAGGTGCGTTTACCCTATACTTGCAATAGTTCCACTTTAGCACAATCAAATATACTTCAGTAGATCTTTAGTTGGACTTCAGCACTACTTCTGCGCAATTAAAGTGCATTAAGTACAAAATTAGTTGTTCCAATTTAGCAGACTTTAAGCATACCAGTTTAGTATACCAAAAGTACAATTGCAGGGTATTTTTTATTAAGTACATTAATATACAAATGTTTTTGTAATTTCAAATACATTTTATTATATATTTATTTTTCACTAAGGCTGTCATCTCTTATTCCGATTCTTTTCATAGTTCAACAGTCATATGTTATATGTAATCAATATTTATCTGAGTAGTTAAATCTAACTGGTAAGACTGTAAAGATAACTATAATGATAACTATATTAGTGTCCAAACCAATGGATGGTAATATTGTGTTTATTATAAGCTTGTGCTGCAGTTGTCATGTGCTGCTTGAGATGTTTGCGCTCTTTAAAGTCAGGTGGATTCTGACTGGCTGTCAATGTTTTTATTGTTCCTCAGCTGGAAATTTGTTTTGAAAGTGATTCGAACTATATTGTTTCTCTGTATCCTGGACTCTCTTAGAATTGGAGTGATTATTAAAACTTTATAGTTATACAGTAATTGTCGTTATTAATGTCGTTGGTGTGAACAGGCCTTTAGCATACCGAACTACAATAGACCAAGAAAAAAAAAAAAAACGTTTGTTCTATGAATGCATGTCAGCATGTCTTTTCTGTTGGGTGTCCAGCTTGAACTGCCAGATAGAAAAACATATTAGGGTTGTAATGAATTAATTGTTAGCCCTTTGATTGCAAATTTAGTGTTGGGTTCATTTGCTCTGTTGGCTGTTTCCACCTCTCTGGGGCCATAGTATGCAAATGTATAAAAACATATGTAAACTGTATCGGTTTATATTTATGTATCTTTTTCTCTCCCCTCCCTTCTTTCCGCATCTCTCTCTCTCTCCTTTTCTCTTGCTCTGACTTCCTCCTTCTATCTGCATCTCTTGTTCTTCTCCCCTCCCTCTGTCTCTCTCTCTGCCAGCCGCCACCAACTTGGACTCGGAGAGCAAACGAACGGCCCACTTCCAATCGTCATGGCAACAGCATGTGAATGTGTTCGGCTCGTGGAGTAGGCCGGAGTGTGTGCAGGAACTGCACCAGGAGGCTCAGCTGAACCTACAGAGTCTGCTGCAAGGTAGGAGAGTCAGCTGCCGGCGCTTCGTCTGCGTGTTTCCGTGCCACTAGAGGTTGTGTAGCTCGATCGACCGCCTGCCTGGATCTGCCTATCATGTGTTTTCATTTTGTTTTTGTGGGTGTGTGTTTTGCGTCGCCTTGCATGCTGGCTGTCTGTGAATATCCTCCACTTCCATTCCCATTCTGTGTTTCCCAGTGCGTGTAAGAGAGCCATTATTTGTTTTTCTATTCCTCTGAGCATCCTCATGTTTTCCCTCCACTCGCCTCCCATTATTCCCCCTCTATTTCTGACTCATACTTTGTCCTTCTTTATGATCCATTAGATTCATTTCCATTTGCAGATAATACACAGAGTCTCCCATTCTCTTTAGTTTTTTTTTTTTCATTCGCTGAATGAATATGCCAATGCTTGTGGCTCCTGCCGCTGTAAGTGTGTGACTGTACATGGTTGAATTTCCCTCTTTTATCTCTTTTTTTGTTTGATGTCTGCTATTAATATATATCTGTGAGGTATGAGATGCTATTCTGGCTTAAGCTCCGCATAAGATCGACTGGGCAGCTGTTGCTTAAACAACAGTGAGTGGGAGGTCAGTGTTTACGAATGTGTGGCACTGTGCTATGGGCATAAACAGCAATTTGCCTTTGCATATGTCTGTCTGCCATTGAGGGTTGCAGCCAAATATCAATACATGGGGGGAGTAAGAAAAGTTCAAGAATCTGTCGCTGAAAACCTGCTGATTTGCCATTTATTCAAAATTTTGGGGAGACATGGCAGTTACAGCCTGATAGAATATCTTCCATAGATATTTATTCCTTTCAACTTTAAGAAAATTGAAATTTTAAGAAAAAAAACCCTAGTTGATATCACAGTTTGTACAGTTGATATTAATAATGTGATCAATTCTTGACATTATTAATATAAATAATATACGTTACATTTACAATTAGTAGTATTTAGTTTACAATAGCAGTATCTGTTTAGTAAAAACTTTTGATTTAAGTAATTGAAAGCAAACAGATATTTAACATTTAAAGTCTAAAGGTTTAGTTGCATCAGAAAAATTAAATCAGATTTTCATAGGCAAAAAAGATTCAGTGTATAATGTCAATAGTACAGCAATGTACTATTGCTCTATTGCTCACACAAAAGTCACTCTCAGAGACTCTAGTTTTCTATTTGTTAACACAGATCATTAAAGGTGCAGTAAGCGATTTCTGAGAAACACGGTTGAAAGTGAATCTGGCACCAAAATACACTTGTAGCCAATCACCTGTAAGGGGCGTGTCTACTCGTGATGGGGGAGGTGTCTGTGTTGCATAGCATAGTTGTGAATTTGGGGGTGGCGCTATCAGGATCGGGGTGTGGTCATTTCAGGTATAGGGGCATGTTTGTTTTGGAGATTTCATATACCAATAGCGTTTCTCAAAAATTGCGTACTGCACCTTTAAATTGTGAAATTTGCATGGGAAAATCTTCCCTCACACGAAATTCCTGACCACATGGATTTCTATTAAAATGATTTTGCCTGCGAAATGTTAACAATCTTACCTAAAAATGTTTGTATACAGTACATCAATACGTTTGTATATTGATGCTGGTTTATCTTTTTGTGGCATGGTTATCTATTTAAAATGTTCTAAACTATATTATTATTTCTTTTCTGAAATTATCACAATATTGAATGTGAAAACAGCACTGTGTCTTGCCATATCTTTCACTTTCATACTCATATAATGTTAGCCAACTAAGTGGCTCGACAACATTAAAGAGATTATGCGTCCATAGTGCTTAAAGGTGCAGTAGGAGATCTTGGAAAATGCTAACTTTAGCCAGATAGCACTGAAAACGAACGACCCACCCTCCCTGCAATCGCCGTCTAAAGCCACGCCCCCTGCACTCATATACGCTCACAGACCAGAATACCAGAGACAAATTTACTTCAATAGGCTACATCAGCGGTTCTCGCACCACCTGCTCTGCACATTTCATATGTATCTCTTATTACATGCGACGTCTGTTCTATTCGACCGTAAGTGCCCTGAGAAGTGGACATCACCGGATATTCCGCCATGATTCCAGTTCAAAGTGAGCGTATATGTTCCATACAAAGGGCATTAAAGTGTGCGAGACGTAAATTTAAATAGTATTTATTTACAGAGGTATATTATGTCACATTTAACACTTCTCTAGTAAGTTTAGTCTGTGTGTGAAGACGCTGCGCAGCGCAAATCCGTGAATGAATGGTCCGAAGTGAAGTAAACTTCCCCTGCTCAGGGAGTAATGTTAGGGAGCAAAGAACACTGTGTAGGGAGCATGTCTATCAGAACACAGTTCACGTAGCTCACTTCTAACGAGCTGGTCATCTTAATCGGGTGTGTTAACTAAGCGAGACATGCAAAATATTCAGAGCGGGGGGCGCGAGGACTGGAATTGGGAACTGCTGGGCTACATCATGTGTCATTCACCAGTGAGAAAACTTTATAGTACAGTTAGTAAACATACTACAATACCAGGAAGGAAGATTGGGTTGTTGATGTTTGTTTGCCATTCTCGCTCTGTCTGCAATAACGTAGATGAACGCGCTGATGACGTATCCTGTCTGCACGAACCAGGCGCGAAGAGGTATGCAAATACATACGTTGACAAGCAGGTTGGAAAGCCAATTAAAACGCTCGGACCGAGCATTTTGACTGGACGAACATTTCTTGGTCCTACGCCTTCCACAGAATATATAAATACAAAAATACATATATATAAATATATATGTTTATATGTAATATAAATATATATTATATATAAATATATAAATACATTTAGACCACTTAACTTAATGATTGCTATCGGGATGTGAAGAGACTTTCAACCAGCATAACAAAAAATGTTTCTGAAGACAATCACCTATTGCACCTTTAAGCTAATCAGCGGCATTGTACTTATATCCCATCCCCCCATGCTTATAAATTATTTCTGTTCAGTTCTGCACGAATAATGTAGTGAAATAATGTAGAATAATGTAGAAATTCCCCTACGCACCTGACTTAAGTTTAGCTGGGAACGTCTGGCAACACTAAACACTAGTGATGAAACTTTCAAAGTTTGTACTCTAGGTGAGCAAACTACGGCCCGTCGCCGGCCCGTGAAGCAGTTGGTCCACAATGGCTAATTTGATGTAATGTCAGTAAGATCCAATAGATGGCGCCGTAGTCTGTAGTGCGGTATATAACCCCTGATTTACTCCGTCGCGCCGCTCCGACATGGCCACCGAAGCTGATCGCGGCCACTCTTGTCAATGCTTGTTTACACTAGCCGCCTTGCAGCACGTTTCTGAAGTGTTGGCTAAAGATAGGTCTAGTCTATTTTTGACGGATGCCGCGTCCAAGCCGCACAGCTCAAATACAAAATCAAAAATCAAAACGTACACCCTGTGCAAAACTGGTACAATTGTAAATAGTTACTTGTTTTAAAAATGTGAAAGTGTTCATTTGTTTAAAAAATGCCTTGTATTGGTAGCCTACTCTTTTAAATATGCTTAAAATGCTCTGTAGACTTTCCAGAGAACAAATGCCAATTTATCCTCCTGCTGACGGGCACTATAATAGGAAAAAACAGAAATAATTTGTCGTTTTATTTAGCAAAGATTCCATTTTCCACACATATTTTTATGAATATGGATATAGTTATTTTCTGGGTTATAAATCACGTTTTTTATCATCTGAAACGTGCTGCGATTTCCAAGGCGACTAATTAATAAAGCAATCAGGATTTGGATTGGTGACCAATGAGAAAGGCAAGTGCGTTTGTATCGTGCATGTTCCAGCAACCACGCCGCTACTTTCAGTTTCACTTTAAATATTTAGGCTGGGCGTTTATAATAAATGTTTATAGTGAATGCCACTTTAATTTGTATTTGTTTTTTTACTTATATTTTCGTTCATTTTTCTGTTCTAAACACTGCTAAATTTACAGGATTTTTTGTGGAGTGAGGGGAATATAATATATGCTTGTGAACATTTCATTTATTTTACATTATTTCTGAATGAAATAATAAAATGTTTCTTATACATCAATCGACTTGTAACACCAATGCAACTCATCTGTGTGCCATAAAGTGCTCATAAAAAATAAGGCAGAGATAAGAATAGAACAAGTATACATACAGAACAGTGAGTGTCAATTTCATCAAAGCTTCATTTGTCATACACATATTATGCGGCCCCTCACTTGGTGTGGAAAAGCTGATGTGGCCCTCGAGTCAAAAAACAGGGGTGCTAGTAGCTCTAGTAGGTCTTGTAGCTCTACTGGCGACACCCTACTGAGTCAGGCAATGTCTTGTGCCTTTTGAACACTATCACTTGGGACCAAGATCTCTAGTGTTCCTCTATACCTGCTGTGCAGCAGTAACCAGACAGACTGCAAACAATGCCCTAGAATACATTTCAACTGCGGCCTGGAGGACCTCACACCAATCAAAGAGAAACCGTTTATATAAGAAAGGTACATAGTCAAGGTAACATCATGTCACAGTACATAATTTTCCTATGATTGGTTCACTTATATGGCAAATTAGCTTGTTCCTCAAATAATGAGATTGAATCGTTATTAGTATTTTCAGATGTCTAGTCGTCTTTTCTTGTCCATGTTCATTATTGCAATGCTGCTAAATGTTAGAACATTTCTGTTACTTAAAACATACTTAAAGGTTAAAAAGGGAAATGTTAGTCATCATTTATGATCGACTTTATGATTAATCTGAAAATGATTACATTTAAAATTTCCTTCACATAAACAAAGACCAAATGGAAAACAGACCAGACAAAAAGTGCCCAAATTGACAAGAAAAGGGGCATTGTTGCTCTTGACCTCTTCCATTCCTCTACTGCATACACAAGACAAGGAGTGACCCATATTTAATAAATGGGTGGTTTTCAGTGAGCATCTTGTTAGGCGATGCTTTGAGGTCATTCATGACCACTCATTCACGCTTGAGTGGTTGGCATCTTGTCTGGGCGAGCCATTTGATTGGCTGATAAGAATGGAGATTTTTGAGTCCCATTAGTTTTACTGACTGGCCTAAGATCAGGTCGGGGGAGGAGGGGGAGAGTGTGTTTGAAATACCTTCACACACAGAGAGACATATATACACACATACTCAGTCTCGCTGTTGCTTCTGGTACTCGCTCCCATACATGATCTTTGAAGTTTTCATATTGGTCTTTGAAGCCTACCTTTCCACAGAGGCTTGTATGAACCAACCAGTGTTTCGGTGAGTTCTGACACCATCTAGTTTACTTTCTTCTCTCTTGGTTCGAATTTACTTTAGTATGCATTTCAAAGAATGCTTAGCTGCATCCATTGTAATTCTCACATTTTGCAAGTCTTTAAATTATCATAAGCAACTTTGCTGAACTTTATTTATTACAATACCATTCAAAAGTTTGGGGTCAGTAAGATTTTTTAAAATAAATTTTTTAATAGAAGTCTCTTATGCTCAACAAGTCTTAATGTATTTGATTAGAAATACAGTAAAATACAGTAATGTTGTGAAATATTATTACAATTTAAAATAACTTTTCTACTTTACTATATTTAAAATGTAATGTATTACTTTGATGGTAAAGCTGAATTCTCAGCAGCCATTACTCCAGTCTTTACCGTCACATGATCCTTCAGAAATCATTCTAAAATGCTGATTTAATGCTCAAAGAAACATTTCTTATTATTATCAATGTTGAAAATAGTTTTGCAGATTAATTTTTGGAATCTGTAATACTTTTATTTATTTTTTAAGGATTTTTTGATGAATAGAAAGTTTTACATTTTTATTACATTTTATTTGATTTTGTTGTAAAAATGTAGAAGCCTTTACTGTCAATTTGATGAATTTAATGACTCCTTAGTCAATTTTATTTATTTATTTATTTATTTTTGCTAATCAAATGTAAATTCATGTCCCAGGCACATTTTCTTTGTTAAATAAAAATTACTTGCACTATCAGAAAAAGAAAAATATTTTTTACATTAACAATGTAATCAATATTATGTTTATATAAAGCCAAGTATGAATCTCATCAAGTTAGTGTTTTTAAGCATTTTACATTTATTCCAAAATAATAACTCAAGCTAGTAACAATTGAAATAATATATTGTTTTTGTGAACTTATGTTCAGCTATTCTTTTTAATAATTAACTTTTAACTATTTTTGATTTTTTTTGGATCATCAGTCAAAGCTTGGTAAATATTGCTCACAGACACTGAGATTTACTTTAAGTTTCACCATGCTGATTACTCACTAAAAAGTCCCACAAATCATTTTAAGTCTTATTTTGACATAACAAAGTGGTAGTTGTTTACTTTATTAGTCTTCCCATTAATGCCATTATATTAATTCAGACTGATTTGCGGATGGGGGAGGTGGGATTTATCGCATTAACCAATCACAGCCGAACATAACCAATGATATCCCATTATATCACGATGGAGGCATTGCCTCCCCTCACGTGACTTTCCCCCATTCATTCTCAATTACCCTCCACCAAATTCACTGTTAAAACTCAATGGGCTCAGGGGAGGCAAGAGAGACTAGAACTCCCGCTGTAACTTTAGCTGCTGCTGGTGTTGCTGTTGGACAATGCTTCTTTAGAAAAACAAGTGATTTACAGTATATACTTTTTAATGTTATATTTTGTAATATTGGCATTGTTTTATTTTTGTACTATGCATTTTTTTTCTCATCCAATATTTTGTGGAGGCAATGCCTCCCTTGCCTTCTCAGAGGAAACGCCCCTGTCTCTAATATAGCAGAGTGTTTGGAAAAGTGACGATAGTTATATGTATATTAAAGAGGAATTTGCTCTGTGGTTTGTGTGTAGAATGCTTTGCAAGTTGGCCAGCGTTTGCAGAAGTTGGTTCTTGTTACAGCTGCAGGGAACTACTAGTCATAACACATTCCAAAACACAACTGTTTTTTTTAAATATATTTCTCTTTGCTTTCCATGGGACTTCACACAGCAGACTGCATAGTTTGGTCCATCAGTCTGTGCAGTGCAAGTGCTTCCTTGAGTAACTTGGGGTCTAAGGCTAACTGAAGGATTGTCTCTCTGTGTATCTCATTAGTGTAGGGATTTGAAAGCCATCTGGTCAAGCATCATTCCTGAAATAGAACTGTCCCCATTCAGCATGATAAATAAAATGCCACGACATACTGTATTTAAAAGTTGTGCATCTGGCGGTACACAGCGCTAGGTTGTAGTTTTGTGCAGTCTCAATCTTATTTTTTAGTGGAGGTTTAGGATTTCAACTGTGTCCTGTGTTTGGCTCTGTCCCAGCATGTGAAGAGGGCTCTACTCAACAAGGCTAAACTTGGGGCTTGGGGCTATTGTTGACTCCGGAGGTATGCCATTGTCTTAGACAGCCCGCCATTGCTAGGCAACCCCAAGTCTAAGAGTACGGCATCCCAGTTCAGAAAAAGAGGGATCAACCCCCCTAAACACCATCACACACACAGACCATATTATTGAGGACCTCTCATAGAAAAAATGTTTTATATACTATGACATTCACTAATAACTTACACTTAACTTAACCCTAGCAGTAATCCTGTTGACATTTTTAGATTTAAAGCTAAACATGATTTGGCCGATTTATGAGCCTTTCAACAACCTAAATGTCCTCACAAGGGAGTATTTGACATTTGAGGACATTTTTAAACATTCGGCTCTCACTAGTATAGCCAAATCAGTGCCAACTTACTGTAAAGGAGTACTTACTTAAGGATAAAGACATAAATCCAGTGTTTTAGTATGTGTGTTTTTGAATATATAGTGGGAGGGGAGAATGTTTTGGGGGATTAAAATGGCTACAAGAATGGGGTGGGGTCTTGTGAGGGGAGTCCTTGGAATGAATGTAATGGTAATCATTCTGTTTACAAGAGCCCCAGGGAACATTTCTGACGAAGAGGGAGAGAGATTTCATTAATTGATTTCAGTGTCTCTAGACATCTGTTGCTAACTTTAAAACTAGCATGTTGTGTCTGTGTCTACTCAGATTTTGAAGAGCAGTTGTATGATAACAGAGTGACAGGACAGACATTCAGACACCCTTCCTCTCAGAGCTCAGAGGACACATCAACCACCCTCAGCCGATCCCCTTCCTCACTTAACAACAAGAAGACGGAGTTTGTCTTTGTGGTAACTACTTGTATGCTGTCTTATTAGCTCTTACACTAATGAAACTAGTAACTTTGGCTTTTATTAAGTCCCTGGATGATTCTGACTTGTGTGCCACCAACAAACTCATTTGTTTTCTGTAAAGCATTAATGTTTTGTGTAAAGTTTGCAAATCTAATTAGATGTGGTTTGTCCCCTGAGTGAAAACAGCTACAGGCTTCTCTGTGTCGGTGGTTTTGAGCATGTAAATAAGCCGTAATTTAAACATCCTGCCAAGTCATCTGCTAAAAAAAGATAACTCAATTCAGTGTTTGAATATAAAGGATATTAATTATTAAAACAAATTATATAATCATTCACATTTACCAAGATGTAGTTGTAGAACGAACCTTAAAATCCATATTTAGAAATGAAGTGTTTAAATGAATACATCATTTGGGTAATAACAAATCATTATAAATACAAAATTAGGAATTAATCATATTGTTTTATATTCATACTCTCATTTTATCTCTCTCTCTTTAGCCTGCAAATAAGCAGGTGTGTGAGGATGAGACCACAACATTAGGGGTCCGGGCGCAGGACCCGACCCCCTGTGGTTCAGAGAAGTCACTTCTAGGCTGGAATGCATCACTGAGTCCACCTGTTGCAGAGAAACCTCGCTGGTACCTGGGCCGACATACTCCAGCTCACCTTGTACCCATTGAGATCACAGGTTGGCATACTGTCATGTTGAGTGTATCTGCATACTTCTAAAGTTTTTTTTTTAGAGTTTGGCGTGTTTAGAGGTGTCATTGATGTGTAATTTATGTTAAGAACTTTCCACAATTTATTAGCTGTTTGCTTTTTTGATTAAATGAGTCCATATCAAGTGGTGAGAATGTTTTGCTGTGTACAGCATAGACTGAAGAATAGTGTCTCCTTATTAAGAAATGTAAACTAAATGGTCCTAGGTTACCTGAAATAGTGTTGGATGTTTTAGATCTTGCAAATTAAATCACATTATCATCACCATCACCATCACCACCACCACAGACAACCCTGTTTCTCAGTTCTTATGCTCTCTTTCCAAAGAGTTCACAGATCAGATACAATTTCTTATGAATGTATTTTAAATCTTAAAGCATTTTCTCCTCTCTCTAGCTGTCACCCTGTTTTTTAAAGCAAGACATCACTTTCCCTCTCTGTCTCAACTGTCCCACATCCATCTTCCCCTTGACTACCTTCCTGCTCCCTTCTCTGTCCTGGACATAGTAGAGAGGTGGCTGGATCTGTAAACACAGATAATGCTGTGCTTAGGCAGCCTGGAGTCTGATTCCCAAAGTGGTGCTGCTCTTCACCCGCTAAAGATAATGAACAGGTAGCTGTTGCCATGGCAACATGCAGCTCTCCCTCCTTCGCTTAGCTAGGAGGTGCAGAAAAAGCTGCATAGAGTGAGAGACAGACAGAGAGTGAGTGAGAGAGAGAGAGAGAGAGAGAGAGAGAACTGTAGCGGATGGGTGGGAGTAACAGGGCCAGAGGAAGAAAGGTTTTTTTCACCTCCTTTTTGTTGGTATTTTCATGAATGAAGCCAGCTCACATGTTGGGAGGTAATGAGGTTTTGTTGGGAGAGCTGTTTTCTGAGAGACACAAGGGGTATCCATGTAAAGAACATAGTGAGAACTGGGTTTAATTAGAACATTATGTTCAGTTCTTTTCATCATTGTGGAATGGTGGACCATTTATCACAGCACTCCCTCCTGTACCGGCTGTTTAAAAATTATTAAACACCCAGTCAATGCAGTTCTTGAACAGTTCTTGCAGTTCATCAGCATTTTATTGTCAAAAATGATAGAAACTTACATAGATCTGCCATTGGGTAGTGCTTAGTCAATATCCAGCTCTTGTTTTGATGTATTATCCAGTGTCCATTGTCTGATTTCATTTCTCCAGATCAATCAGGCACCATGATCAAGTCTCCAGCTAACCATCTATCTCATGTTGGCTATTGCTTTTATCCATAAAATATTTTGTTCATAAATGACCAAAATGCTTGTCATTGCCTTTACTCAAGTCTGATTAGGCAGTCATAGCTAATGTTTTTCAGCCTAATCCTAACATGTATTTAATAATATACCTTTTATACAACCGTTTTAAGGTAACATAATTTATCTGACTTAAGACTGTCAGTTAGCCTGACAGCTGGTATCTCATATCTTGCCTCAGGCCAGTGCTTTGATAAGCACTCCGCACAGCGCAGCGAACTGCGGGCCGCCTTTAGAACTGATTCAGCGGTCAACCCAAAGACCGTTCGCCGCCCGAGGAGTGTGGTTGCAGGCCCTGATGTCACGCTGCACTGCCAAGGTGACTAACAGGAAGTTAGGCAAGTTACTGACAGGGTCACAGAGTGCAAAAGGAACTAAACAGGAAAAGGACAATGGGCACTGACCAATGTTTTCCATCTAGAGTAATTTGTAAATCTAAAATCTAATGTTTGTTAGAGCCACACATAGGCTTTGACAAACTTGTTTTAGTTAACAATGTTCTGAATGATATATCTTTTAGAATCTTTACAAAAAAAACGTATCTAAGTATAAACAGCAAACTTCTGTTTTAAACTCTTTTTTAAAAGACTATTTTGTCCTTAGGTGACAGCAAAATTCTTGCTGTTGATCTAATACAAGGTGCCTGTTCCCCTGGATCCTCTCAACCCAGATCTTTGGAGCCAACCACTGAGAACACAGGCCAACAGCATATTCCCCTTCGGAAGACCCGGAGTGACCTGGAGTACAGTGTCCCCCCATCCCCAAAGACCCCATCAGGCATGATGGATCATGCCACTCTGATGTGCCCAAGCCCCTCCTGGAACGGCCCAAAAGGTTCTACTTTTTCTCCTTCCTGGAATGACTCTTACAACTATGCCTTGGTTAGCAGCCCTGCTTCCAAGCAACCAATATCTAAAACTGGAATGCTAACACCTGGAGGTGAAGGAGGTGGTCTAATCTGTCCATCCCAGACCAGTTCAGGCCTCTCCATGAGCTCAGGGTCACATTCCAGCTCTTTCACCTCCATCTCAGAACCATGTGGACACCGGATGTATACAGTGTCCACACAGGGGGGTGGTGTTCCTGGAGGTAAACGGAATGACACTGAGGGGGCAGCTTCCACTGCATGCACAGGAAATAACAAAAGTGAGCAGGAGAAGAGATCAGCCCGATCCAATGTCTTTAGGTTCCGTGAACGTTCACTTTCAACACCAACAGACTCTGGATCATTTTGCTCAGCAGATAATATATGTTCTCCAGGTGAAGCTGTCCCTGTTGTTCCAGAGGGAGAGAGTTATGCTCTGTTATATCCGAGCAACAGCTCAGAGGATAGCACGAGCACTGATAACGTTTCTGTGACCACAGGTTCAGACTTTCTTCCGGATGGTCGCCTGAGGTCACGCTCACGTAGTATCTCACTAAAGAAATCTAAGAAAAAGCCACCACCTCCAGTTCGTAGTGTTTCCCTGATGAAGAACCTATCAGAGATTGGAGGAATGGGCTCCTACCACAGTGAAGGGCACTTCAGAGATGGCAGACCCAAAAGTCTCTTTATCCCTCGGGATCACCATATTCAAGATTCATTCCAGCCAGAGTTCCTAATTGTCAAGCCTGAGGACGACACAGATCAGGCCCACAGTAGCTTGGAGACATCTTCTGATATTTCTCAGCCTGCTGACAGGGATACAGAGCTTGGTTTTCCACCTCACTGGCAGCTCAACGAGTGGAAGTCCAACAATGATCCCTACCGCTCACTGTCAGGTTCAAGCACAGCCACAGGTACCACAGTGATTGAGTGCATGAAGGTGCGAGGTAGCTCAGAATCCCTAAATTCACCCTCAACCTCACGAGCCACATCTCCATCCCTGCTCTCCATTGAGGCTGAGACCAAGGTATCCCCCTTCAAGCCCCCATGTCTCATGTCCCCATCCAGTGGCTACTCAAGCCAGTCTGAAACTCCAACCCCAACTATATCAAACACCCTCATCACTGGACCTTCTCCAGTTGGCTGCAAGATGCGCCCAAAGATTCCAGAACGTAAATCTTCCCTCCCAGCTTCTGCAAAGGATAAATCACGTTCACGTCTTTCATTTGAACTACCTGCAAACTCTCAACTGGATCTGTCCTCTGTCAAACCCAAGCCGAAAGCCAGCCGACGCCACTCTGACACATCTACAGCCAACAAACCAGGTAAACTGAGCCCTAGTCAGTCTTCGCTGCCTATGGTTACAACAACAGACTTGCGAAACATCCGACTTCGTTCAGTAAGCCGCTCAGAACTTGAGGACAGTCCTGATGGCTCTTCTGACACTATAGAGGAAGAGCAAAGTCGAGATCTCAGCCCTCCTATTACTCCCTCGAACACAAAACAGTCAAAGCCACCAGTTGCAATGAAGCCGCCTCTACCTAAACGACCCATGAACTTGATGCTTAAATCTCCTTCATCCTCACCTCTGGCACCTGAATCTCCTCCATCTTCCCCTGTGGACCGACCCATGCCTGTGGGTAACATCTATATGGTTGTAAGAAAGCCCAAACCTAAGAGACCAGCTCAGTCATCACTCAGCACATCTGCAATAGCCCCACAAGAGCCACTCCACAGCCATGTACCTCCTTTCCCTGAGTTTGATCTGGAGCATGGGATTCCTATTGAAGAAGATCTTCCATCCCCAAATAGCCCAGATAGAGAGGACAAAAGTAAGACTCTTCCAAGTAGAATGACGATATCCTGTTTAGCGGAATTAGACAAAAGGAAGCCCAAGGTACCTCCTCCGGTGCCGAAAAAACCCAATGTCCTTCTTCTGCCCTCTCCAAGCATCCAGACCAATGGCGGGGCAGAAAGGCAAACTCTACTCTCCGACAGCATCTCCCAGTCACCTACAGGTCCATCAGCATCTGACATTGAGGGGGATTTGCTTAAAGATGAAGATCAAGATGATCTTGCAAGGGATCATGGAAACCATAAAGATTCAGAAAGTTTTGAGACCTTTGGAAATCAAGAGAATGATGTGGTAGCTGAAGAGGACAGTTCAAAAGATTCAGATTCTCATCAAATTACGGAAAGAGAGGCACCTCCAGCAGAGACAGTAACAGGTTAAACATTTGTTTACATTTTCAGTTAAGATATCTTTTTTTGCCATAGTCAATTCTGGGTTTCATTTATATTCTTCTATGCTGCTTCACAGAAACTTATGCGGAAACAGAAATACTGGATGAGAACAACTCTGCAGTTGACAAGACCGAACTGCATATTACAGAGGAAACAGACGATGATGTTTTTGTCCACACACCCACAACTCACACCACTGAGGACCTCTTTACCATCATACACAGGTAAAATTTGTACTTTAACGTTCATACTTTATTTGTCTATTTCTCTCTAACTAGAATTACTTTGGCATAATTTCGCATAATGAATACATATGCAGATATGGTTTTGTACTGGATTATCTGGGACTATGTCTTCCAGTGCAGAGGTCACCAATTAGCCACTTAATTTTCTATGTCTAACTGAAAAAATGTATCAATATAACATGTAAATTGATTGCTAAAAATGTCTTTTTTATTAATTTAATTGCTGACGATTTTATGAAAATAAAATTTAAATCTAATTTAAATAATCTTTCTTTGTCCAAAAAAATACATATTTAATATATTTATTGACTAAATAACAGTAGCTCATAAGGTAACATAAATAGGAAATGGATTAATTAGCCAGCCATCATAAACTCTTACATCCAAACCTGGAGTGTCACTGCTCTGTGGTTTATTTCAAATCAGTAACTCTTAAGGTGTCTTTAATTAGGGTTGGAGCTAAAATCTGCAGGGCAGTTTCCCTCCAAGTCCAGGTTTGAGGAACCCTGGTGTAAACAGTTACAAAATATTTGCATTGTTCTGCCTTTCCTAGGTCAAAGAGGAAAGTTCTTGGTCGCAAGGAACCAACGGATTCTTTTGGAAGCAGGCAGTGTCTGGTCTCACCTGTGAAAAGCAGTAGTACAGACCTCCGAACTCTGGGCCTCGGGACCACTCCTAGGTCAAGCTCACGAAATGAGAACTTTATGGCTCTTCTCCAGAAGAGAAGCAGCAAAGCTAGCAGTGGGACCCGAGTTTCTGCCATGGAGTTGCTGAAGAGCACAAACCCCTTGGCACGACGAGTCACTGAGTTCTCTCAGTCACAGCCAGATGGGAGTGCAACGAACACACCAAAACCAGCTCCACAGGACCAGTGATACCACTTGTAGAGAACCACATGCTGGATATCAATATGGCTGGTTTTCCGTTACACTCCACTGCCCATCTAAACGGTTTAATTTACAAAGACCTCATGCTGAAGGAAATTAAGTGGGTTTGAGTTGTTGCTTTAAGACAAGGGGATCTCACTCTGATGATGTAAGATTTTTGCGGAGTATAGTCGGTATTAATGGAAACTGAGCCCACCACTGATATAAAATTCTGGCATAGAAATCTGTTATTCTGGAAATTTTACATTTACATTTATGCATTTAGCAGACGCTTTTATCCAAAGCGACTTACATTGCATTCAAGTTACAGTTTTTACACTTTATCAGCTCTTGCTTTCCCTGGGAATCGAACCCATGATCTTGGCGTTGCTAGCGCCATGCTCTACTATTTGAGCTACAGGAAAGCTCAAATATGAATGGAAATATGGAAATATGAATGTGATGATAAAACTCTTGAATGGAAACTGACATCAAGAAATATTTTCAGACTGTTCACTATTTTAGGAGCCCAGCCTATATTTGAGGCCAAAGCCTGCTCTGCCCACTTCAGTGGTGGACTAGAAAGTGTCTTAGTAGGATAATTGTGTTTTAATAGACCGCACAAACTCGCACAGAGAGAGGAGTGTATGACACAAGTCGGAAACATTCCACAAAGGTTGTAAGCAAGGTCTGGTACCCCTTAAAATGAAGCACTTTCACCAGTACAGGAACTAGTTTACAAGATAAAAGCTATATTTGTTATTTTCCGTTGTTTCTTTTTCGTTTTATTTTTTCAAAAAAATATGAAAGGCCATATATCTCTTCTTGAGTTTATTTAATCTGTAAAAAAAACTATGTATACGAAATATATATATATATATATATATATGTATATATATATATATATATATATATATATATATATATATATATGTATGTATATAATATATATATATATATATATATGTATGTATATAATATATATATATATATATATATATATATATATATATATATAAGAAAATGTAACTGCTTGATCAAAGACACAACAGACACAAAGCTGTCTATATCTGTGACTATTCTTGGGAAACTGCCTATTATTTTAGAAGCTCACAGCACACAAGGGATTGAAGTGATCATATTGAACCATCATAATGCAATACACCTGAACCCACATCTAGAGATCTTCCCACACTGCCAAAAGTGTAAACAGACAGCACATAGTTATGCTTGTGCACAATGTACAACAAATCAAAATTGTCATAGACAAAACATACCTTTGAAAAGGAAATTTGTGGATGGTACATGAGGGAATAGCACAGAAAGTGATAGTCCAATTGGGGGGGACATTAGACTACAGAAGAGGGTCAGTAAGTGTTACCAGAGGGTCATTGGTTTGGTTCTGACTGTTCATTGTGTAAATCTGTCAGTGGTTTCTTTGCAACTCAGGAAACCCATCATGGCTACTGGTCCAAGTGTATAATCTCTCAGAGATTTCACTCAACTACACACAAAGTATCAGGCAGAAGATTTACTGAGGCCTATGGATGGTAAAAAGATGACCGAATTCATATATCTCTCCACATTTTTTTCCAGACACTTATGACCACAATTCCAGATCATTTCTCAAGACATAGGAACATTCAAATCCAAATGCAAAGCTTCTCACTTTATGTCCATTTCAGACTATGCATCAAAGATGAATCAGACTTGCCCTTCTGTCAGCACTGGCAATGAACGCCTGTGAATGTTAAGAAAGGGTGAGGCAGAGCTCAACAGTGTTATGTTTAGATTCGATTTTTGACCAAAAAGGACATAAAAAGTAATTTTTTAATGGTTGCCCACCACGAAACTTCAAGACCGGATTGTAGATCGATATTTGAATGCACAAAGACTTTGTAGACTTTGATCAAATGTGGTAATTCACTCAAGGACTTGAACAGGTCACCTGTGGTAAACTGATCGTCATCCTACATTAAGGGAATTTTGGAGGCTACTGCAGACGGAGGGTCTACAGCAGGCAGCCGCAGAGACTGAGACTTCAGAGACTGCTTCTTCTTACCATTCCTTACGAAGCTCCCCTTCCTCATGTGACGGTTCTTTTGGCTCCCAATCAGACAATGGACAGAAACCTGGTGCTATTGAGCCGGAGCGCCCTCAGCAGTCCAGGAGAGGAAGTGCTTGGCAAAAATCTGTTTTAAGTCTGGAACAAGATCAAAATGGATCTTGTCTTGACGTTCATCTTCTCAGACTAGTCGTTCAGGTATTCCGACAATATGAAAAGCATAACGTGAAAAAAGAGACAGAATACCACCACATTAAAATAGTGTGTGACACATGTTTTAAATATTTAGTGAATGAAAAAAAGTCTGACAACCAGTGTTTATTTGCCTTGTACTCTGGCGTGAAGCCTCTGTGTTTTTAAATGCCTTGGTATTGCACTTCCGTAGAAGTATGCAGAGTTTCTTTTACTCTTTTTAGGATTTACTACTATAATATTTATCACTACTCTTGTGTACTCTGTGCTTAACCCTATCAATGTCAACAGTACTCTCACAGGTACAAGTAAAAGAGAGAGGGAGGACAGTGGAAAGAGATGGTATTATGGGCAAAACAAATGGAACTCAAGAAATGTACCTTAGTGGACTGTTAGAAGCCTTGTGCATCAATAATGTAAATCCCAGAGAGAGGAGACAAGTATCCATTGGAGAGACATATATATTCTAATCACATTAGACGTGTTTGACAAACTGATACAAAAAACCAATTCCTCCCTAGAGTTTCACTGGCTTCACTCAAGCCGTTTTTTCTTTCCTCATATAGCCGATAGGGATTCATTCTGAATCCCATTTCAGTACACAGAAGAGAGTCAAATGTGCCAACTAAGGGAGAAAAAAGGGAGTCCGGAACAAGTTTGTTAACAACCATCTGGTTGCTGTCAAGAGTAACCAACGACTTTTAATCAATTCTTGACACCACAAGCTGACAACTCCCTGCATTACACACACAAGACTTCAGTTTTTGTCGCATTTTACATGCATGATAAGACTGAGTTTAGTAGTCCGGCACAAAGGTCCTTTGACAGATTGCCAGAATGGAAAAAGCTTTAAAATGTTCAGATTGCCCTTGTTCATTGGGAATAAAAGAAAGACAGGGTGGGAAGGCAAGATAATAATGAGAATTATATTTTTGTTATTTTTTCCTTGGAAAGACATATTTTAAAATTAGCATATTATAGACCTCACCCTCCAGCAGAAAAGACGGTTGCTGTGAGATCTCTAATCATCTGAAGTATGTCTTGCCTATGTGGTAAAAGGTATATCATTAAAATAAATTATTTTTCTTGCATAACAGTCCTTTGCAGTTGTGGTGGTGTTTTTTCTGCTTTAAAATCCATTTAATCCCAAATTTTTCCCAGACATGAAAATATCCAACCCTTTGAAATAACCAATAATTATTTTTAAAAATTTTTTTGGAAAAGTGTGTGGAAAAATTGTGTTTTATGCTAGGTCACAATTGTGACCGGTGGGATATGGTGAGTAATGAAATCACATATTTCTGCAGTCATAAATTTTTTTATATATCTTAGCTCAGCTATTTTAAACTGTTTGATCACAGTTTTTTTGCAATAAAATTAGAATTTTTAATTTAGTGCAATATTTTGTCATTGCAACATTTTAGTGTAATTTTCACTAGCAACTGCAATTGGATTTATATTGTATACCTAAGTTCACTGTTATCCCACCGGTCACTATTGTGACCATCAACATGTTTACTCATTCTATGGCCACACTCAACAAAACTGAATATATGCGAATGCATATATTAATACTAGACACCCTAAAGATAATGTGTACCAAAAATCTTTGTCATATCTTTATGTTAACATACTTTACTAGCCTTTCGTTTTGGAGCCTTGATGCAGCCATCATCTGCTCAAGGTGGAAACAGGAAATAAACTGCTCTGCTCATGTGACAATTTGCACTAATCATGTGAAACTGCTCATATTTAATTGACCCTGCCTCCCAATGTGAATACTATCCACCCTATCTGCCCTAAATAGTATTGAAAATTACTAATATCACATAGAATTTAGGATGGATAGTATGCACATTCGGACGCAGGCTGAGACCCTTTATTTTTTCCATATTTGCAGGAAGTGCACTAAAACATCAGTAGGCCTAAGTAAGGTTTTTAGAGCTTTGTAAATGAAAACCTTTTTTACAGTCACTATTGTGACCGGTGGGATAAAATGGGTTAATTTACACTATACACATTCCTTTTTCTTTTGCATATTCAAAATCCAAATTTGATACTCAAATTATAGAGAACTTTTTGTTTATGAGGACTTCTCCGCAGGATTGAGATCTTCGATCAGATTCCCTTACCACACAAAACAGTATTTCCACAACAAATTTATGTAATCGCCTCCATTATGAGAATATTGAACAATATTGCCCCCTTGTGGGTTTATTTTTACCCTTAATTTCTGCTGTTTATCAAACGCGTGCAGCGCTCACCTAATATAGCAACCACAACCACCGCAGCACTTTCATAAACACCTATTTTTCGTTGCGTACTGGAACATGTTTCTGATCCACAAGGCCACCGTGTGCAATAACAAAATGTCACTGAGGTACTTTGAACTATTTATTTATTTATTTTTCATGTTGAGTAGTCTAATACCACCTTTCAAAAGTTTTAGGGGTTTACTAAGATGTGATCTACGGTTTTTGAAAGTAGCTCAAAAAGTAAAAACGTTAGCTAATATTGTGAAAGATTTTTAAAATATAACATTTTAAACATACTTTATTCCTGTGATCAAAGCTGATTCTTTGATCTGCTGACGTTACTCCAGTCTTCAGTGTCACATGATCCTCCAGAAATAATTCTAATATGCTGATTTTGTTCTCCAAAAATATTTCTAATTATTATTATCGATGTTGAAAATGGTTGAAAGTGCTGCTTAGTATTTGTGTGGAAACAGATAAATTTTTCACGATTCTTAGAAATAGAAATCGCATAATTAATGTAAAGGTCCTTAATGTCACAATTGACAATTTAATGCATCCTTTCAGAATCTTTTTTTTTTAAAAAGAAAAAATTACTGATCCCAAACTTTTGAACAGTAGCATTAATCTCTGAAATTATCTCATTTTTGAGACGAACTACTTGGGATTTTCAGATGTGTTTGACATTATTAAAACAAAGTTGCTATAACTGACTAAAATAAAGGATTAGATTATATTTCATTATAATGATATGACTATTTTTAAATACTTTATTTGCATATGGCTGGTCTGTACAGAGGACAAAAATTATTTGTAGGCCATTTATGAACATGCATTAACTGTCTCCACACAAGATTTTGAGCATTAATCTTGCAACTTATTTGACAGTTCAGGAATATGAATTTTTGACATTTTGAATTTTTGAATTAAACACAGATGATACACTCCCCATCAACAATTCAAAAATGTCAGCATAGTGCTTGTTCTAGTATTTTAGTCAGATCAAAAACGTCATGGAGCAAAGTTCAGTTATCATACTGCAATTACTATCAAGATAAAAGCTTGTCATACTCGCACCGACTTGAACCTTCAGACCTTTGATTTATGGCATGTGCAGTTAAGGAGGTGGGAATGGGAGGAAAAGTGAGACCTGATCCCAGCCACCGGCACAGCCCATACTAATGCATTCCCAGTGCTGCATCAGAGTGAAGGCTGTGAGCTTGTCAAACTCTGAGCTGCCCGTGCCACATTTCCTGTTGTTGACAGGCGAGGAGCACAGCGGAGGCTGCACTGAGCTGCGTGTAGGGACTCGCATTTTATCAGCTGGAGTGCACACAGACACACTCAGAGAGCACCCTTTCACAGGAAGAGCTGCTATCACTTCTCAGATACACAGACGCAGAGGAAGCACTGACACTGAACCTCGTACCAACGGCCCAGAAACAGGAGCTGCTCCACAGATGGACTGACTCCCTCCATCCAGAGTTTGACTGATGAAAACAAGTGGGATCTGCTTTGTTGCTTTTGTCTGTTTTCACCTGATCTGAGTGTCTACCCAGGAAGTGTTATGGTTTTGTTCTACATGGGATCGGATAAAACCTCATCTACAGTCATGCAGCCTGAGGAGCCTGTTCGCCAGGACATGCAGTTCTACTATGTGGTGAGTAGGGGAATTACCTACAGTTGTATGCATATGCGTACAGGTTTTATCGCTGACTCAAACTGTATACCTAGTTGTATTGTAAACTAAAGTTACTCTGATGCTGTCTTATATTTTCCTGCCAAGACTCATATTCAGTAACACATGTTCTCAACTATTCTAAGCAACCTACATAAGCATTGCACCACTAAAATATTTATTTCTCTCTCTTCATTTTTCTTAAGATATGGCGGTAAATATTAATCATTAAAAGCATCAGCATAAACCAGGATTAATATCACCTGTTTTGGGGTCAGCTGCATTGGTAAACATGTTATAAAGTAGGCTGTATACTTCTGCACTTTGATCCATGATCCAGGAGCAATTTTTGAAAACTGCTATAAAACTAATATCTACTGTACTTACAATTGTGAACTAAAGGATCTTAAAATCGTGCAAAAAAAGTTTCAGTATGTATATAAATATTTGTAACAAAGCAGCCCGTGTGCACTCCAGTTTGGCTGCTAATGATAATCGTGGTTGGCGTTGCAGCGATCGCAGGTTCAGCTCTGGATGTGGATGCTCTGTGGACATTTGACCCCAAATTGCTCCACAAGATCTGTCCCTGCAATTCACACAAACTGTTTCTGCTAAATGACATGTAATGAAGTTTCAGAAGGACGATCAATTCAGAATGAAGGCTTTGTTTGTAAAGGTTGATTTAATAGGTTCTTCACCCGTTGCGTCAAGCCAATCCGAACAGCGCAAATTTAATTAAACTCATTGGACGTCACATGAGCTAATGAGCCAATATAGAGTACACACGTACTGAAATCTCAGATCCACGTCAGCTGATTCGATCATTTTGTTGCTCTTGGTGGTAAAAGCCTAAGTAGAAATAGATTAAGTTGCATTCATGCTTCAAAACAGCGTGCAGTGGAAAAGTACAAAGATATGATGGATTGGCCAACATCTTGGACAGTGTACAATATAATGAAGACCATATGCTGTGAGTGTGGGGGAAGGGGTCCCCCTTCTATTTCATCCTGCTGTCAGCTGTTTGTAGATAGTCATCAGTGTTTGTTAGTAGAAATAGGACAGGTGCAAAACCAGCGTTTCCGTAGACATCTGTGCTAATTTATGCACCATGTCCCACAGCATTTCTCATGATGTACTTTTTTTTAAAATTCATGTTGTGGCATTGCATTGTAAAGAGCTTTTAGTATCATTAGCAAAGGTAAAACACGCAAGACTCTATTCTCAGAGGAGACAAAACAAGGCCACCAGCTTTCACATACTTAAGAGCTTCTGGATAATGATTAGAGTCATTCTCTGGTGCTGCACATTCCTGTAGTGTGAGTCAAGGTAAACAGATCTATCTCTAATGACAGTACTTGATCAATGAGGGGCTTCTCATCTCCAAATAATGTTTTATAGATGTGTCAAACTTAATTAATGCATATGGTCAAACATACTTAAAACCATGGTATGGTAACGCTGGAAAACTCTTTTTGCCAACAGGCTGTGTGGGGAAAAAAAAAACGCAAAATATGTGCTGGAACATTGGAAAACTCTGCATTGGGGTGTTGGAAGGATTGGAGGCAGGCAGATGAGGATTAGATTGTCTCCATGTGTCCTGATTTATAGTTTGAACCAATAAAAGTAGCACAAAAACACAAAATTTCTTGCATTATCCAGCCAAATTCTACCTGGATTACTTTAGGAGGTTTAGTTTCACAGGTTCATTGATGAAAGATGATGTGTTATGTCTTAAGGCAAGAGTTCCACAAACCTTTTTAGGACCCACTGGACAGGTGTAATTTATCTATTACATTTACACAAACTTTAGAACGTTTTAGTGAAATATGAGGGGGGAAATCCATTTTGTTCTCTTATTTTTTGTTTTCCTTATCATTTCATTAGATTTGGCATGCTTGCTTATCAATTTCATTTCATTATCATAAGGCTTATGGTAAGCCAACAAAAAAGGATAAATATTAACAAAGACACGAGTGTGAGTTACACAGACAAAGAGAGAATAAGCCTTATCTTTTATTGCCTGGCGTCACAGCTTTGCAGTGTAATGTAATGATGCACTGAAACAGAACTTGCAGTTCAGTATACAGTATGTTGATTTAGCATCTGCTCTGATGGATTCAGTGATTTTGTTCAGTGAAGTATTCATCAGACTGATAATGTCTAAGGGGACGCCACAAAGTTCTAAGCAACAGTCAACCCCTTCACAAATGGTCTATGCGATGGTCACTTCAAGAAATTAATTTGAACGTTTATGATCATGAAAATTCATAGTGGCAGGTCATGATTCATTTTAACGCTAATGCTGGCTGTAGAGTTCAAGCTCACGTATTAATGCGAGTGGAATATATATATTTTTTTGTCATGTATTTAGCATTTTTCAATCGAACTATACAGTTCATGCTGTAGTTTGTTTTTAAATTGTATCCACGTAACACTTTGCAGGAAACACTGGAGTGAGCTGCATCATGGCATGACTTTGCATGATTTCACCAGCACTCTCATACTTTGTGAGACTCTCTAAGTAACCCACAGCTTGAAAACTGTGGTTGGAAGTCAGCATGGAATCAAAATTCACCCTTTTTTTTTTTTTCTTTTTCTAAATGCTTGTTATTGATCCTATTATGAAGGATTCATCCATGCATACATTTCATGTTTTATTTCTTTTGACCTTGTATTTTATATTTCAATTATTTTAACTCATTCTCAACTGCTCTTTGGTGATCCATGCGGAGTTTCGAATCATTTAGTACAACTGACTGCAAACTCGCATTCAGATCTGCCTGAATCCAGTAAACAACAAATGGGTAAGAAGTTTTTATTTTTATTTACTCGAAACTCGGATGTTTAAGTCACAATACGGAAGACCTGTCACTATTTCCGTTACATCTTAACTCTATACTTCAAAGCTTGTCACCAGTTTCCTCAGTGAGTAATCACATGACTCAAAACATTTCAAGTTGAAAGGTTTTTATCATATGATTTATGAACGTGAAAGAACAAAGGAGGTTTAACATTCTGAGAACTTCCTTTTCCTTCCCTCTTCCTGGTACATTTAATGGTGAAGCCCATTGAAAGGTATGCCCACTAAGTGATGTGAGGTCTCCTGAAGGACACCAATAGCCTTAACAATGATTTTAATTGGAAATAATACTACTTTATTATCTGGGGGATTTGTGAAAAGGGCATTCTGTGGAATGTGAGTGTTCAAAAGTCTTGCCTTCATTAGAGAATTAGAGCTTAAATCTTCTCTGTGATTTGGAATTTGAAGAGCGTGGTCTAAGATGTTTGAGTTGCATCACACAAAGTCAAAAGTTGCCAGAAAGACTTTAAAATCCTCTTGAGAGTTTACAGCTATTTGGACCATACTTGCATGCATTTGAAGTTTCTGACCTAAAATACAAAGAGGGTTTTCTTTTTACAAGTGTTTTTATAGACTGTTATGCACATAATTTTAAACCTCAAAGCAAATTCAATCTTCTTTTTTTTAAATCTTCAGACAATGTGTCACCATCTCATGTCACAAGCCTCTGCAAGCTAAAAAGGAATCATTTTATGTGTTTTATTGAAAAAAACTCGATGGGAGTAAATTGGATAGCTAGAATTGAGTTTACTTGAGCAGCAGAGATAAGCAATAACTGAAACTAGAATGCGTGGGACCAGGGGTCAAGAGGTAAACTCGTGCATAAATGGAGTGCAGTCAACCAACAGACATCTAACAATCAGTATTACATCACTGTAAGCTGATAGAGAAAACTGGGCATGTGTAAATTGCCATAGCTGATTGATTGACTGATCAATAACAAGCAGAGAGTGCCGATCCAGACTATACAGTGATTGCAGCCTTTAGCGATATCGTTATGATGTCTGTCCCAAATGCGATGCCTATATGGTGAGATTGATTGCTATTTCTTCCTGTTTGGAAGGGCTGGTCATCCACATGACATAAATAAATCTGTTACATGATGAACAGATATATTTGGTTCCATTTGCTTGTTGTTTAGTAGATGCTTTTTATGCAAACTGAGTAAGGTAAAATTGGGCTAAATGTTAGATCAAATTACCTCAAATTTAATTTTGTAGTTGCATGTGATGACCTCGAGGTAAAATTCACAGTTCATAGTGACAAACAGGTGTTTAGGAAAATGTTGTGGTACTTTCTGGTATTTACTGTTTAAGGAGAAAACACTAGCACCACTATACGCAGGGGTATTACGTATTGTGGATGTCAGTCAGTGGTGGATTCTTCAGCATAATGGAGCAGAACCGTAGAGAGCTGTGCCGATGGGTGGAGAATGTCCTGTTTAGAGAAGCATGGCATCTTTGCTGAATGTTTTTGTAAATGGCATTTCCTCTCCATGACCTCTAGGGATCTTTTGAAGAACGGCTTGATGTTATAATAAAGCACAGAAAAGATAAGAGGATTGAAAGGATAAAAGAAAAAGGAAATAAGACAAGTTATGACTCATGTTACGCAATCTGTCCTCCTGTAATGGTGAAATGAGACCACACTGACCCACACACACTTTGAATTTCTGATTTACTGTGTGACAGGACTGACAGAAGCCAAGTAAATCTTTTCTTTTGCACTGCTGCTCTCTTCAAATTTGGATATGTGTCACTTTGTTACAAACTATGAATCAAAGTTGTCTTAGGAAAGGCATTAATATTTAATGCATCATTTAGAGCCTTAAAATATGGCACATGCATGCTATTAAAAATGGATTCTTTCATTTGAGTGCAAATTAAACTCAACATTCTGCTACATTGTTTTTGATTGACTGTGATGTGAAGTAAGACTTGACATAGCAGAGCTCAGTTAGATGTTAGTGTGGATGTATTTATTATGGATGTGTGTGTATTTGTGAATGTTCAGCTGTTTTAAATTGATATATTTACAGTAGCATCACTGCTGATTATAGTCAGGTTGAATAAGGCAGTACCATATAACCTATAATATTATGTGGAACCTGAGCATTACTCCAGATATTCCCTGTTCTCTCTGTTTTTTCTCTTTCCGTCTCCACTATCTGCTGATAAACAGCTTCTCGTTGCAAGAGAAAATAAACACAGTACCAGCAGCAATCGGAGCGCTTAAACATGGATCATTTCCCCTGTCTGTAACTGTACTGTACTTTTCCACCTCAGCATGTCTATACAGAGCTTTGACTCTGCAGAGGACATGATCTGTACTGAGAAATGTATGAGAACAGGTGAATGTCATGATTCAAAAGTGATTCATGATTAAGAAAAAAAAATCGGGTTTTATTGTGCTTGAGATGTGTATTTATATATATATATATATATATATATATATATATATATATATGTATATAGATTTATTTTTGATGGTTTGTGTGTTGTAGAACTTGCCAACTTTGACCTGTAGTGGGCAGTGCAGTCTATAGCTTTAAATTATAGTCAGCTTCCACTAATTACACGAAACACAGGCATTATAACCAATAGCTTTATGATGCATTGATTTACCAATATTAACTGATGAGTGTGTAAATTCAAATAAATCAGATTTTGTGTAGACATCATGGGAAAGTATAAATTGAGTATGTGTCACTCTTCCTGCATCATCTGAGCATCCGCAGCAAACTTGCACACGCTGGATTTTACTCCTGCCTGCTCTTTTGGGACAGGTCTGTTCCTGTTCCTGTCCATCCTGTATCAGGGTCATATGATCATATACACCTAACAGCACTATGTTACGGCCAAAACAGGAAGAGAGCATCCTTGATGTCAGGGTCAGAGGTCAAACAGATGAAACTGAGGGGCATTTCTCTTTTAATGGCCGGATACGAATATTCTCATGTGCATGGAAAACCACTGGGACGGTCATCACTTTATTTTTCAGGGAGAATGAGAGTCCAAAGATTTTCATGGTGTGTTCCTGCCAGTGATTTATTAGATCTCATATATAAACACAAATCAAAATGAAATGTTGCTGTTTTTTTTTATTGAAGGACGTCATTGAGGATGAATAGTTTCTGAATCTTACACAGTCCTCCCTAAAATCAGCCAAAAAGGGTTTATGTTCAGCAGGCTTCTTCTTAAGCGATGAAGGCTCTTTTGGCAGTCCTGATGTTGTGAAAACAGTATGATTGTGGACGGATGGTATAAGTGATGAAGACATCTGGACTGTATTTTCATCTGTGATGGAGATGGAAGAATCTCCAGAGAGCTCAAGCACATCCAAGCCCTGCAGATGGTAAATTAATGGCAAATCCAAGACATACCGCATACAGCCTCAAACCACATTCCAAACGCATTATTCAGAGCCGCACATTCATCAGCCTGAGAAAATATGCCTACTAATGGTGGCATTGTAGCTATTTTAGGTCAAAGAGGCCTAGATACCTGGAGAAAAGCTATTTGTTGGCATAGCAGTAGACACAGACAAATATCATCCATATATCTGTCACTGCCAATATTTAGAGTACTAATGAACTTTTGGTGATTTATATGTTGCTAGTAAAACGTCCATCAGTGTACTCAGCAACTTTTGAATGAACATCAATCCAGAAAGATGGTATACACTAATATAATATCAAATATAATGGTTCTTTGTTGCAATCTGGAGCCTTTAAGATCCAAGGAAACTTTTCCTTACACAAAATGTACTTTATGGTGGAAAAAGGTATTTAGATTATTAAAATGTTCTCCATATTCATTTAAGAGCTGTTCACTGAAAGGTTCTTTGAGGAAGCCAAAATGGTTCTTCTGTGGCATCGCTGTGAAACCCCCCTTTTGGAACCTATATTTTTGAGTGTAGTTACGTTGCCTACTTGCAGGGGCTAACTGCTTCATGCTAACCAGGTCAAGGGCCACTTGTTCTAGGTCCATGTTTTTAGTTGTTATCATTGTGCTTGTCAGATACTTCCGGGAGGTGAATGTGTGTCCGGGCTTGAATGAAGACTAGTCCGGACGCTACTAACGGTGCCGCTATCCAGGAGCTCCTTGCTAATGTGCTCAATCTGTCAGTCTGTCAGCTAGCTGCACAGAAGTACCCTAATAGGATCATTTGCTGAGCTGTCAGCCACTGACCAAACAAACATCACAAATATACACTCACTCACCCGCACAGGAGCCACTAGTGGAAATAATGATGTTATTCAAATGTTTACAAATTAAGTTATGCTGAATTTTACAGCATGCATAACTAAACACCTTGCTCATTCAAACTGCATGGCTTATTGTAAAGTTATATTATCAGTTTAGGATTTTAACCCAGGTCTCTTTGCAAGCTGCACAAAACTACATTACTAAGCTAACTATTTTGTTCCCACATTCATGCATATAACTATTCAGTTTTGAAATAGTGTTAGGGTTAAGTCATGCCTCGCCTAGAGCAAGTGAGTCAGAAGCTCAGAACTGCCACAGTAGCCCCTTCAAAACACACTGGTGCATGACACTCCTGGCACTTGAGCTGACGTGAGCGCCACAGGTTTATGCAAGACCTGATGATCATGTTATCCATCATGATTTGAGAATCATTTTGTGCTTTAATAGAAACTAGTGCTGGGCACCGATTAATCGCACCCAAAATAAATATATATGTGTGTGTGCTGTGTATATTTATCATGTATAATATAAAGATGCACACATGCACATGCAGTATATATTTTGAAAATATTTACAAGTATATATTTATATTCATATAATTTACATTATATATATATATATATATATATATATATATATATATATATATATATATATCCATGTGTTTTAAAGTTTTTTTTAATTAAATTCAAATACTTATTCAGCCAGGATGGATCAAAGAATGCATAAAAAGTGACCGTAAATACATTTATAATGTTACTAAATATTTCTGTTTCAAATAAATGCTGTTCTCTTAAACATTCTATTCATCAAAAAATCTTGAAAAAAAAATGGATGAAAGTTTCTACAAACCTTTTAAGCAGCACAACTTTTTTTCAACATTGAAATATTTCTTGAGCAGCAAATCAGCATTTATGAAGGATTGTGTGACACTCAAGACTGGAGTAATGGAGTAATTCAGCATTGCCATCACAGGAATAAATTACATTTTTAAAATATTGCAAAATAGAAAATAGTTATTCTAAATTGTAAAAATATTTCACAATATTACTGTTCACTATATTTTTGATAAATGCTGCCTTGGAGAGCATTAAAGCCTTTAAACATAAAAACTGAAAACTATTTCTTTTTTCAATTAATCTACCCCAGACTTTTAAATGGTAATGTTTACCCAGATTTGACATTTCAATGTAGTGTCAGACTTTTCAACTTTTCCAATGCACAGCATTCCCAGTTTAGAACACACTGAGCACAAAGACTCTTCCAGTATCTTGCCTTCGGCTGAAAGGTTATCATGAAAAAGTGGAATCTGTGTAACATAAAATTGAGATCTGTGAGGTCAGCACAGAGTTGAAAGGTCAAGCTTATTTGTATGTGCTGATCACGAGGTAGCTAGTTTGTGAACGTATCGTGTGTGTTTGAGATTTATCACTCCACCTTCACTCCCTGAATCCCTCACAACTATAATTGTTTTCTTCTTGTCTCTGTCTCTCTGTTTCCTCATTATCATGCTCTTCAATATTTCCTTTGTCCTGACTGTTGTTTTCATTTCTTTGAAGAGGACAGGATTTCAACAGGAATTAACTTATGAATACACGGAGAAGGAAAAAGGAGTAGAAAGCCTGCAGTGTGAGGTGGGAAGGGAGGACAGCGTGTCTCTAGTGTTTGTTATGCTGATGATGAGTGACAGTCTGACAGGGAGCTAGTTCAAAGCTCTGCTGTATCGGTTTCAGACTCCTCCTCCTCTGCTCTACGTCACTGAGTGAGTGTTTATGTGAAGTTTGCTCTTGGCAACCCCAGGGCTGCACTCTGATTTACAAGAGTACATGGCAGATGGAGAGGACAGACCTCTCTCTCGCTCTTTATCCGTCTCTGCTTCTGTCTGTCTGTCTCATGCTCGGGTCGGACTGGCTGTACCTGTCTGAAGAGTCTGAGGAGATTGCTCTTATTCACAGACTGTGTGTTTCTGCCCGTCTCCCAGTCTGCAGGTAGAGTGAAAAGTGTGTGTGAGAGTCCGGATGCGAGGTAGTTTTTCAGAGATTGTGGCTGCAGTATGAGACTATAATGAGTGTGTAGAATATATTCAGTGAATATGTAAATGCAATGATAAACAGTATATGCTTGGGGAATAGTGTCCTCATAGTGTTGCCACATGTGTTTGTTTGAGATGGTGTATAGTGTGTTTTGTGTTTGCTATGTGAGTGTGGCTAAATCTGGATTTCATATGTTTAACCATCAGCTACTGCATACTGTTTTAGGTAAACATATAAAGTCCTTCCGTTGTGTATGTGTACTTGTTTCTTGAAGAGTTCAGCAGAAGAATAGGGGTTTATAGTGTATATTAGGGTTAGTGACATGACATTCTTTTTTTTCTTTTCTCTTATAAATATGTTTTCAGTTTCTGAATTAAGAGCAATTTTTGATATTTTAGTGGTGCTTAAAATATAATAATAATGGTAGCACTTTATTTTACAGTCCTGATTCTCATGTACATACTACGTACTTATTATAGTAATTACAATAACTAGGTAATAACCCTGAACCTACCCCTAATCCTAATCTTAACCCATGTAGTTACCTTATATTACCGGTACTTTCTTAGGTAAGTACATTGTAGGTACACCGTACGTACATGTAAGTACATGTACTGTAAAATAAAGTGCAACCATAATAATAATAATAATAATAATATAAAAACTGCTTACTGTAGGTGGTGTAATGGCTGATTTAATTATAATATATATATTATAAATTATTATTATTATATTATATATATTATTTAATTATTTTTATTATTTTTTGACAGTTCAAAGTCAGTGTGTGGACTGTTTCAGGGTTATGTTTTTATTTATTTATTTTTTTAACTTTAATTAAAAAGTATGTTTTTTTTTTCAGGTTGAATGGAGTAACTCTAAGTAAACATTTAACAATGCAAATGTAATATTTTTTGTTAAAATGATTTGATTGCTTCAAAAAATGTTTAAAATCTTGTACACTTGTATTTAAAGTGCAAAGCTATTCGAGGAAAGTATTTTGCTAGTTTTACTTGATGGGTACATCGCTTGTGATTAAATCATAATTTTTCTTGTAAAAAAGATTTTTAAAAAGATTTTTTAATAATCTCAGACTACCTACTTTGTCACTGACCCTTATTTAAAGAGTGACAGTTTTGCCTTTTTTTTTTCTTGATTCTGTGACATCCTTGCATAACAGAGATACAGCAGTCTCTTTCTCCCACTAAAACAAGAGCATTGTGTTTGTTTATGAGTTCTTTACCTCCTCTGAAGTGGTGTTTAACATTTTTTCATGTCAGTTTCAATGGCCTTGAAACAAAAAGCAGACCTCAAATTCCTTAGGATTCAGTTTTCCTTTGTTGACTTTATCCCATCAGGTACATGAATATAACCACTGATGAGGCCACCAGACAACATTACAGACAGAATGATGAATTTAGATTCTTGCTCTGACGGAACTTCCTTTAGAAAAAGATACATACTTAACAGGATGCAATGGAGGGATGTTGCCAGCCTAAGTCTGAGGAGTGAAAAGAGACCTTGTTCGAAACCTTCTGGCTTCCTTTGATGCTAAGACTGTCTGAGGTTGTCTAATTGTTTTGTAGCTACTCTGAGTGTGAGAGCAGATAGTGTTTGCCTTTTGTTTTTGTTATTTGACACAGTATAGCTTAAATGGATAATTCAGAAGGGCTGACTGCTGCTATTTTATTTTCTCTCATTTTTCTTTCAGTTCTCTAAATGTGCAGAGAGATCAGACTGGGATTTGGTGTGTTGCTCAAGAATAGAGAGGTTCTCTGTAACTTTCCATTGTATGGACGCTTCTCACACGTTATTATGTGCTCATATTTATGCCCATTCACATGCATCCAGGCGCACCAAAACAAGCCATTAATGTAAACGCTCACCAGATGTAGTTGAGACTGAATACACAATAGAAGTCTATTGCTGATGTGCATATCATACTCGTCACCATCACAAGAATTATCTGATTGTGTTCCTTCAACAGAAACACCAGGACTGTTACTGGCTGAACTCTTATACAAACACTTGGAAATTATTTAAAAGGGGCATCTGGGAACTATCAGCATGTTTCTAAATACAAGTATTTATATCGAAATTCTCATGAGGGACCATGAGCCAGGTTTTAGGGATCAGCAGACAAATATGGTCAGGGCTCAAGAAGTATATGAAGTGGAAATCGGACAAGAATTCTGAAGGGAAATAAAAGCATGGACTGAGAAAGACTTTTTAAGGAATAAGCTATTGTTTGCTCTGGATGGCTAAGAAAATCACTTCAAAGTGAAGCAGTTTCACAAAACTGTTTACTTTACTATTCTAGTACTCGAGTGGTTTTGTAACAATATTTATGGACCTCTGATGTTTTTGTCTGGGTCTTGTCATGCACTCAGGTATGTCTGCACTTGGATTAGTTGTCTCAGACATGAATACAAGAACCTGATTTAAACATGGAAGTCGTAGCAGCCTGTTATTTTCATGTTCCCTGTCAAATAAATTTCTATTTGATATTAGAAGAACATTGTTTCAGCATAATATACACTCAGTAATAACCAACAATGATCCAAATGGCTCAGAATTGCCAAAACATAAAAATACACAATTATGAGATCATAATTACCTTTCTTTTATTCTGTTATGGAAATAGGCTTCCATACAATCATGATTATTGCATTGTCCAACTTGTGAACTGGTCTTGTGTAAATATGTGTATATGTATTATTTAGGTGTTTATCTTTTCATGGACTCATGGAGCTTCCCACATACAGTCTAGGGTCTCAAGAGGGTTTGATTATTGGGGGTTAGAGTTGTTGTACTGGATATATTTTACAAAACCCCTCTGCTGAACATTTTAGAGGGCTTTTCTAATTGGTTTGGGTAAAATATGGAGGAACCTAACTATTGGATTAAAAAACCCAGCATTTTTACTCTAAAATTAGCTGATTAAATGAACGATCATGGTCTTTACCAGCATGTATTTTATTTTCCATGAATCATAACACAAGTACATAAAAAAAATGCCTTTTCTTCATAATTTGAGAAATTACTCAAGAGTCCTGATACGTCATATAGGACGTGTGTTGCGTTTTTTATGTCTGTTTGGTTTTATGAAGGCAAGTGTTTCTCACAAAAGCCTTTGTGTCCAGTAAATGAGCACAATACTCCTGATGAATGATGGTGCTTTGAAGTATGGTGTAATGCTACATGTGTTTGTGTTTTGCTCTTGCCTTCCTTCCTGACCTTCACTTTTTGTTTTAAAAGAAGGGACAGTGTATTTGAGAAAGAGAAGGGCATATGAAACAGAGTTAGGGAGGAGGGGAATAGGAAAAGGACTTTGTGGCTTGAATTGCCCTGAGGCCTCTCTCATCCTCCCACCCTGAAATCGCATGATACTAATGAACATGTTGCTCAGCCACAGTAGTTTTTATGATTTGTTTTTCTTGTAAGTACATCACTTATATCTCAATGATCCTGCAAAAGATAAGGGATGTTTTCAGTTCCATAATAAGAAAAAAAGTCCTCCTTAATGTTTGAGTGTACAATGATAGCTCAGAATGCATATCATAAAGAGATGCTCTCAGTAATACCAGTTTCTACATACATATGAAATACTGGTATCAGTAAGGTGTTTGATGGATCTCATGTTGTTTTCACTGATCTCTATTATCAACCAAATAAACAGAGCACAACCTGTGACCTCTATCCTTTATTAGACGCTGGTCAACTTGAGTGGAAAGTGACCTCCCACATGGACACAAGAAAACAGATTACAGACACACTCCTGCTTTCAATTAAACGCTAGTAAGATGACAACACACACATTTGTTTAAACAGTGAAAGACCACAGAATCAGGCAAAATTTGCTCACTTCTTAATTTTTTCGTAGGCATATTTTCAAGGTTTTGATTCTAACAACTCAATTTAAAGGGATGGTTCACCCAAAAATGAAAATTCTGTCATTAATTATTCACCCTCATATCGTTTCAAACCTGTAAGACCTTCAATAGTCTTCGGAAACCAAATTAAGATATTTTTGTTGAAATCCGAGTTGAGTGAGTAATTAATGACAGATATTTCATTTTCAAGTATACTTTAAAACGTGATACATTAAAATTGGATATGTACACTTTCAGGATGATATCTTTCAGTTAAAGAGGACAAGACATTATATTCTGATGCTTTTCTAGCAGTATTCAAATAAGCATTGAGGTTGATCAGCAGCAAATTTCCCTTCAGTAAATGTTTTGGCTTTTGGTTCTTCTCGTTGTCATCACAGCAGATGTGCCAACACATATGACTACACACAGGATGTATGCTGTCAGAGGAATTACATTAGGTCAAAAAATGTCCACTAGCTATTGTATGTTTACCCAATACAGTGCTGCTGCCAAGTCTAAAAGTAGCCGTCCTTGAATCCAAATTAAATAGAGAAGCTCAAATAGTGTTTTTCTCATATAGCATGTTTTAAGTACTTAGACCTTTAGGCTTTTTGTGTTTTTTCTAGTAACCCAGACAGGGCCTTTTAGGGCATATTTACCCAGACGTGTTCCTATTAGGGAGAAATATCTAAAATTATGAATGTCTAAAAATCTCTCTTAAGGACTGTTGTGAGTGATTTCACAGCTTTTAACCCCAGCTTTTGCTGCACAATATTTGATGGTCAGTTTGTAAGAGGTGTGCAAAAGTACTTTAACTGCAGTATATCAATTTCAGCAGGGTAAATCCTGCTCTTGGCGATACGCTTTGCTGCAGAATTCCAACTCTGATCAAACACACATGAATCAGCTTCCCTTTAAAATCATAACCAGGTGTGCTCGAGCTGGTCCGCAACCAAACTCTGCAAAAAGGCCTGCTGAGTCTGAAAGTAATGTGTTCACTGTTTCACGTCTGCTTTCTTTTTCTGTCTTTCTCTTTCTCAGGGTGACCATACGTGGGCCACCATGCTGGGGCAGAGCGTGAGGCTTCAGCCGGTTTCCATCCAAAGCCTCTCAGAGCTGGAAAGAGCACGTCTGCAGGAGGTGGCCCTTTACCACTTGGAAAGAAGAGACCTGGACTTTAAGATCAGCATCCCTAGAGGTACACATCCTTGTTGAAATATCTTGTTTTGTGATGACCGGTAATCATGCATGACAGACGTAGTGCGTAGATTTAAATACTAAGTGATGAATCGCTTTACATATGTGACCCTGGACCACAAAACCAGTCTAAAGTGTCACTTTTTGAAATTGAGATCTATACATAATCTGAAATTGCTGAATAAATAAGCTTTCCATTTATGATCGGACAATATTTGGACGAGATACAACTATTTGAAAATCTGGAATCTGAGGGTGCAAAAAAATCAAAATATTGAGAAAATCACCTTTAAAATTGTCCAAATGAAGTTCTTAGCAATGCATATTACTAATCAAAAATGAAGTTTTTATATATTTACGGTGAGAAATGTACAAAATATCTTCATGGAACATGATCTTTACTTAATATCCTAAGGATTTTTGGCATAAAAGAAAAATTTATCATTTTGACCCATACAATGTATTTTTGGCTATTGCTACAAATATACCCCAGCGACTTAAGACTGGTTTTGTGGTCCAGGGTCACATATAATAATCATATCTAGTCACAGTATAGATATCATTATTTCAGACAGATGCTTATCAAATTCCCAAGAAAAATCCATGCAAATATCACATCACAGTCAATTCAGAGGGATTTCTGAGGGATTCCGATAGTAAATCGAACAGATAAGACTTCTGAGAGGTGACAGTGAGATTTGTGAGATGGAGTACAGCATGTCGTACCAACAGAACATCTGAATTGTTGCGCGCCATTGTTGGGGTCATGACCCAAAAATAGGTTCCAGGTCACTTCGTCATAGACAACAAAGGGTGAAAAAAATCTCTGAATCCAATGAATAAAATGTAATCAACCATATTATCTTGCGTAGTTATAAACAGACTCATCTCTCTCTATTATAGACATATCTTTTGTTGTTGATGCCAAAGACTGTGTCTCCAGTCAAGGTATTTTAAAACAAATTCATCTGTCACTTGGTGGAAGCTGCCAAATTAGGCAAACGCCAACATGGACAGATTGCGTGACATATCCTTATCCCTGAAATCCAAGAACAAAACTGTGTGAAAAATAAGCCCAGTATTTGTTCCATGTGTTTGCCTTCTGCTGACGTTTATGCAATTATAAATTTGTCATACGTAATATTGAGCTTTTGCAGCTCATTGGACTTACACATTTCATTATACATTTTGATATTTGGTGTGTGCATTTGGTACTGTTGAGTAGCCTTTAGGTCATGAAGCTAAATCAGTATGTTGGAGAGTTCACAATCAATATTAAAGAAACATTAATAATTAACAAAACCACCCCTGTTTATTATTTGATAATGCGAGATGGGATTATCACATGTTATCATGTGAGAGTCCCCTTATGTCCCACCATGGAAAACCACATTGTTTTATGGGAAGTGGTATTCCCAGCACGTACAAGCAGCTCCACATGGTCAGATCAGAGAAGGTCATCCTCTGTTCTCTATAGTGGAGTTTTCAACGGGAGAAGACCTCAGCCGGCACTTTAGCTGACCCATGGGGAAGCAGCCACCACAATTTATGGGAATATTTACGGAAACTTTCCTCCCAAAGGAGAAATCTGTCAGATTGAGCCTGGTGGTTTACTCAGCCGTTCCTCTTGGAATTGTCATCAACGTGTTTGGCAGCTATTTTTGGGGAAGATGAATGTCCTTTGGAAAGTTAAATTAAACTTTGTGAAATGCACTTAAGCAAATTCAGAAAGCATGTCATGAGTGAGTGACTGACCTCTCTGTTTGGCTTTGGTTATTTTCTGGTTTGTTTGTGGTTATTTGAAAATTAAGTACTGTAAACTTTCTGCATTTTGTCTGTAATATTGTGGTTCCTAATCTTTGTAAACTCTAGCTGTATGCAGCCTGGAGCTGTTGTTTTGTTGCCTTTGTTTTGTTTTAGTCTCTTGCTTTATAAAAGTGGCTCCTTTATTTTGTTTTCAATCTCTGCATTGGCCCGAAGAGATTATTTATCCTGAGTCAGGCTAATATCTCAGCATGCTCTCTGTTCATTCCCCTAATCATCCTCTCTCTGATGGGAGCTGATGGGGGCTTTAGCCCATGATGTCTTGGCGTGTGGGGAGGGTTGGGGGCAGTTGCCATAGAAATAAACTCTCATTTCCTGCAGTCATGGGAATATGACCCCACCTAAAGCCCCTCTGCATGTGCTAAAACCCCTTTGGCTTTCTCTATCTCTCTGGACATCTCAACAGAGCATCTTCTAAACCTTTTTCCCCTCAGCTCAATAACTCAGACCTCTTCTGATTCAAATTAGTAAAAGTATATCTGTAAGTTGAAGGCATAACAAAATGGAACCGACTTATCAGCATTTACAGACAGGAAGAGGTTTGAGTGTAAACACATCTATTGGTTTAAGTTTAAAATGTCGCAGCGCTGTGGGGGAAGTTTTAACCTAGCAACGGGAACAGCTATTCATCACTTTTCTTTACTGTTCTCCTGAGGGCCGTATAGACAGAGTAATTCAGAGTTATGAAAACACACAGACAAAAGGTGTTTTAGTTTAGCTATACTAATTTTCAGAATACTCTTTCTCTATAGCAAAAATGAAGGATAATTGTGGCTGTTTATCTATAAGGAAATGCTTCTGCTTCTGATTTTGTCTTACTCACAGCTTTCACTAGTATAGGTTTCATATAGTGTTTGCTTTGCCAGCTCGGTGCTTAAGAGGTTTCACTTCACTATCAGCCATCTAAACGGAACAGTTTATTTTTGGGAAAGGAAGACTTGTTGTTACATGCATCTGTTTAGATGTTTGTGTTATGTGCCACTACCTATTTTATGTGTTGTAAACATTAGATTTACATTTTTATTTAACACTGTTTAAAAGTTTGA
This sequence comes from Acrossocheilus fasciatus, assembly GCA_036784905.1. Lineage (NCBI taxonomy): Eukaryota > Metazoa > Chordata > Actinopteri > Cypriniformes > Cyprinidae > Acrossocheilus > Acrossocheilus fasciatus. The sequence goes on from CM071944.1 coordinate 29,879,113, forward strand.
GTTATTATTTTTTAAGAAATTAATACTTTTATTTGACAAGTTACAGTGAAAACATTTAAAATGTTACAAAAATCTGTTTAAAATAAATGCTGTACATTGAACTTCCTATTCATCAAAGAATCCTGAGAAAATGCATCATAGTTTCCACAAAACATATTAAGCAGCACAGCAGTTTTCAACAATGCTAATAATAATAAATGTTTCTTGAGCATAAAATCAGCATACTAGAATGATTTCTGAAGGATTATATGACACTGCTTTCAGTGAAAAATTTAGACTTGCTATCTTAAAAATATTACAAATAGAAAACAGTTATTTTAAATTGTAATAACAGTTGACAGTATCACTATTTGACTTGCTTTGGTGAGCACAAGGGACTTTCAAAAACTAAAGAAAACAACAAAAAAACAACCTTTTATACAAACCAGAATGTGGACATATATCAATTCAACTTCTGCAACCCCAAACTTTTGAACAGTGGTGCATAGTTAAATTTAGTAACATTTTTAGAATTTATATTTTGTGTCATTATATATGCATATTTATTTTATAGATCTATACACAAAAGCAACCATAATCCTGTTTTGTTTTGTTTTGTTCTCCAGAGATTCGTAAGAGGAGGAAATCGTTACGGAGAAAGTTTGACTCCTTCTCAAAAGAAAAGAAAGAACGAGGTAAGAGATGTTTTTATTTCAATTTTCACATATCTTTAGATCTCATGTAAATGACTAGTGTTATGGAGTGAACAGGTCGAGAGACGGTTGGATCCATTTGCAGAGCTTTTTATTATAAGACGTGGTCAAAAACACAGGCAGGGTCAAAACACCAGCAAACAGGTATGGCGTGGGCAAAACACAAGAGTAGTACAATGACAGATGTGATCAGTCTCCGGCAAACAGCAGGGCAAGGCAAAGAAAGATAAACCAGGTACACAGCAATAGTCCAGACAGGAGCAATCAGAGTCCGAAAGGCAAGACGAAAGGGGTAATCCGAAATACTCGAGAATCAGAACACGGGAAAACAGACTATGAATAAGACTAAACTAGACTCAGGAAACTCGGAATGATTCGCTGACACAGTGATAAATGCTAAAAAAAATAAAAAATACTCGTCAGTTTGAGAAGGCTCTGACTGGGAGTAATATAGTGTGTGTGTGATTGGCTAGAGCTGTTCATCATCAATAATTCATCATCAATCAGTGAAATTGTCTGTGTGGTGTGAGAGTCAATATGATGAAAGGGCGGGCTCTGATGGCAATCAGATGGAAGTCCACAGACCGGATTCGTGACAACTAGAAAGGCAATAGTTTCAACAGGGGCAGATACCCATTAGGCAAAGATAGGCGACTGCCTTGGGCCCCCAAAAGCCAAGGGCCCCCTAAAATGCTTTTCATATACGAGATGTGCATTAAGCGCGGACATGCGAACGGTTTCTGTTTACAGTGTTTATTATCACGACAACCGTCTGTGTGTCCGAGTTGAATGTGCTTCTTGTGTATCCTGCTTGTAGCAAATGAAAATATTATGCACGAGTGCGAGGTCTCTCTTTCCCAGCGCACGCACACCTCTCTCTCTGCATCTGCTCTGTTCGGGCAAGCGGCTGAAACACAACATACAAAAACACACATATGTTGCTTCTCTAATTTTACATGCAAGTATAGCCGAAATCACAGCACAGCTATGATCTTTATCTTATGTATAGCCTATTTGATTTTATCAGATGATGGCTGGATTATAAATCAGGGTTTTTGTGCAGATTAACATCTTGGAAGGGAGAGCTGGTGTCTTAATGGGTCCCGTTCCAGTCACTATTTCATATTCATCCCATTGTCTGACAACAGAAACAGTAAAATATATTAATATAAATATATTACAGTTTTATTGAGAATTTTGCTGCCTCAAAATACAGTATGTGGAACAGAGGCAAACAAATGTAATAATGAATAATAAATGTACATTTTGCATGTTCAGAAGAAGTGAGCTGCCCTGTCATGCGAAAATATAAACAGGTTTGTGTAAGTAAATTGTGTAAGTAAAAAGAAAGAGAAGTAATAGCAACCTGGTATTTCTATGTTCTTTATTTTTCATGTGTCTAATAGACATGAACAAGTTATTTGAAAACCATCTATGACCTTTGAAACATGTCTACTGTTCATGCTCTATGTTAACTATGGTTTCACTAATAATAAACATATATTGCATAAAGCATCCATATTTTTCCATGCTCATGTTGATTAGAGTATTAAAAACTTGAAAAGTATTAATTTAAGGTACATTTAGAACATATAAAAATGTGCGATTAAGTTGCGATTATTCGTGAGTTAACTCATGACAATCATGTAGTTAATCACGATTAAATATTTTAATCGATTGACAGCTAAGTTAAAATGACTAAAATTAAATGTAGGCTTACGCTGGTAACTCATCAGTGGACTTTCCTCGTCAATATAGGCTATATTCACACTTTTCTCATTCTCACTAATTCAAGTTTTTATAAGAATGAACCTCTGAAGGGAACCGATTGTCTTCAGAAACATTTCGATGGCATTTTCATTTTTCCTGATAAAGTATCATTTATGAGCTGAGTGCTGCTTTGTTTACAGCCGTTAATGGGGAAACCGCTATATTTCTGTCGTTCCAAAAGCACCTCCTACTGGCAGAGAATAAGGCCCCATTTACACTAGTGTGTTTTCGTTTTAAAACGGAGTTTTAGAATGAAAACGATCAACGTTTACACTGGCGTTTCCACTGCGTTTCAGAAACAATCTCTGTTTACACTACACAACCGAAAATGCATGCCACGTGACCATTCATGCAGGTACAACCATAGATATGTGCAGGTAGGTCCCTATTATTTAGATCGCGGACACGTCTGCGTGCTTGAAGCGGTCGAATGGGGAATCTACCCGTACATATCTATGGGTACATTACAGACTGTTCTGTTATCGTTTACATGGTCATAAAGGATACGCAGAGAGAATGTGGGCAACCACGCCATTGTTTTCAAAAGTCTCCGTTTTGGTCCGTTTACACTGAAACACAACCCCGGAGTTTGCAGCATTTTCAAAAGTCTCCGTTTTTGACCTCGAAAACACCAGAGTAGTATAATTGATAGGCGTATCCGTAGCAAAAGTTACGCGTTTTAAAACGAAAACGCACTAGTGTAAACGGGCCTAAATGTGCATTTTCAATAATCCAGTCTGCAGTTTTTGTTCAGACCAATGCGAAAATCCACCCACATAAACCCGTTTTAAATAATATAATAATTTATACTTCTGACTCATCCCTTTTCTTAAAAAAAATGGTTTAAAGTTTCAGTTGTGAGGTTAATCATTTTATAATTTATTTTGTTTTTGTGAAAACTTGTATCTCAGCAGTAAATTGCTATTTCGTGATCTACAACATGAAAGAATAAAATAATTCCTCAATTCACTAAATCCGCCCCTGGGTTTAAACAAAAATTAAATAAAAAAAAAAACATAGTTGTCATTTTTTTTTAATGAAATAAAATGAATAACTTGAATAACTTGATCTTCCTCTGAAGTACCTTTCCATTTTTGCCAAGGTCCACCATCAGCCATGTAGCTATGGGACTGCATTAGCAAACTAGTCTGGTTCCATTCTACATTATTGTCACTTCTCAAGATAGATAAAATCAAGTTCTACTTCCACCCTGCTTTTTTTGTTGTTGAATATCCTGTTTTACTTTTAAATAATGTCACATTATGAAAGTAAAATGGGTTGAGAGCGATGAATTGGATTGTCTTTAAATGCCCTGTGTTTGTCAGGCAGCATTCCTGAGCTCATGCAGTCTTGTAATCTTTGTTTAACAAACAACCAATGAGACATATGTACTTAAATGTCAGGTCTTCAAGTATTCTCTTTTAGATTATTTTAAAATACAAACAAATGATAATGAAACTTCATTTCAAATTTCATCCAGATGTCAACTTATGTAACTCTGTCTTCATGAAGTCATTGTTGAACCATTGCTACTGTTCTACTAATCGCCATTCTTTGGTGATGGTGGTGGACAGTGATGGGGGACAGAGACTTATAAACTTATAAACTGTTCGCTCAGTGGATCCTCTGACTCTGGTTGCCAGGGCTGTTTGGTGTGTCACAGTTCTTGCAAATCTCCCATAGGCCTTTAAGACACAAAGCTTTAAGACTTTAAGACGCAAGACAATTTTACATCCCATGTAGCTTTGCTTCTTTGCAATCTGTACATCCCTGTGAATGCATGTTTTCTATGTATTGTGTATTCATCTTTGTTTTTATCTTTTTGTAGGATCATTTAAGAGGCTAAAATACTGGCTATGACTAACATATATGATACAATATAAACGAATCTCAGAGCATTCCTTCACACTGTATACTGTATAAACAGTAGAACCAGTTTGTGTGAGGATACTCAACAAAGACTTAAGAGTTGTTTTGATTTAACTGTATTTTAGAGTTTTATTTACACATTTTAGGGATAGTACAAATTTCTTACTGTTTTTGAAAGAAGTTTATTACCAAGACTGTATTTATTCGAACAAAAATATAGTAAAACAGTAATATTGTGAAAGATACATACAATTTAAAATAACTGTTTCCTCTTTAGATTTATTTTTAAATGCAAATTATTCCTGTGATGGCAAAGCTGAATTTTCAGCATCAATTTCTCCAGTCTCCATGACCCTACAGAAATAATTTTAATATGCAGATTATAATATGCACATATCTTATTATTATCAATGTTGAAAACAATGCTTAATTTTTTTTTGAGGAAACCATGATGCATTTTTTTCAGGATTCTTTGATGCATAGAAATCCCAAAAAGACTTTACTCTTACTTTTAATCAGTTTAATGCATCCTGAATAAAAGCTTATGCTCAGTAGTATATGTTTACTACACTATAATATTGGACACTTCATTTTGATGGTCCAACAATAAGTTTGCAGCTACATGTCAACAAACTCTCATTAGAGTATTAGTAGACTGTCTGATTAATATCTGCTAACTCTTTATTGTGATGGTGTCCCAACAGACATTCTACTGACTATAAGTAACTTTGCAAGTGTATGTCAACTTATTCTAACCCTAACCCTTCCAGTCTACTAACAGTCTAATGAGAGTTAGATATGTAGGTGCAACATTACTTATCGTCATCAGAATTAAAGGGACCATCAAAATAAAGTGATTGTATACGGTCATTTAAATAATAATAAACTCATTAGTGCTGAATCAGTATTTAACTTTGCTCTAAGAGCTCAGACTGATCTCAGAGCGGCTCTGAAAGTTGCCGGAGCTAAAGCAGCACTGATTCCTGAGTCAGTCGGATTTGTTTGGCCATGTTCCTGGAGTTCAGCCAAACGCCTGCCACCTGCAACCACAGTCTGGTGCTTGTGCGTCAGCTCAAGGTAGCGGGGCGGGGAGGGCTGAATGAAGGACTAGGGGTGGATGGTGATTGGGTAGAGGGAGGAATTTATTTAAAGAGGACTCAATCCCCATATCCATCCAGCTTATCGGAGGACTAGCAGCTAGTGGACCAGACTAACCTGACCCGCCACTAGACCTTAAAGCCCTGGGGCAGAGATAGGAGAGGAGGGATTGCGAGGAGGGGAAGGAGGAGAGAGGACAACAAGACTGCTTTGCTTTTGTGTTACTTTGACAGCCAAAACAGATTAGACGTAACCTCAGTGTAGTCCTGTTAGGGTGTTAAAGATGCTATTTAAAAGTGTGCACTTTACGTATACATCATGTCTTTGTTCCTCTACATCTACACAAATTGTAGTTCAATTACACTTAAGCTGCTTTAGAAGAATATGTTAAATAACGCTTTCTTTGATGTAAAGCATGCACGATCCAGTAGAAGAGTTTTAAGGTGCTAATACATCTCATGTTTTAATTAGTTCTGAAATCATTTAATTAATTAAACTGTTAACCCTCTAAGAGGCTTACTTATATCTCCACAAGAGAGGCAAACTTGTATCAGTCGCTTATATATATATATTTTATTACTTTTCGTTTTATATATATATGTATGTATGTATTTTTATTTATTTACATTCCCATATAAGTTTAAGCAGTATGTTGATGTGCCATATGTAGAACAGAGCTCTCTAGATGTAATCACTGTGGGCAGATAAAGATGTTTTCCTCCTTTGCATGAGTAAAGCAAACTGAATCTACACATGAGATCACTTGCTGAACAGCACAGGAAGAGCGCATTGAGATGCTGATCATATTAAAGCTGAAGATATGTCTGAAACATTATAGTCTTTATATGACACTTTTAAGTCATGTAAAAATTGACATCGTGATTTGTGACCCATAGTTCTTTGAGGTGCATTTACAATCTAAAAAAACAAAAACACGCCACAGGAGACAATCAAATATTCACTTAAAATTGAAAAAATGAAGGACAGCTCATGTAAACATGAAAATTCTGTCATTATTTAATCACTCTCGACATGGGGTGCGTTTCCCAAAAGCAACTATGGTCCCAAGTTCTGTGGTTACCAATGGAGTTCTGTATGACTGAATACGGTAAAAAAAAAAAATAGATATCACTACACTTTCCCTTTTGATTACAGTATATTTAGACAATTGTTAGTAGATTTCTGTAAGTGCAGGAGAAAAAAAAAACTCATTTTGAGAAAACTGCTTTTAAAGATATGTATTTTAATTTAAATCTACATACGCAAATAGATAAAGTGTAATAAAATAAACAATAAATTGTGTATTTTGGATGTTTTTCTTTTTCACTAGTCTGAAAGAAGACAAGTTATGGATAAAAAAAAATGGACTTGTGGGCTGATAATGAGTTTGAGGTTTTTGTGATGACATTTGATATTATATGCAGAGTCACTGCTTACTGAAATAAAGAATAATTTTGACATGTTTCACACACTCCCTTCCTGAAATGTAGTGTAAATCTAGTCCAAAAAGTTGACATGCACTGTAAGTGACATATATCTGGCCTACAATATTTGGCTGAGATACAACTATTTGGAAAAATGGAATCTGAGGGTGCAAAAAAATCTACATATTGAGAAAATCGCCTTTAAAGTTGTCCAAATGAATTCTTGTATAAGTTTTTATACATTTACAGTAAGAAATTTACAAAATATCTTCATGGAACATGATCTTTACTTAATATCCTAATGATTTTTGACATAAAAATTGATAATTTTGACCCATACAATGTATTTTTGGCTATTGTTACAAATATACCCCAGCGACTTAAGACTGGTTTTGTGGTCCAGGGTCACATATAAGCTTTGGAAACTATGGACACTAAATATCAAAATCTACCTATATAATTAAAAGGAATTAAATAGTCCATAAGCCCACTGTCAAAGTCATTTGTTTGTTAACTGTTTGGATTCTTCCACAGAGTCTGCGCCCAAAGCATTCGGTATCCCGCTCGCCCAGGTAATCGCAAACGACCGGGCGTACAAGCAACGGCAGGATGCCCTGAAAGAGAGCCGACGGGACTGTCTGGACCTGGAGGCCAGTGTTCTTCACTTCCGTGCCGAGAAATGGCAGCACAATGGAAACCGGCCGCTGGGCAATACAGCCTTATCACCTGATGCTGCCTCCTCACCAGCACTGGAGGCCCACAGCAAACCTCCCTCATCAGCGTTCATGGACAACACCTCACGCAGACGGGTGAGTTCACATTATCTTTAAAACTATACCAACATCCTCATCAACAAGTACTGTCTTCTGAAAGCTGCGGTATGTATGTTTAAGATGATTTTGGTCTTTTGATCTAGTAATCAGGAGCTGATTATTAAAACACACACAGAACCCAGGGCATGTTGAACGTCTCACCCAAAACACATCTGCAATTCATTACGTGCATTACGTTAGACCTGACAGCATACATGACAACACAGTTAAGTGTGGGCTGTTGCTTTGAGAGACATCTCATACGTGAGCAAATAAAAGAAGAGGACGCTATCTACGAAAATATAAACCAGAGCCAATAAAAACTCATTGCTATCACTAACCTGGCATCATTTCATTCAAAGAATTCCCCACGGTCAAGTGCTGATATGGTACATCTCACAGATAAACTCCTGGCTGAGGCTTCTAAACCAATTTGAGCAACAACAACAAAAAAATCACTGAACTGATCTTATTTGCTCTGTCAGGAATAAACAAAAAAAGTCAGAAACGCTTTATGGAGTATGAAGTCAAAAAATCAGTTATTCCTTGTTTTTTGTAAAACAGACGTATATACTCTGAAAATAAGTTATAATGATACGAATTTAATTTCAAGAATTTCAATTAATATTCAAATATTTAAAATAAATAAAATATACTAGTCTAATTCATTTTAATTAAAATATTCAAATGAAAAATGTCGTTAAAATGAACAATCAATTAATTTATATTGTATTATCTGATCATGCAGGCTTTAAAAAGATGAATGTTTAGCAAAGATTAAAATCATTCAAAACCAAAACGTCTGTTTCTGCAAAAACTTTTTATTCAGAATTGATTAACTTTGCCACACTGACACTGTCAACATTAACTCAACATTGAACTTAATTAAGCTGAAATAATGACACTATTGTCTTCTGTAGAACTGCTTATAGCTGAAACTGAAGGGGCTTTATACTTGAACTTTACAACATTTACATTGTATACATTACTGGACAGCTGCTTTGAAACAGTTATTACTGAGACAGCATTAGCAGCAGTCAGCGTGGCTCAGGTTATTGTTTGATGCCGTATGGGTGATTTCCATACCTCTCTCAGTGTGACTGGAGACAACATCTCTGTGGGTGGCTACAGATCAGCAAGAGGGAATGAGATTTACATCTGTGTCTTTGCCAAATCAAACTCTCCATTCTCTCCGCCCAAACATGGAGAGAGAAAGAGAACAGATTACTGGGTTATTCAGTCATCGTGTTGACATCTGAAAAGCTTTCATGGAAATCTGTTTACATTTCTTTTGTACACATAGATAGCATAAATAGATTTATTGTGTTTCACTGGCTTTGAGCGTGTTTCTGACCGGTGTGAAAGTCTTTTAGCTGTTTATCTATTTTAGTAATTAATTGAAATCGGAACAGGCTTCCACTGAAATTGATGTTGTCTATCGTTTAAGCTTCATTCATCAGTGACTACTGGCTATCCCGTCCTATCTAAACTATCTTTTATGTCTGTCTGTCAGGGAGGGATGTCTGTGGACTCCATCTCTGATATGGTTGAGAGTCAGTCCAGACTACTTGAAGCTCTGCAGCTCTCTCACCCTAATGAGCTGGAGTTGAAAAAGGCTGCTGGTCGAACACAGGCCAAACTCAGCCTCAATCCCATCTACAGACAAGTTCCCCGAGTGGTAGAGCGCTGCTGTAACCACATCGAGACCTACGGTGAGCTTAAAAAACACTACAGCACATGTCCAGTCATTTTATTTTAAAACTGGCACAGGAAGTTGAACTGAAATTTGAAATGGATTGGCAGGAAAAGAATTGCAATTGAAATATGGAAATTTCATTATTCCAAGACACCTCGCATTGTTCAGATGGACATGGTTATCTTTATGTATAAATCTCTAACCGATTAAACATTTCCGTAAATAAAGTTTAATAAAGCAACCTTCAAATCAATAAAAATTTTGCCATATAGCACCACAAAATATCTAGCAAATTGTTTTCAGACATCTTTATGTTAAATTAGAGTGTTTAGGGAAAGAAAGTGTTCTTTCACCTTGGACTATAAAATAAAAATGAATTAATTAAATATAATAAAATATACAAATTAAATTCAAAATATAACTATATGTGGCATTAGGCTACATACTATTAAACTACAATGAAACTGGTAAAATATATATGCACACAATACATACAAATATATACCCTATAAAAATATAAATATTTAAATATATACCCTAATAAAAAAGTTATGCATTTAAAATACATATGTTTTATACTAACTATAGTTCAAATGTATTAACAGATTTAGTGACATATTGCTCAGGACTTACTGATATAAAAATTCGAATTCAACTTTATTTGGAGTACCACTACAATGCACATTTCTTAATATTAAGCATAAAATGTCACTATTGATGAGGATTTTATTGATTTTAGTCTTTAAATGCAAGATCTTTAAAGTGTACCTGAAATAGTTCCACTTTAGCACAATCAGATACACTTCAGTAGATCTTTAGTTGGACTTCAGCATCTTAGTTGTCAATTCCAATATTTCCAGTTTGAATATAATTGCATTCTCAATTTAGTTCTCAATTTAATACTGAATGTAAAGCCAAATACTTTTGGGAATTTAGTTCTTTCCCTGAAATATCAGTAAACTAATTCGAATACATCCTCAGGCTAATAGCTCATAACACTCCCTGGTTCAGGTTGCAAACAGAAGGTCACCCAGATGAGACACCACTCAAAAAACACCAAAATAGATATGAAATCAGGGCAATGAAATATGAGCCCAGGACATGTTTACAATATATCTCTCTCTCTTTCTCTAGGGTTACAAACTTTGGGGATTTTCCGTGTAGGCAGCTCCAAAAAAAGAGTCCGTCAAGTAAGTTTGTCAGCTCCGGCTGCTCTCTGGAGCCAGTTTACGCCACATCTTTTCTCTCTCACGTGTGGCATGCGCCCCCTGTCTTTCATATTGATTCTAGAAACACACTACTGACAGTATAACACTGGCATACTGTTTTATCCTGTTCAGTGAATGTTTTAGATACTGATTTTAGCATGCACAGTGTCTTGTTTTCAAAGCTGACCTAAGAGTGACTGTGATTTTTATGTGTTTATTATACTGTGTTTGTACAGGCACAGGATACGTGGGATACTTGAGTCTCATGTGCGGTGACAGTTTGTTTGATGATGTTTTATCCTGCTGTGTCCTTGTGTGTTTTCAGCTGCGCGAGGACTTTGACATGGGGATAGATGTCGCGTTAGACGAAGAGCACAGCGTTCATGATGTGGCTGCATTACTGAAGGAGTTTCTGAGGGACATGCCTGACCCCCTGTTACCACGAGAACTCTACCGGGCCTTCCTGCACGCTAACCGTATGAGCTTACAGTTACAGAGACAGGCATTCACAAATCATTTAACATTTATATTATTACACAGGAATACACAATTAAACTGTGTAATATCCAACACACTTCTCTGTATTGTATCAGCTGTTATGAACTATGCTCACCTTACAAGATGTTTTGTGTTTGTCTGACAGTGTTGAGGGGGGCAGATCAGTTGACATACCTGCAGCAGTTGTTGTACTTGTTACCACCCTGTAATTGTGACACCCTGCTGAGGCTCTTGACGCTTCTTCATACAGTACAGGAGAATGCAAACAGCTCCACTGGGCCAAATCAGCAGGAGGTATGGACTGGGTTTTGCCATGGCAAGCAGTCCCCACCACTTTATAAGAGCCTTTACAATGTATAAAAAATGACAGGGATGTTTATCTCATGCAGATGAGTGGTTGAGCAATTTCCTTTAATGTATTATAATGAGTGGTGATATCAGAGCTAGATATTATTTTATTCATTTTTAAATTAAAGTATGTTAATTATTTCTGCAATTTGTAATTAGTGAATACCAATCATGGTCTCTTTTGCACACAGCTCTCTGAAAGCAAATTAACCAGGTTCCCATTTAAATTACACATTGTGTGTGTTGGTTCTTGTTGTTCTAAATGCTTTGTTGCATCAGCATGTTTGTATGCAAGGAACAAAACATTTTCCAGAAAAACCTAGTTTAAATATTTACATTAGGTTTTTGCCTATTTGTGACAGCAAAACCTTTGGCAATGCACTGATAAACTGGACACTGTCCTTAAATGTTTGAGATAAATATATATATACACACACACACACAAACACACACACACACACACACACACACATACATAGACATACATATATACAGTATATATTTAAAAAAATAAAAAAAATGCAACCAACAAGCCGTTATTGTGTAACTTACAGTGCCAGATTTAATAACGCCGATACCAAACAAAATATATGACAGCCCCACCATAAAAGACTGTCACAAATGATGCAATCAAATGTTTAAAATCAAATCAAAATCCTGACCTGTTTTTAAATTGGTATTGTGATTAGATCTCAGGTAATAAGATGACAGCAGCAAACCTGGCAGTGATCTTTGGGCCCAATCTCCTGCAGAAAGAGAGAGGATCAGAGAGAGAACTCAGTCCTCAAGCTCTGGGCATAGAAGACAGCACTGCTGTCATCTCATTCACCCTGATGCTCATCCAGAACCACCAACATCTCTTCACGGTGAGAGCTGAAGAATGATAGACCGTAGAGAGTGAATACCATTAAATGAAAAGATTAAATGAAATTAAAAATGATATTCCAAACACTCAAGACTTTCTTTCGTCTATATGGAGCACAAAAGGAGAAATGTTGAAACTTGTTTCTCTGCTCTTTTCCATACTATGGAGATTGAAGCTTTCACATTCAAAAGGCCACCAGCACAGAATGTCTTTTTTTGTGTTACACGGAAGAAAGTTATGTGTTTAAATGATGAAAGAATTTTCATTTCTGGGTAAATAGTTATTTTTTGGGGAAAGAAAAACAATGGATAAAATCTTAGGCCTGCATATGATACATATATTATGCACAGAGCTTGAAAGATTGTTTGTTGAATTCTTCTTATGAAGTATTCATATTCTAATAGAGGGAGCATTAGCTGAGTGAGTGCTTTTATTTCATGTGCAGGTGTCTGCGGAGCTGCAGCAGGAGGTGCTCATGAGCCTCATTCAGACGGACCCTGATGTCATTGACTATCTGCTGCGCAGGAAACTCAGGTCAGATTTCTGACTAATATACTCATCTGATACAAGAATCATATATAATGAAAATGTGGGAATATGAGATTTCATTTGAAAAGTGTGACAGATTTTCTCCAAAGGTGATTTTTGTTCTTTACATTGTAACTTTTAAAGACAGACAAGATTGTTACATAATTGCCATCCGTGTCTATTATTTTTCTTTAACTGTGGAATTCTTGGTGGAAAAACCATATTACCCTTGATTCTACAAATCTCCACCAGTTGGACAAACAAGTCACTTTAAAGTAGCTTCTTTGTGCTCACCCAATCCCATGAAACACTGCACTTATAAAGTTGTTGAATAATGTATCCAAGTCCAAGCGTCCACTATCTCAACAGCCGTTTATGAGCACAGTTCATTTATAGCACAGCTTTAAAATAAGCTTATAAAAAGTCACAGCACTACAATCTCAGGATCACGGCTTCCCGGACACCAATGTTTTATGATTCATAAAAGATGAATCAATGTCTGACCAAATGACATTTTTTTATGGAGATACATTTTAGGATCATGATTCTGTGGCAAGCGTATATTGTCACTTTATGTTGTTTGCTTTTGATATCTGATAGATCTTCAGACGCATGAGGTCAGACTTGGCAAGCGAGTCAGTTTGTCTATGCTCTCAAACTACATAAATATTTGTTATGCATATACTATATATATATATATATATATATATATATATATATATATATATATATATATACTGTATATGCATATTTTACAATGAATATAAAATGTACGGTTTCAAGGCAGCTGAAAAAGTGGATGGGCACTGCTGCACTCCATAATGTAATTTAACCTGAAGAATTTTAGATACAATTGCATTCTTTATCTTTGCCTATTCAAAGGAGACTTTAAAAAGGGTTATGTTTACATGGTTAAGGGGTTAATTACCCTAAATTAATGGCTGCCATTTTAACGTCATGTTTAATGTGCCTGATTACAATGGCGAAACCACAATAATTGCTACTGTCCGAACACTAATATGCATCTCTCCATTGTGACGGCAGTAGTAGCAGCCTGACGATGGAGACAGACTCCGGTGGAAGGAGGGACACACAGGCATCTCTGGACTCTGTGGGTCAGTCCAGTGACGACCTTTCATCCCTGGAGCCACTGTGTCCTCTTTACCCAGAGACATCTGCGATAGGAAGTCTAAGCAGTGAGGTCTTCCTCAGTGTTCTTCATCTTAACACCAACAGGAAGCGTGAGTAGTACAGCGTTCCTCACAATGACGCAGTAGTTAGACTAGTAAAAATTTCTTTTACCTGCTTTTAAGAGATAATTATATCTCCTCCACGATTAGAAAATTTTGGGGTTGATAAGATGTTTTACGCTTTTATGCTCACTGAGGCTGCATTTCTTTGATGGAAAATACAGCAATAACAGTGATACTGTGAAATATTACAATTTAAAATAGCCGTTTTTTTATTTTATTATATTTAACGTAATTTATTCCTGTGAATTTTCAGCAGACATTACTCCAGTCTTCAGTGTCCTTCAGAAATCCTTCTTATATTCTGATTTGGTGCTCAAGAAACATTCTTTTTATCATTTCCAAATGCCAATGTTGAAAACAACTGTGTTGCTTAAAGGGATAGTTCACCCAAAAATGAAAATTCTGTCATTAATTATTCACCCTCATGTCGTTCCAAACCGCTAAGACCTAAATTAAGATATTTTTGGATGAAGTCCAAGAGGTTTCTGACCCTCTATAGACAGCAATGCAATTACCATGTTCAAGTCCTAAAAAGGTAGTTAGGACAGCATTAAAATAGTTCATTTGACATCAGTGGTTCAACCTTAATTTTATGAAACTACGAGAATATTTTTTGCTGAAAGAAAACACAAATAACATGCACGTGTTGCTGCTAATGCACTGATGTCTCATGAACAATTTTAACAATTTTCTTTACTTCCTTTCTGGGCCTTGCAATTTGTAGTTGTGTTGCTGTCTATGGAGGGTCGGAAAGCTCTCGGACTTCATCCTTAATTTGTGTTGTGATGAATAAAGGTCTTATGGGTTTGGAATGACATGAGGGTAATTAAGGACAAAATTTTCATTTTTGGGTGAATCATTCTTTTAATATTTTGTGAAACTTTTTCTTTTTTCAGGATTCTTTGATGAATAGAAAGTTCAAAAGGACACCATTTATTTAAAATATAGTTCTTTTGTAACTTTTTTTTTTTTTACTGTCACTTTTAATGATCGATTTAATGCATCCTAATGAAAGTCTTAATTCCTTAAAATCTTGCTTACCAAAATTTTGAACGGTAGTGTACTTTCCTATCTGTAAATAAATGCAACTTAATATTAAATGTATATTCTGTACGTGTGTGTGTCTACAACAGGGTCCTCTGAGATCCCACCCAAGTCCATTGGTAAAATGAGACAGTTTCATTCCCACCACAACCTGATGAGTCTGTCCCAGTCCTCCTCTAATGCCCAGAGTGAAGAGCGAGAGCTCCAGGAGCAAAGGCAAGGCAGTTCAAGGCACACATTCTCAGAGGAGCGCGTACATTTCAGTCTGGGACGGCAGGACAGCGGTTCTCAACCACAGAGTCCTAGAGAGAGAGGCATCTGGGTACGACAGAGCTCCAACGCCTCGTCCACGATGTCAGACGACAGCAAACCGCCAAGCAACTTCTGGGACTTTTTCACTGGCAAGGTGTCAGGCTCAGAGACTATAGTTTGACTCCTAGGCGAACAGTTGTAGTTGGGGTTGAGTGTGGACCCGTAAAATTGTAAAGAGAGAACTGGCAGTAAGATACACACACAGAAGTAATGTCTCTGTAGACACTATACTGTTTATATAATATAATCTTAAATAACCCCACTCCTCTAGAACAAGACAGTTTTTTAGAACACATTAGATTATCAAAAGAATCATTATAAACCTGCCAGAACAGTGTATTTTATCAAGATACAGACCTCTGACTATAGAATGTAAATATAGCATAGTCTGTTATAAACCTCTCTAAATAGAAATCAGCTTTTATATACATGAGTCCTCAACATGAGCTCAGTAGGCACTGAAAATTTCAAAATAGTCCTTATATCAAAGGCTGAAATCTCTTATATTTGTTTACATTAGCATCAAAGCTTTGTGAAGTTCCCCGTCTGGCTATTTTTCTGATATACTGGCAGCTGGCTGAGGCTTGGTCTTTACCATTACAGAATATTTTACATATAGTAACACATTATCTTTTTTAAATAAAGTGTATATAGTACATTTTGGTAGCTTTGAGTTCTTTTTATTTGGACTTAATGAATTTGTACCCTGAAATGTTGTACATGTTGCTTTTCAGATACCTGTTGTCAGAAGGAGCCCTTCGCTGCAAAACTTCTTCAACGACCATTCACAGTCTGAAAAAAATTAAGTGATATGGAAGCTGTTTTTGGAAGAATAAGATATTTTGATAACTTTTAACCACTTGGAGGACATGCTCTGAACTCATGACATCCCTGAGCCACAAGGGGGTGATATTGACACATTGACATTAAAGTTGAAGTAGATCCTTTCTAAATATTTGCAATTACCTCTATTAATACTGGACTCTGTTGGGTTGGTTAAAAAGCAAGATTTCCTTCAATAAGAATTAAACTGTTCAGAGAGGGCACTGCCATTTCTAGTGGCAGAAAGGACAAAATATCTATTGATCGAGTTGGACCCAGGCCTTCTTTGTGCACAGCCTGAAGATCAAGGTAGTTTCTCTACTCCTCATAAACTATAAATAATTTTTGACTTAAAAAAAAAGAAGAAAAAAAAGGTATGATTTTATCTAATCATCTTTAAATAATCTTAAAAGTATGTAATCGTTTTAAAGGTGCATTCAGTACTACTTTGTCTAGCAATACAATGATGTTACACAATGTACTGCCATGATAGTCTCGACGATACAAGTGAGTTTTACACAGTGCTCTGCATATTTATTCATTCCTTTAACAAAAGAGAAGCAGCTTGAGTATCACTATTCAGGATTTTTTTCCATCATCAAATCTTTCCAGCTTCTGAATGCCGCTTGTTTTTTGTCGTTGTCGGTCTCGTCTCTGCTCTTATGTGCGTGTACAGCATTAAAATGACTTCATAAACAAACACACACACACACAAAACTTTTTAAATTAACATCAAACTACTGAATGCACCTTGCCATGATGTTTTCAGTCTCTAAATAGTGAAGAATGAACGTTGCTAAACAGGACCATAATGGTTTTTTTTACTTGGTGTTTGTAAATTATATTTTTGTGAAAACTTTCCTTCTAGAAAGTTGTTCCATGATGGTACAAGCTATGATTGCTGCAAACCACATGGGTGTTGCCAAGTTTATTGACATTATAAAGAAACAGAGACCATATGAACCCCCAGGAGGTGGTTGATGTGTTTTTGTTTGTTTTTATTTGGGACAGGGTGATCCAGTCCCATCTTTCATCCACGCTGTCCACTCCACTCCAAAACCAGATTATTCACCTGGTTTACAATTTGTACATTGCTTTATCGAAAGTGCACTTTTTTCAAGCCCAGTATGGAATAAACATTATTACAATGTTATGGGATGGGGCGGATGAAACACAACTAACGTTAGCATAACATAGCATTAGCTTGTGTTTGTCTCATGTTTTGATGTAGTTTACGTCTGTCTGCTAATGCCAAAACACTCAGGGTGCTGTTACTGTGATCAGTGCATTAACTGTTTCTCAAGATTGCAGCATTAATCTGGTAATTCCAACATCAACTCTCTCTTCACATGACATACAACAAACCTGGTGTCCAAATAAGGGACAAATTAGCAAATGTATAAAAATGAGAATGTCAAAGAAAAGTTAATATAACATTTATAATTACACATAAATAAAATCATGAAATAAAAGAGCCCAAATAAAAGAAACATTCCTTCCCCCCGTAACTACTAGATCACAAGCCAATTTCAAAAATAAAATATCCAGTTAACTCAGCTTGGACAAGCCTTAATTCAACTGTGATGATGACAACACATCTACAAACACTCTTACATAGCGTGTGTAAATGTGTAATTTACATGACATGGCACCATATGTCAGTTTATTTCAACATATAGCTCAGTCTACTTAAGACACGCAATGCCAGCAGGTTAACTGACCAGCGAGAAGCTTAAACCTCTTTACAGACATTGTGACGTCTTGTTTATAAGACCTTTATACATGCTTTATAACAATGTAAAGAGTTGTTATGCCACGCATGCATTGATACCAAGTAGACTTTACAGGATGAATGGGATAATAATCAGCAGCACTGTCAGTTTTGACCCCTCACAGATTAAAGCGCATTTTTGTCAAACCAACAATCAAATAAAACCAGTGTAGTTTACAAAGGAAACCTGAAATGAAAAAAAAACCAATCACTTTTCCAATCTTATACCATCCATTTTAGAGGAGTAGATTAGGACCAACAGGCTAGGCAACTGTGTTTTAAACTCTTTCAAGCAAAACTATTTTACTGCGGTAGCTCGCCTTACAAGACCTCAATACCTAATCTTACTGGGTGCGTTTATTTTTTGATTAATTGCAGGGTGGTCTAGTTGTCTTGTAAATATTTACTAGCTATGAGTGAACTGGGAGAAGTGGCTCATCCTTCTGGCCGTGCAACATCACGAACTAGAAACAATCCTTTACTGAGTCCCCTTAAACCAATCTAACTATTACTAAGCATGAACCCGACACTTACAGACCGATCTAAGACTGCGCTTCGGCATTGGCTGTGCTTCACTTCCCATCTAGGTCTATACCGAGTTAAAACGTTATTAATTAAGAGGGCAGAGGAGACAATAGAGATCTAGAGAAGAGTTACTGAGATTAAACAGAATAGATGCAGCCAGTTCTTAATGAATCGGGAGACTTTATAATGGAGTGCAGAGCCACATTATGTTTGAATTACTGTTTAATGGCTAAACTGAATGAGTCCACATTCATTTCAGACAATCTCTCAGCGCCACAGTGTTAATGAAACATGACTGGAAATGTGTGCAGCTTTTGGTTTCAATATGTTAGGCATTTATGAGCTTATGAACTTATATTCAGAATAATATAAAGACCTAATTTCTATCTCCATCCGTTACGCTTTACAGTTTGTGCACCATTAAGTGTGCACTATATGACACAATCAAGCTGTACACTCACTTGCAGTGCACAAGAACTGGCAGAATGTTTTACATTCATTGAATACTGAAAGAGCATTCTTAAGCCAAGCTATATCCATTATACAAGCACTACTCTGGTATCCACAATCCTCTCTGCTTAAAAGAGCAGAGCACCCATCAATCCACAGGCCCTACATGAAATCACTGGTCAAGTTCTCGACACAAAAAAGCTCATCCCCTTCAAGATAATTTAAATCTGGTCAGGTTTATCCATTCAGGTGGAGCAGCTCTACTACAATGACAACATGAGCTACTGGTTCTGCATAAAACACATTTATAACTAGCTGGTTAACACGGATGTAGCATGATGTGTCACGTTTGACACTGCAGATAAACATTGGAGGGTGAAGAATCGTCGTGCGGCTTTCTGGACTGATCGTGACATTGTGCCAAAACATAAATCACGACACACCACCCAGCGAATGTGAGGTGAACCAGATTATGGAAATTAACCTTGTTACTGGGTGTGGTGGGGAAAAAAAAGTTTGTACAGTGTCCATTCTCAGGCCATCAAGATGTATGTGTAGCTCATTTCACATGTGTATATGTGCGTTTTTGTGTGTGCCGAGCAACACAAAGCAGGCGAGTGAGACGACGGCGAACCAGACGGCGATTACTTCTGCCTGGTGATTACTGTGCTGTGTCCAGGTCACTTCTGGCATCAACTGCTCCTGTCTGGGGCCTGACTGATGCTCCGGTGCAAAGCTCCACTGATAAGCCTGGATGAAAAGGGACTTGACTGAGAGGGGATGGAGCAGGGGGCCGAGCTGTGTCAACAAAGCCCAAGCCTCCCTATCTGCCTGATCCTGTCTCTCACAAATCACACCCTCCCATTCTGTCAGTCACTCCTGCTGGCTCAGTCTCTAGACTGGTAGAAGAGTATATACCCTGACTCAGAGTTTTTGGAGATGTCCGATGTCAGACCGTAGAATTCCTCGATCGCTTGGGCGTCTATTTTCTGTGGAGACCAAAAAAAAAGAAAGAGATACATAACTGGATATTAAGGAAAACGTATTTAAACTGGAGCGCTAATTTCTGACTTTATGCATGAAAACAAACCTCATTGGTTCTTGTGGAAGCTTAAACATGCTTGCATGACACATAAGAATATGGTTCTCATGTTAAACAAGCATGTTTGTGCTTCAGTTTATCATATTTGATGTGCATCAATCAATGTTTATAAGGGAATAAGCGCCTAAGTTAAATCGGTTCATCATATAAAGTGATTGTGTCTCTTGAGAAGACTTGGATTAAATAGCTTGGTTAAGATGGATCACAAGCAATGTTTTCAATGAAAGTACAGAAATCACAGATTGCATTATTTTTAGTCTGATTTGGGACAACACGAGTAACATGGACTCAACTAGGGATGCATGATATTACTGGAAGTTGGAACGTTATTGGAATCATTATGCCAATATGCCTTGCCTATAATACGAATAACTCACATGTGCTCTGGGTGTGCTAGTGATAAAATCACGTCAACAGTTACAATGTTTTGGATCACCGTATTTTAATTTGTACATGCAGAATGACACGTCCAGTGTGGTGACAAATCGTGTCCCCCCTCGAAATCCCGTCTCCATTAGGACCCCAAGCGATCCCATTGGCTCAAATTACTTTTAATAGGTACTCTGTTTAGTGCCTGATTACAATTCCTACAAAATCATGTTATGATGAATGCGGTTTAAACTACGTTATAATGATAATTAATATCTGTATTCGTTAGCTTATGTACTAGCATAGCATTCAGATACCTGATTACCTGCATAGCTTAATTTTCACTTATCCTACATGTATTCACAATTTTTATTTTTTAATTATGTGTTAAATTAAGTGTTAAATCTCCAATGTTTTATTTTATAAATAAAACTAATTAATGATTAAAAATTTTTCACTTAATAGGATATTACTTTTATTTATTAATTAGCAGTTAATCAAGTGTAAGAAGTCACATTTAATTTCTTTCATTATGCACTATTTTGTTCTATTCTGCACTATAGTAAGCCATACGTTTTTACATTAATATTTTTATGTATTTATTTAGGATAGTAATTAACTAATAGTTGATGGAGACCCGATTTCCAGGGAGCACCCAATTAGTCATGACACTGGTGCGGCATATGACTGATAGGTAAAGCAACCAATCATGTTTCGTTTTGTGCCAAGTCATGTTTAGGGGCGTGGAAATGTCGCCACAATAACAGACTCTATGAAAAACTCTATGAAAAAGATTCTATGCCGCGAACTTTACATTTTTCATATACTTTTGACAAAATAAAAGTTTTTGTTTACATAATATGTGTGTGTGTACCGTGTATGTTTATTATGTATATATAAAGACACACACATACAGCATATATTTTGAAAATATTTACATGTATTTGCATGTATATATTTCATATAAATTATATCATACATAAATATATTTAATATATAAACGTAACATTTTTCTCAAATATGCACATGCATGTATGTGTATTTATATATACATAATAAATATACACAGTACAAACACAATGTAAACAAAAACTTTTATTTTGGATGCGATTGACAGCAGTATATAATATTCTTATATATAAAATTATATATATTATTATTCTTTTGCTTTAGGCCATCACTTATTATCACTTAACTGCATTTGTCTGGAGAAAAAAAACAGATTGATTTTATTATAATATTATCATTTCTGCACAGGAGAGATTTGGTGTTGTTTCGAAAACAAAAGAAAATATATATATCGTTATTGGCATCATCTATTGGCAAAAATTATTTGAAAATATCGGCATATCTGATATCGGAAAAAATCTAATATCACGCATCCCTAATTTCAACCAAAAATGAATATTCTATCATTTATTTCATGTCATTCCTAAACTGTTTTGTAGATATTTTGGAAAATGTCTTTTATTTTTATTAATATTTAATTAATTAACTATTAATATTAATAAAATTTAACTGATTCTTTTGTGTTTCACAAAGGAAGGAAAGTCAAACAGGTTTGGATGCCCTCAAATGATGAGATATCTGTGCAGTTAGCAACACCGAACATAATTCGTTTGAGAATCACCACAGGGTCAAACAAAACAACACAGGCTCAAGCAATAACCAGAAATTCTGCATGGTGTCACTAGTGATGCAGAAATTACAGTTCACCTTGACTTCTAAAGCTGTGTAAATGGAAATTTTCTCTGTCCAGAAAGCTCTTATGTTTCTTTTTCCAGATGTGCAAATAGGAAGACATCAGATAATGAAAAAAACAGATAAAGAACATCTGACTTTAGCGTGCAACAGAGCTAAGTACTGCTCCATAAGCCCCCTGCCTCCAACATCCCGTGTCTTACACCACCACTGTGCTTGGTATTTATAAAAGACTGCTGTTTCCCCTTGTTTACGGTATGAGAACCACTTCATGTTCCGAGAAGCATCTGAGAGCTTGTGTTCACAACATGTGTGTAAATATTTGTCAAGGTTACTGTGTAGCAGAGCGGAAATCACATCTGTGTGTCAAAACCAAATGGATTTATACTATAAATGTGCACGCAGGTGATGGAAAATCTGTCTCAATGTCAATTCAAGGTACGCTTTCAGGCTAGTAGTGGAAAACAAACCTAAACAATCAAGTGTCATGAGGATGTAATGGAAAAATGCTGTTGGATCACAATACATACAGCACTCTTTTTAGTATGCTTCAACAAAAATTGCTCTTTAAAACAAGAAGACAAACTTCTGTGTTCTAAACATCAAGGGAAACTTGTCAAATGAATAAAAGAGTCTTGGTCTCATTAATGCATCACTATGCCAATAATTCATTCAGAGAACTCAAAAGTATTTGGGTCAATGTGAGGACAACTCCAGACAAGCACTTAGTGAAGCATAAACAGCAGCTGCATATCACCTGACAGAGGTTAATACGTGCTACTGTTCAGTTCTAGACTTCCAGATACCTTAGGCTGCAAATCATACATTAATCACAGACTGGAAGAAGAAACAATCAAGTTTGCTGAACTGAAACTGATGCTTCAAGGTCTCGGGTGTTTGTTTTTAGATACTTCTACTTTCTCTGTTCTCTTCTTTAAAAGTAGTAGTACTTCAGAAAATTATTTCACCTCTTTGTAAACAAAGAATAAGCATGTGCACAATCATTTAAGTCTATGGGCCAATAATATTATTCAGTAAAATAATGTACATGATCTTTTTATTTTGGGGTCAAAAATGATTTTCTCTGGATACTGACTGCATGTTCCAGGTTTGTTGTATGTAAACTGGAATACAGGAATACTTTAACAATTAAGTGCAACCATTATCATTATTACTCAGACTTACCTCTACAATGTCATCATCAAACAGAAGCCAGAAGCCATGACTCTTCACTATAGTGATATAATGACCTCGATTTGGACCACTACAAAAAAAGAAAACATCATAAGAAGATATGATGAACAGAAACAAATGACCATCCACAGCACTATGAACAGAATCCCTGGGTCACCAGAGAGAAGACTTTGGTTTCAGTGGAAGATCGATTGAACTTAATATAAAAAGAAAATATATGCATGTTTAATTCATTCATAATAAGATGCATTTAGAAAATAGAGTACATTTTCATTTCAAGCCTACTTTAAACATTACCACATAGACAAAATACTGTGCTCTTAACTTAATACACAATCCTTCATCAAGATAATAAACACTGGTGGTTACTCAAAAACAAAATTGGCTCAAAATTTACTAGTCCAGATGCAGATGAGTTTATTTATTCTTCATCAAAACATCATCATTCTTCATCAATGAATCCTCTGCAGTGAATGGGTGCCGTCAAGCAGCTGATGAAAGCAGAACAATAACCTACATGGCACCATCAATTAATGTCTTGTTAAGTGGAAATCTGCGTGTTTGTAACAAAATCATCAAGATTATTTTTTTTTAACTTTAAACTGTTGCTTTTGGCTAAAATATGAGTACTCTATCCGTAATGCTGCATTCTCCAGTGACAAAAAGAAATCTGGTCTGAATCAGGAGAGAGGTATGCACAAATCAGGTAACATTTACCAGCGAAAGCAGTCTTAAACAGTCATAAACAAATATGTCAGTGGATTTTGATTTGAGAGGACAACAAGTGATGGACTTTAAAAAAAATTAAAAACTCGATTTTATCAGAACGTTTGATCGATTCTTGATTTTTTTTTTTTTTTTTAACGATTTTTAACTAGTCATTTTAACAATGTAACTACAACATAATTCAAGTAACTTCTTTATTAACCCTCTATTTAAAGAAAATTCTATTCCAAGTGCACCACACATGAAGCTGTCAACATGATGTAAATGTTAAACAAATCACTTGTTAAATATCTTTGCAGAAAAGATGCATGAACTACAACATCTTGTACAAACTTGTCTTCTACATATTATGTTCAGAAATAATATGAGGAAAATGCTTTAAAAAAAATCTCAAGTCAAGGTAATTCAGATTGAATTCAGATTGTAACACCAGTAGACTTATCAACGACACATGTTCTAT
Source organism: Acrossocheilus fasciatus (assembly GCA_036784905.1). Classification (NCBI taxonomy): domain Eukaryota; kingdom Metazoa; phylum Chordata; class Actinopteri; order Cypriniformes; family Cyprinidae; genus Acrossocheilus; species Acrossocheilus fasciatus. The sequence continues at coordinate 29,903,650 of CM071944.1, forward strand.
AAAAACAGCAGCTTTCAGCCTGTCACCATGATGCAAACATGAAATATCAGACATACAGTAGTTCCAGGTTTTTTATTCGATTATTTTCCATTGTTTCTTCTAAACATGGACGCATTTGACTGTTGCACTTGCATCTCTGGCAGCGTCTCATGCATGAAACGGCATCCTAAAAAAGCAGCGCTCAAATTAAAAGACGTTCACTCCCATCTTCTTGCATGTTTTTACTATTTCACTGCACGCGTCGCATCTTTGTCAACATAAAAGCGCACTCTGTGTGAATGGCGCCTAGCAATATGAGCGGTTAATCATGTGCGCCGACATGCGGTTGGATTGTTCTTTTCTCTTTACGGTTATCACCGACATATTGTCAAAGTGTCTAATTCTAACGTTTGGTAATATTTCTATTCAAAAATCGCAATTCCTCGATTTCTAAAAAATAAAATCGTGGCAAAACATTAAATTCTAATTAATCGATAAAATTGGAAAAATCGCCCAGCCCTATTATGGATTATGGACTGGTACTTTGATCAGAAGCAATAGTTTAATAAAACGCCTGAATGATGGATTTGTTTCTTACAAACATACAGCTTTTCAGTTTATATAGTCATGTGGATTATTTTGATGCTTTTATCTGCTGTTTAAACTCTCATTCTGACGGCACCCATTCGCTGCAGAGGATCCTTTGGTGAGCAAGTAATGTAATGCTAAATTTCTCCAAATCAGTTCCCATGAAGAAACAAAACTCATCTACATCTGGGATGCCTGAAGAGGAATACATTTTCATTTTTGGATGAACTATTCCTTTGAATTGACTGTCACGTCAGAAACCTACCTCCCACAGTGCACCACTACAGCCACCAGGTCGTACAATCGATCAGGGTTGGTAGCATCACCAGAGGTGTTAAAGAGCCTCAGCTCCAGAGGGAAGACTACACGATAAGAGAGCTTGGTGTAACGATGAAGCTGGTCCATATACTTAAAGCGCTTTAGGTGCAGGGCAAGGATCATGGGTAATTTCTTCACTCGCATCCTGTAAGGAAGAAGAGAGACAGGATCGATTTGAACTTGAAAATCCATCTCTATTCTAAGACTGCACGTTACTGGCCAACTTGCTGAGCAACTGTAATTGTTAAATGCTCCAGGATTAAAATCTCTCTCTTGGTGCACAGAAGCAACACACTAATGCATTGAGTACAAGATGCATTCAGGAAGGAAGGAAATGCTACATAGACAGGGGGCGGTCCATAGCATCAGGCTTACATTGGTTGATGTGAATATCATAGCAAATGCACCTCCGGAACAAGAATAATTTCAGCCATGCCAGTCTGTTGGAACTACATACCTTTTCTGAGCCTCCTGTTTACTTCTGCATTGCTCACAGTAGTACTTGTATTCACTACATAAGGTCTCTGTGTTGCTGAAACCCCTGTTAGTGCAGAGAAAACACGTTATCTTTCCAATAAACAAAGAATTTGCACCAACAGGACATTTGTTGCAGTTACATTTGTAGCTTTACCTAAGACAGTGTGTGATGGAGGTATTCTGCTCCACGTCCACTGAAAGGTCTAGGAAGTCTTCATCTTTACTGCTCACCTGGGGAGAAAGAGGACAGATTGTATGACGGGAAATCCTAAGACTACATATGATCAAAATCAGCTAGTTGGTGGCTTGTCTGAACGAATAGTCTCTCTCCAAAAACAGATAGGCCGTGTCCCAAATGCAACCATAAGCCCTTGTTGTCCTCCTCTGTGTCTAGACTTCAATGCTGTCATATCAAACTGTAGAGTAGCAGCATGCAGCGGAAAACACATTGACTCAAATCAGTATATCAAAGGTGTGTAATGGCAAAATAGAGGGCACTCGTAAGCAGCCTTCAAAATCAAATGAAAAATGAGTTTACATGTCTACTAGAACTTAAGTTTAATCAAATTAATATGAAAAAGAAATTTAATTAAATGTTTGTTCCATGAGTGAAGCACAGCACTGTGTTCTTTTACATGCAAGCAGCTCATGATCCAGTGTTTTCAGTGTCTCAGAGCAGTTCAGCTTGCAGTAAATGCTATTCCACATAAAACTCATCTCTGCATGTGCTCTGAGCTTGAGTTGCTTATAATGTACATTTGAGAATGCAACAAAAGAAAAACCTGAATCGGTTCCTATGGTTTTCCGCCAAAATAAAAGCTTTGATGGTTTAACATTTGTAAGACATCTAAAAATATTAGTATTGTCATTTTACAGTTATAAATGTAAAACAAAACGGCTATTATATAATTTTTCATTAACACTTCATGTAAAAAAACAGTCATATATTACAAAAGTAATATTTCATATTTCCTTTTACATTTTATTTGCCTCTACTAGTAATTTATATAATTTTAGTCTACATATAATAACTTAATAAACATATTAATATCAGTGCTGTCAATCGATTAAAAATTTTTATCGCATCAATCACAGTCATGGACTGTGATTAAATCGAGATTAATCACAAATTTAAAATACTAGGATTTACCTGTAAATGTGTTGAAATAAAGAAATGCATGACAAACTAGTTTAAGCAAACACAACCTTTCACACTTCCGCTAAGTATGAGACCTTATTATTCCTTTGTTTTTATTGAGCCATTATCAGCCTTTATACTGGCAATAAAACATTTACCAAGCCACATTGCTTCAATCCCAGTATGCATTTACCCAACTATTATCAAAAGTATTTCTAAATAAATACAACAAAACATTTTCTTGCGACCTTACGTGAAGTATTATGACAAAATGTATTATGAAGAAGAATTGGACCTGTTCTGCAGGTGCATTAGAGCTAATATTAGCATCATGCTTCATAAAACAATTTGTGAGATTAATAGTACACTTTTACTCAGAACTCACTTCAAACCACCATCGAGTGTCTGTAATAACTTCCTTTTATGATCATGTGGAATTTGGTCAATTACTGTTGTTAAAATATGCTATTTACAGCCTTTTATATAACTGCACAAATTAGCATTTCAGATGTACACATTCAACTCAAGAAAATCACATACAAATATACTATCCTATTTCTGCTATGTAAAAGCCTTAACATGTATTCTCTGCTGAAACTCACGTTGTTTTATGTTACAACCGCCTCTCCGTTCTTAAGTTGCCAGGTATACATTCCAAGTATAATACACATTAGTAAAAGGATCTATTTTTATTTGTCTATATACACCTTGGGCAGCCGTGGTACATTATAAAAGTAGCCCAAAAAAATGCAACCTACGACTCTGTCATTTTTTCCTGTGACTGTATTTTCAAAATAGCCCACTTGTGCCGCGAGGCCCGCTACCCTGGCAACACTGGTTTGCTGTAGCCTCATCACACAATGATAGATGACCTTTCGCACTGCGATGACAGGAAGAAGTTGGGGTCAAACCTAGGGTTGGGTATCGTTCGGTTTTTTTCGATACCGGTGCCAAAACGATACTTTTAAAACGGTACCGGTGCTTGAACCGATACTTAAAAATAATAAAAAATAAATAAAAATTACCAATTAATAATTGGATTGGCCATTAGTACTAAACACGTCTTTTTCATTCATACTGGATGACAGAGGGCGCCCTCGCACAAAAAGTCCACATATCCAGTCACAGAAGTAGCAGAACTCATGCAGCTCCAGGAAATCCCCAATATGGACAAATGCATTGCTATGGATGTAACTGAGTAAACAAGATATAAACGTTTTGAATGATAAAACAAATACAATAAACACTCGACTACGACAATGTATAGTTTATCTGTGTTATTCAAGCCATCTCTGGTATTTGCATAATAATTAAGTATATTTATAATCCATGTATTAGTAGCCTATGGAACATTTTCTGCCTCATTCTGTGACAAGAAGCTACATCAGATCACAAAAGGAAGCATTTAACTGGTGTTGTGGACTAAAAAGGTTATAATGTTCTCTTTTGTTGGACAACAGGTCTAATTTTAGCTTTAGGCATTTTAATTTAAGAATGTTTAGCTTAGCTGGTTAATGGAGGGCTACCTGCTGCCGTCAGAGCAAGTGTAATTTTTGCATTCACGCGCTCCTCGGATGCTCTCATTTGCCGAGTTGTGCTTTTAAGTCGGAATGTGAAAACAGCACCCTTGCGTTACTACAAAGATTTGTTGGACTTGTATTATTAGAGCTTTCCGACTTGAGTTCACGTGGATTTTCTCAGTTGGGAAATAATTTTTCACGTGCGGTGCCGGTCGCTCAGGCATGGCACCGAAATGAAGCACCGAAATCTCCATTCTGATTTGGTTCTAGCACATACCGGTTACATAGGTACCGGTGCCATATTGGTACTGGGTTTCGTTACCCAACCCCAGTCAAACCTTATCAAATGATTAATTTGCATTAAAAAAATATTAACGTATTAAATTTTTAGATTAATCGCATGCATTAACGTTGACACCCCTAATTAATATATAGATCACTAAATTTTGTGCCTAATTATGCAGGCCTTCAAACAAGCACAGCAAACCTAAACCTTTTTATAAAATTATTATAAAAAATAATAGCCTAATAATAATAAATCACATTTTAAAATCACAATGGCATTTTTTTAATACCTGAAAAATCATCATCAGTCATCATAACACACCCCTACATCACAGATCAGCTAAGACAGTTATTAACATATTTCGCAATCCAAACATTTAACAGACTTCTTTTTGCCGTGACACACTGTTGAAAACTGTCCTCCCATCACATCCACACAATCCCCCAGATGCTGATTAGTCAAAGCCAAAATGACAAAAACATACTCCCAAAAACTCACTCATCCCATATCTCATTAATAAAAACAAAAGCCCTTTAGGGTACTTATGACTCACTCCACCTCCTCTGACTCACCGCTTCACAGTTCAGGCACCGTGTCTCATTGGTCAGTGTGCCTTGGAAGATCTCGTGCACCCATGTCTGCTGGGTCTTTTCCTCCGTTTCCCCTTCTCCTATGCTGCTACCGCTTCCACCTCCTCCTCCACTTCCACCATTCTGTACTACCTTTCCATTCTGCTGTCTCTCCTGACTCTTTTCCTCCTGTAGCAGGTCTGCAATGGTGTTGAGCAAGTAGTTGAGGAATTCGTGTGCATCTTGCTGCATGTAGTTGTCAAACAGCTCTGTAGGTAAAAAAAGAAGTGTTGATAGCATCAGGTAGCTGCAAGTCTAATATATAAACAGTAGAAATGAACAGTGAAAAAATTATTTAATCATTTAATAGCAATGTATTTCAGTTACATACACAGTGTTTCCTGCATAGCTATTCAGTAACGCAGCTGAATCTACTGCGCCATGGTAAAAGAAATGACGTTTTATCTCAGTTCCTAATTTGCAGTCAAAGCAAAATTATACAACAACAATAAATTGTGTTGCCTTTGCTGGCTGCGTGCTGCATGAGCAGTATATGGTTCATGACAAATGACTCTTATAAGCTGCTCTGTTATTGTTTTAATCAGCCTAACAAATGTAAAAACTGATTCCATAAGAGCAGTCGCTGTATTACTATCAACTTAATTGTGACAATGGTAACATAACTTCACATCTGACTTGAAACAGACGAGCTGTTCCTGCAACACATTCACAACAGATCTAATTAAAACAGCACTGTGAAATATTATTACAGTTTCAAAACCTTTTATTATTAGCATATTTGTTTTATTCCTGTGATGACAAAGCTGAATTTTGAGTTTTTACTCCAGTCTGTGTCACATGATCCTTCAGAAATCATCCAAATAAAAATTTCTTATTATTACCAATGTTTAAAACAGTGGTACTGCTTAATATTTTTGTTGAAACCAAAATTTCTCATAAATATAAAATTCAAAATAATCTTTTGTAACATTATAAACGTCTTTACTGTCACTTTTGAGCAATTTAAGGCATCTTTGCTAAATTAAAGTATTAATTTTAAAAAATACTGACCCCAAACTTTTTACATCCATGTTTACAAATATATTAGAACATGCATATTATCTGTATAGCAACATTTCACAGATCTCTAATCACCTGCATAACATTCCCACTATCCCACATCAACAACCCCTCTCTCGTCCATCAGTCAGTCAAATTGCTTACTGTAGGACCCAGAATCTTTTCTCACCATTTTCCTTCCTCAGCCTGGAGATGAACTTCTTTGGTGGAATGACTCCCACTTTCTTCTTCTGAGTTGCAATGCTGTTGAAGAGGTCAGCCAGGCAGGTGAGCAGGCTCTCTTTCCGTCGTGGCTGGACCTTATAGGCCAGCACTTTCTCCCGGAAGGGCCGGCAAAAGTACAGTGCCTGCAGCACTGAGTTACAGTAGCAGGTGTTGCCAAACTGAGCGACCAGATTGCAATTGGAGAAAGAAGAGATCAAAGATTGATGAAGGATATGGGATAACATGCATGCACATATAATGTGTGTCATATCTGCTATTAATGTCTCTGAGAAGGAAAGCAAACCATTGTTGGATATATGGAGCGGCTTTATTATTATATTTTGCTTCCTTTTATACATGCTTGCCAAATCTTCCATTAAGTGATGACATAAGCACATTAAATAAAAAGACATGCGCTTTAATATTTTAAAGTGATCTGGCAAAGTCATCTTCTATTTATAGCTCATTCACTGACAAAAACAATAATGTAAACTTACATTGACCAGCCCAAAGTAGTGTTCATTAACAGGGAACTGTTCCGGTCCAATCTCCTTTTCCAAAGCAGAGGCATTGGCGCCCTAAAGGGAACAGCCACAATGGTTATCTTTGCTCATGGGTTTCAATAATACAAGTGACCAGGAACACCCTGGACCTATTGTAGACTAACAGGAACATCCTGTTTGTGAAGAATGATGCCAGACTTGGCATTAAAAGAATGCAGTTCCTGGGCAAGTGCACCCACTCTGTTTCACCAGGGGAGAACATCAAGGCAGAGCTGTAAGTGGTATCAGTATCTGAAGTATAATGCATGAGATGTTAAAAGGCCTAAGTCGGTGGTTCTCAAGCTTTTTAACCCGAAACCTACCCCACTGTCCAGCTCCTTATTCAAAAACCCACTTCCAGGCATATAGGAGGAGATATTTCAGGCATTTCTGCTGTAGTTATGATAAAGCTACTTTTTTCTTTCTTTTTTTAAAAAGAAACTGGGAGCATAAAAATATTAAATTAACCATGATTTCAAAACCAGGAAATTTCTAAAACGGTGTGTTCTTCAACAGGAACAATAGTTATGGGAAGGGGGGATATAATTACAGTTTTTATCTGTTTTAGCATTTAATTAAAATTAGAGTTTTACTATATTTCCTTTTTCTGGAAAGATTAATCATCAGGGATCTGATTCATCATGACTTAGGTAATCTGTTGAAAATGTAACTTCACACATGAAGAGTTCATTTGCAAAAACACATAACTCCATTTTTAACCATTTTCAAAAATCATGTTTTCACACTGTGCATTCAAATTAAATTCAATCAAACTGCAGTTGGGTTATTTTGATTAACTAAAATAACACAACTAACTACCACAATACAACACAATAAAAACATTTTAAGAATAAAAAAAAAAACATGATTTTCGAAAATAAAAATAAAACAGTTATCTGTTTTTGCAAATAAACTCTTCATATAATGTCAAACCCAAGACTTGATGACCTTGATCCTAAGGCATAATGTATCAATACATTTTTCTCAGTTTATGAATTTTTTTTTTTTTTTTTACATTACTCATAGTTCTTTTATATCGTACATACTGGCACCCTGAGGTGGCTAAGCGAAATCAACAAGATGTGAATCCATGTGTCTTATCTCTATAACTGGTTATCAGTAACTGCTGATAAATAAGGAAGTAGCCACATAAATATCTTGCTACAGAAAGGGTTCACTGATTGATACGAATTAAATGTTATTAAACTCGAGCTAGAAGCTGTTCTATGACAGATCTCCCAGTACCTACCCAAATAAATAACATTTTAAATTCCAACAATACTATGTACACTGCAAATCCTCAATTTTATGTTCGTTGCAAGTCTGACCTAACGTTACTGTGAATGTTCTCGTGTGACAGTTTAAGAAAACCCTTTCAGCACTACAAAGACACTGAGGTCATTGAATTAGTTTTAGTTGTGTCCTTCAAATAATGTTAAAACAACAACAACAACAACAACAGCAGCAGCAGCAGCAGGAGCAGGAACTGTAGTCTCGTGCATGACCTCGCCTGTTACCCTGTCCACCCTTCCTCTTTACAAAACACTCGTAAACATTCATACAACGTTAGTATCCACATGACAGATATTATCTGATGGTAAATAAAGCCGAGCCGTCCGGCTAATCAAACATGGACATTATTTGTGTGTCACTCGCTAATACGCTAAGCTATACATTTGACCCTTGAACAGAAAAGCAAATTATCTGCCAAAAAAGCTATAAAGTCCGTTTAACCACATCTCCAAACTTCTACTGCGTCTATAAACCCGGACAGAGAGGTGTGCAAACTTTTTGTGGCTGTGCTGCCATGTCATGACACGGTTGTTTATCTGTTAGCTGTTGAGCTAGCCCTGTTAGCAGGCTAATCCAAACACAGGTTAGACGCAGTGGACGGGACAACACTCACTTATGCGAGGAAAAACTCACCATCGTACAAATCGAGGCGATCTTTCGGACTGTCATCAGTATTTCCATCCGTCTGCCGCCATATTGGACCGAACCCCTATTTAAAACTGTGACAGCCGTACAGGCTGAAGTTCCGGTGAATCCTTCAGTCGGTCCAGCTCGCGGCGGAATGAGGGAGTGTCGCCTCGCGCGGTGTAACCTAGCAGCTGCGCAGTACACAACATTACCAAACCTACTATGGCGAAGACTCCTGTTCACAACAACTTTATTTTCAACATAGTTCACAAATACTGGGAAATTTAGCATAGAAATGACAAAGCATGGAATAGACAAGAAAGGATATGCAAATGTTAACGTCAGTTAGGTAAATAGCCTACTTTAAGGGGCAATTTCATTTTTTTTCTTTGTTATATATTTTTTAAACATACTTTGTTACAACATATTTTGTGATATTTTATATTATCTTCTAGCCTATATAGTCTAATGTTTCTTATCAGTGTAATGTTTATAGTATTAAAAATAAAATTACATTCATTACATTTAAAACATTCAACATTATTTAAATGATCATTTAGACTATGTTTACATGTCTTATAAATGTAACACCACATGAACATAAAAATAGCCCAAAATGATATCATATTAGTGCGAATTGGCAAAACGAAAATAAGCGTGAGACATTTTATCATCATTTCTAAATATCTAGAAAGAAAGAAACCTGAAGATATTTTTTGTTTTGTTTTGTTTCGAAAACAAATTAATTTTGCGTCAGCAACCATTAAAAAAGTGACATTTTAAATAAGGATAGGCTATACATTAATCCTTTTATTTCACGCATATTGTAACCAATTGGATATAACGGCAGACAACGGTGAATTATGATACTATTTGTAAAAAGAAACAGCCCCGACTTACATTCTTTTGATGTACTCATATTTTATGGCAAAGGCTTACCGTATGAATATTAATTAGGTAATGCTGACGTTGCTTTGGTAACCTTCCTGTCACGTGGTTTATTTAATATTCATGAGTCCAATCTTCTTCGTAGTAATATTCGTATGCAACCGCCCTTCTCCTTCTTTGGTTTCTCGATTTATCCTCTAACGACCGCAGTCACCTGTACACCCCGGATGCGCTATGTTGCTTTTGACCGATGTATATGTTTTATAAATTAGCGGGAACCTGGACAAGAAGGAAAAGACGACAATGAGACGACCTTAGAGGTCACTGGCGCTCGACTATTTCCGTGCTGTCGTTCCATCTACATCTACATATCACATATCATACACACACACACACACACACACACACACAAAACAAATAATAACTCTGGTGCACAGCTGTTTGGAGGAATGTTATTAATTCATTTTACAATATAAAGTTCTATATGCCTACAGTTTAGGCAAAATGTGTGATTTTAATATTTTGTGCAATTGCCAAAATTAATAGTCTAGTAAAAACACATTTCTGTTGACTATTCATAGAATCAGAAGGATTACTAAAAAACTAAATAGGCTAGACTAGTTAATTTAACTTATTACAATAGCTATCGTAAATGGAAATTTTGACGTAGGCTTAGCCTATGTATTTTTTTTCCACACAAGTATGCTTTCAGTTGCCACAAAGGCAGAACTGTTAAATCAGCGAGCAGTATTTGCGTTGTGAGGTAACAGCTCTAGCGCTCATCGACACTAGTGCTTCGAAAAAAGTCATTAAATATTTAGTAGTAGCTACTACTAAAAAGTCATTCAACAATAGCCTACGCGTATTATTTTCGATATGCACGCTTATAAAGATGCACTTTTAATGCATACACGTTGTCAAACGTTTTATTAATATAAATATAACACACACATTGAAGCATATCACATTCAAATCTTATAAAACGAATTTGGGTCTGAGAGTGAGCTGGTTTATTCACGCCCCTCTTCAGCTTGTCCGCATTTTCTTTTTTTCTTTTTTTTTTTTTTTTTCTTTTTTTTTTTGGCTGAAGGCGCATTTGCGGTCTGTGGAAAGAGATCTTGCGATCAGGAACTGCAGGTTGTGAACGGTTCAGTTTTGCTTTGTTAGACTATATTAGTTACTTCATTAGAGGGCCGGTATGCAGAATTAACATTCATGTCGTGCAGAAGTGGAGCCAGCGTTTGGGGTGCACTGGATTGCATTTATATAAAACAGTCTATGAAGACCTCTGTCTTGCCAAGCGGAGATAACAGAAGGCTTCTGGCGTTATGAGTTGGACACCCAACGTGTGCAGCGGGCTCATATAGCGCGAGAACGCGGAGGAAAAGAGATGCATTTCTAGACGGTCGAATAATAGTTACAGCTTTCTAAATGCGTCTTCTTATCGAACAGCCAAGAACAATGAGCAGTGGCTCTAGCAACTTTCTGCTAGTTCCTATACCGGAGTATCCTGTACTAGACTGCGTGCCAAACAAAAACGTCAAAATAGTTGTTCTTGGTGCAAGCAATGTCGGAAAAACAGGTAAATATATCAAACAATGTGGCTTTTAATATGTATACGTAATATAACTCATTTTACTTCATGCCATCATATTTTTTTACATTATTCTAATGGCAATTTGGTGATTTAGTGTTTATAGAGTTTATTCTGTTTAATGTCATTAATAAAGACGCATGTTTCTAATCCTGATGTTGGAGATATTTAAGCTAGTTTAACGCCAGGGTGCGACATACACTGGAACACTGCAAAGTTGTGCACGAGCTATGTGACACTGCTTATGCTGATACAAACTTTCCATTTGGTTTTAATTTTCAGCTCTGATTGTACGATTTCTTACTAAGAGATTCATAGGAGACTATGAAGCCAACACAGGTAAATATTATAAAGAAAATATGCTAGTATGATCCCATGAACTGTAAAAATGTTTTCATCGTGACATTTTTGTTTCAGACCGTTTTGCTGTTTTCAATCATTTCTGTTATTCGTAATAAACTTTGTCAGACTTTTCCACCGAAAATACAATGATGTTTCTCATTTTTATTTTTGTATTTTTTAACATTTCTAGGAGCCTTGTATTCAAGGAAGATTCATTTGGATGGGGAGCAAGTTTCTTTACAAGTGCAGGACACTCCATGTGTTTCACTGCAGGTATCGCCAAATCACATTCCTAACACTTCCTTCTGTCGTTCAGCTAAACCTTCATCAAAAGTAGTGTGTCCATGGTGTATTATCACAGTCATTTAGATCACTCAGTCATCGCCTGTGGGATTCCTGCATGCTTCAGATGAACTGTGGGGAATATTAGTTCAAACATTTGGCCAGTAAACAAAGTATGCAGAGCAGGGGAGATAAAGAGGGTGTGTTCAGCCATAAGCTCATTAGTCTGACTCATGTGTACTGAAGGGCTCTCTTCAACTGAATGAATCTGATCCTGGCTCAAGTGCAGTGTATATATAGGTGTTATAATGATTGAGAATTTACTTCTTAGTTGTTAACTTATTGGTAGGCAGCCTTATTATTGTTAAAAACATATTAAACTTATTATATCAGCAGTCATTAAAATAATATTAGTTCATATTATAGTCTTTTTCCTTTACAGTAAAATTATCAGTTCATTTATAAAATAATGTAATTATATATATATATATATATATATATATATATATATATATATATATATATATATATATATATATAAAATGACATTACACACACACACACAATGTACTGATCAAACATTTGGAATCATTACGATTATTTTTTTTCTTTAAAGAAGGCTCTTATGCTCACCAAGGCTGCTTTTAACCAAATAAAACAAAACAATAAAACAATAAAACAATATTACTGTAAAATGTTATTACTATTTAAAATAATTATTTTCTAGTTTACTATATTTTAAAATGTAATTTATTCCTATGTTGGCAAAGCTGAATTTTTAGCAGCCGTTACTCCAGTCTGCATTGTCACAAAATAATTGATTTATTCAGCAAGGACACATTAAACTGATCAAAAGTGACAGTAAAGACATTTTATAAAAGATTTCAATTTGAACTTTCTATTTGTCAAAGAATCTTGAAAAAAACAATTCATCGCAGTTCCACAAAATATTAAGCAGCAACAATAATTTTCAATGTTGATAATAAAATGTTTGTAGTTATTTCTTACAAAATTTGGTGTAGAAACAATTTTCGGTAACACTTTATTTTAAGGTGTCTTTGTTACACAGGTTACACTTACTATTATAATAACAATTAATTATGTATAATTACATGCAAGTAACCCTAAACCAAACCCTAATCTTAACCCTAACCATATAGTAAGTAGCCTACATGTAGTTAAGTAATATTACTCAGCAGGGGCGCCGCTATGGTTTGTGGGCCCCCTGAACAGCATATTTACTCGGGCCCCCACGTCCCGGGGGTGGGGGTGGGGTTCTCCCTGTTGGTTGAAATCTTGGTAGAAATCACATTCCGCGTCCCCTGCGGTAAAAGAAATCGCGGGTCAGGGGGATGGTTGGGGTGGTACCCGGTACCCCTGTTACTCAGTACTTAAATGTATAACACTGTAACGATGGCACCTTAAAATAAAGTGTAATGCAATTTTCACCCAGAAATTGCTAGTAAATTTCATAAAAAATAAAAATGACAGTTTTCTCATTCCAGGATGACGCAGAGGGCCTTTACTGTCAAGAACAGATCAACCGCTCCATTTACTGGGCAGATGGTTATGTTCTTGTCTTCTCCATCACTGACCTCAACAGCTACCGTACCATCCAGCCTCTCTACCAACATGTGCGCCGAATCCATCCCAACGGCAACATCCCTGTTATCATCGTGGGAAACAAGAGCGACCTGCTGCGCGCCCGGCAGGTCCCGGATCACGAGGGTAAAGCGCTGGCTGATGAATTGGGAGGACCCTACTTTGAGGCTTCGGCCAGGGAGAACCATGAGAGCGTCCAGGCTGCTTTTCTGTACTTATGTCAGGAGGTTAGCCGAGCACTGGGAGGAGGAAATGGGGAGAAGAGAAAAGGTGGACTACACCTTGCCAGGCCAAAGAGCCCAAACATGCAAGAGTTGAAGAGAAGGTTCCGGCAAGTCTTGTCTTCCAAGGTCAAGTCAGCGACTTGATGATGATATGATTGACGAATGTGACTGTATAGGATTCAGAAAGTGTTAACAAAATGCTGTTGCGTAAGTGATTGTGAAATATGAGGCAAAACAATGAAACTTGCCAGCTGATTTTGCAAGTGTATATGAGCAGTGAGATCACTGTGCTCTGGATGAACTGTAACATGGGACTCCTGGCACCGAACTTCTAATGGTTTTAAGGCCAAAAAGTCTGTTTTTGTTGAATTTTTTAGCTGCTATTATGCAAATGTTTCCTGGTTTTCCAGGATTATGAGTAATTTCTCAAATTCAATGGTTTAACAGTGAATTTCTTTCATTTATAAATGAGGATTATAAATGAATTTCCTTAATCTGTTTTAATGTGAAGCGAGGATAAAAAGATTATTTTTGACCAAGCCCATTTATTAAGTATATTGAAAGTAACAAAGTAAAGCAAACATACTGAAGGGCCCATTTATTGGACACATAAGATGATTGCAGTCTATTCCTAAGATTCTCATGTGACTGGAGCAGTTTTACGAAATGCTGTTCTAGGGTTATCCCAACTTTTCCTGACAGTGAGAGACATAATCCAGCTATGTTGTTTATAATCATGGGACGAAGAGGTTGTTGACTGGTGGTTCCCATGACCTTTGACCTACTTACACTGCGTCAAGGATTTGAGTGTACTATGGAGGTTCGTAGTGGGTCTCCTTCTCTTTTTCTTCCAGATGTCCCACTCACCCACTCAAATAGACATTTGTTTATCTTGCAGCACAGATGAAGTTGCATTCCTCTGAAGCAGTTCTGGTGATTCCTGGACTAAACTATATTGGGTATGCACCCAGTTAATCATCGACCTCTAACCTTTCACCTCTAATATATCCTACCACTGTCCTCTCTTCACCCAATGGCCTAAATGAAAAGCAGATTCAGTATGTGACTAGCCTTGAATTCTCTGCTCTTGGAAAAAAAGTGAGAGCATGTCCATTTTCCTTATACTTTGACGAAGTAAAAGACTGGTAAAATATACAATATATGCTGTGGTGATTTGATTTATTTCTCAACAAGCCTTTGCCTTCTCTCTTTATTTCTATCTTTTACATAAACCCACAATATTTTCAAAGACTTTCTCGTGTCAACATCTCAAATTCATTTCAACTGAATTTATTCTAGAGAACTAGAGAACTCTCAGAACTTGCTGGTTCATTGTGTTACAAGTCCACTAAACTTAATAGTAAGCTGTGGGTATCTAAGTGCTCCAGAATAATAGTAGTTTCACAAGTATTTCTGATCAAGAAAGCCTTTAACTATCGAGTGATAACGATAGTTGATTGTATACAGGTAAACAGTTAAAATTCTACAATATTTAAACTCAAATTTCATGTACACGTATTTCAGTATTTGTTTGGTAAATAAACTTACTTAGAAAATAACGTACATTTGAATAAGTGTTTGCGACACCATTTTAAGACAGTTAATGAATGTTTCATGGCCTGACCTTAACATTTAAGTAGGCCTGCAATTACAAAAATCAGAGGGTTCTGGTGCTGGATTAGACCACAAGCCTGAATCAGTGGCGTGTCTCCTTTAGTTTGCGCAAGACAGATTTAATAAACCATCTCTCTGACATTACAATTATGAATGGCTTCCTGTTGCTACTATGGCCTGCAAAAACTGAGAAAGGAACTTATGTTGTCCTCTGACTCATGAGGAGTATGCGCTGGTGTTTGTCCTCCTTATTATGGTTAATTTGGGAAAGCTGGTCAAGGAAGTTTGAATTCTCAGCAGAGTGTTATTAGAGGAGAAACAGCTGTGACGTGAAATGGTTAGAGACGTTTTTTTCTCCATCTGAGCTCATTACATTATCACAGCCACAGGAAGCATAACCAAGACCATTCCCAAAGGAGGACCGGGGGTGGAAAGAGGGAGAAAAACAGAAAGGGAAAAAGGCAGTGAGGCAGGAAGCTAGAGGGAGAGAAAGAAAGAGAGCTATTAATGAGAATAGAAAAAGACAAAGAGAAGGAAGGCCACAATCTGCTAGTTTCTGTCAGGAGAACCTCTGCCAAGACTGACTGCAGTATTAACACATCGAATCACTTCTATCATTTAACTGCAGTTTGAATACAGGGATGTACATTCACATCTGTTTTCATATTTGTTCAGTTCTGGAAAGAACACCAAGGGAGTAATTCATGTGCAGCTGAACTTCAAGGTTCCCCCTAGTAATGTGTAGTTTAGTAAATGAAAAATCTCTCTAAACATTTTGTGTTCACCATGTAACTGTTTCTACCCAGTTGCATTTGAGGTCTGACATTTTCTTGATGTTCCAGCTCTTTCAAGGATAAAAGAGGTGAAACTGTCTTTCAGATTTTGTACTGTACTCTCAAGATTCACTAAAAGTTCTCAAAAGTTTGGAGAAATTACCATTCTAATAAACATAACATTCTGAGAGAAAAGTGAAGCACAGGATGCACCTGGTCAAATGAAATGGCCTCATATTCCTATATATACCATCATATAGAGCGGTCATCAGATCCAACGGCTCCCACGAGATGGCTGTCCATACTGTTACAGATCACCCACCATGTTTAACAGCTGTCTTTGTTCAAACTTGAACCATCTGGATGCAGACCAGTTTACTTTGTAGGTTATAGGTTATGCTTCACAGCATGTTGGCTTTGAATAATAATACTAGTCTCCAAAAATCAGCCCAACAGTGTTGAAACATAAGGCAAAGTTCATAGAGACATGGTCAGAGAGGTGCAGATTCAGTTTGTACACATTTTTGTCTAATATGGTATTTAGCAGCTGTCCTCTGATGCAGTGGCATTCAAGAACATTGTCAGAACTTGATGTTCTGGCAAAGTCATGGTTAATACAATTTTCATTTAGAGTTATCTGGTCTTTAACAATGTTCTTGGAATGTTAGCACAAAGACCTTATTATTAATCATTCATGGAATTTTTTATTTATTTTTGAAACGGTTTATTTTTAAAATGTGCTACTTGTTTCAGACCATTCAGAGAAGATTCAAAGTAAAGTATCAGAAATAATATACTTTTTTATGGCGTTTAGAGAGGGTGTGGGGAAAAGTTAGCAATTAGCTAAAATCTTAAAAAGTATTTTGTTATTTTGACCAATTCACATTTATTTAGTTTGTTAATAAATCAGCTGTTTGTCTTGAAACTGTAACTTCTTTGCTTTGCAGACTTATCTGCTCTTTGATCAAAACGTACCTTAATGACATTTACAGACACATTTGTAATTGTGATATAATGTGATCTAATGATCTAATTGTGATTCAAATGTGTTTTTTTTTCTCAGCTACTGTGCAACTGCCCATATACTGACAAATATATACAAATACTTTCTTACACACATATTCTTCAATTTCACATATAAATACATAATATTATAAATGTGTGTTTATGCACATTTAGCCTATAAACACATCCAAAAAGAACAGAACTGGGTCACTGGGCAGTGTTTTAGAGCTGTCTCCTGGTTACTACAACAGAAACGATTCAGAGCAAATCATTGAACTCCACTTGCTTTTCTTCTAGACTATATGTGGCATTAAAGTATTATATAAGCCCCATCATAACCAGTCTACAATCTTAAATCTGGAAGGATTTAGAAAGTTTCCATTCCTTATTAATCTATGATATAAATAGTTGTGTGGGTTTTATTTGCTATTTGGAAGGCATTTTAATCTATAAATAGTCCAAATCAAAATAACTTGAATTTTGAGTATGTAAATCTAAATACCACGCCTTGATCTGCAGCTTCTCCAGTTTGTCACCAGAGGTCATCCTTTCCACAATATTATTAATCATAGTCATCACGACTGGCTTACGTTACCTGAGTGTATCAATACTTTATTGACTTATTTTAAAACTTTGAAAGTATTCAGAATTCAGGCACTCAGTGTGTGCTTTTTGGTAATTTTCTCTTATTTTTTATACATTTCCAGTACTTTGTGTAAGTAAACAATGCGCAAGAACGCTCATCTGTCTGAATGACTGATGACGGAAGATTTGGATGGCAGCGAGGGAATGTTGTGAGGTACTAATATCTGCCACAGCAATCTTTCCATATTCATTACCTTTGACATGTGAGTGACACATTTCTCTGTGCCTCTCCCCCTGTGAAATGTCCTCTAGAGATGACCGCAGTGACGGCAGGTCAAGCCTCGAGGGGGAATTATGAGAATTATGGATGAGAAAATCTACCATGAGCTTTGACTGAGCACATAAAACATGGAGATATGGCATATGGAAAGTTTTTCAGACAAGGCTTTACTAAAACATTCTGATTGGTCAAGGATTTAATTTTGGTCACTCACTGCATAAGAAAGCAATTATATGGCAAGGGAAAGTATTTGTGTAAGATTGCAGGGAGGAAAGAGAGAGGGTGGCGGGGACAGATGGAGTTGATTATGAAAGTGAACCGCAAACCTTTGTCACTTTTGTTACTAAAACTTAGCTAGATTTACCAGAATTAGGTGTTGGGGGGGGGGGGGGGGGGGGGTCTATTGGATTCTACTGCCCCCTACAGTAAGTACTGGTGCAGTTCTTGTTCTTGCTATTCTTGCTATTTCTATGCTGTTTTTTAAAAGCAAGTATTCATCATGTCAGCACTTAAATGATAACGTGTTTGTATTTTAGCAACAATTACCAGCAGCTGTCATTTTTGGAAGAACATATACAACACTATAATGTGTCCATCACACAGACTGAAAATTGGATTGATATAATCTTCAGGTCATTCATTGAGGTCAGCAGTGGCATGGTGCACAGCACAAGAGAAGATTATAACTGTAACTCAGTTCTGCATAGGCCGTGATCGAACTTGCTGCTCGTTTTTGGATTTATTTCAAAAAAGAAATAATTGATTTTTGCTTTTGGTCACAGTGTTTCCATGGAGAGGATTTGCGCAGATGATGACAAGAAGTTATGGAAATGAACGACCAGGTATTACTTTGGCAGTTAGAGTTGGTAAGTCAAATACAATGGTTAAACGGTTAGTTAATTAAATGGTGTCACTAATTGGTAATGTTAGACTGCAGTTTTAAAAACTGACAACAGTAACTCTGAAGTCAATACAAAGTCAATAAGTGTAAAAAGTGTTACAATTGATTATAGTTTGTACTGCTGCTGGCAGGTTACTTTAAAACTAATTAAATTAGTTTACTTAAAGATACTTATTTCTATCTTTTGGCTGTGGTGATCACAATAAACTCAACCAGCAGCATAGCCTTACTTGGATAATCAACATTTAAAGTCACTTATGTTTCATATTGTCACATTGATACCCAGTATAGTGAAGCATATACAGTAATGGTTGTTTTGCAGATTGAGGTTAACAGTACAATAGCCTAAATGTATTAAATGTTTTATTTTGATAAAGTTGAAGTGAGTAGCCTAAGCATTATGCTGTACTCTTAACAGGATTTCAGCAATCCTCTCACTCCCAATCTTAAACCATTAATAACCAGCACAAATTTAATAATTAAATCCTTCTTGATTTCTGTATTTTTGCTGTTCTGAAAGCATTTGTATGGCATAACATGCTAAATATGAACTGATAATAATTTTAGCAAATAGATCTATCAGTTCTATCAGTTTAAATGTGTTCATATTTTCGTAGTTTGCTGGGGCTGGTGACCTGATTGACATTAAGGGCATCTCTCATGTGACAGTGAAGAAACTCCACTGTGTGCCAACCCACCAGCTGTGTGGCTGACCTGTTACCCTGCAATGCGACGGCCATCCAGTGCCTTTCACAGCTTACGTCCAGCATGGGCCACCAGAGGACTCCAGATCCCTGACCTAAGCACTCATAAACATACCTATTTGTGTCCCTGGCTACTGTTGTCTACTGTAAGCTTCCTGTGCCTTTTCTCTGCCACCTCTGCTGCCACCGTTAGGGTTGGGGTGGTGGGTCCTTGGTCATGTGACCCCCTCTTTTCTAAAGCCCAGCCTGGCGTGGCTGCGCAGTTAGCTGTGGCTCACATAAACAGGGACCCTTACCTCTCACAAGGCATCACGTTTGATTATGTCATCCTGGAGGAGGACTGTGAGACGTCCCAGGCTTTTTCCCGTTTCCTTGGTTTCTACACACGGGCGTCTGGGTTTATTGGTCCAGTGAACCCAGGTTACTGTGAAGCTGCCTCTCTGCTAGGAAAGAGTTGGAATAAGGCAGTGTTTTCCTGGTCTTGTATTGGACATGAGTTGGATGACGCCCGTAGTCACCCTACATTTGCCCGGACCATGCCCCTACCCTCCCTTGTTCTGCTACACTTCATGCACCACTTTCGCTGGGCACATGTGGGCATCATTACATCAGCAGAGGATGCCTGGTTTGAGGCGGGTATAAAGCTGGCCAATGCCCTGCGGAGTCATGGGATGCCTGTTAGCATTGTGGCATCTGTTCGTAATGACCACACCAGCATGCGCAAGACCCTGGCCAAAGTCAAGAAAGTATCAGATCTCCGCTGTGAGTTTAAAACATTGCTGATATTGAATGATATGATGTAGTGAAAAGTGATCTGCTCACATTTTAAACTGTAACATTTACTATTGCGACATATTAGTTCCATGTTATTCCATAATTTACACTCCTAATGAGTTTATATAATTTGTTTTTATAATAGTTATGATAATGATACTTTCCAGTATTTACATTACTGTTCAAAAATGTGAGTGTGGTAAGATATTTTGAAAGAATATATAAATATATATATTCAGCAGACACTGGTCCATTCTTAAATGTCACGTAATTCTTCAGAAATCATTCTAATATGCTGTTGCTCAGAATTCTTTAATGAATCTTATGCATTTTAATGCATCTTTGCAGAACTAAAAGTATTATTTCTTTAAAAAAAAAATCTTACTGACTTCAAAACTTTGAACCATAATTACTTAATTTGTAAAATACAATTGAATACAAAACTTTTCATTAAAAATTATGTTATTAGCAATTTTGTCAGCAGTTTGGCTGAAAAAGTAGCTCATATTTTGATTAGTAAACTAATTTTACTGAAATATTTCTTTTTTAAATAACTTCTCTGTTATATTTTTTTCGTAAAAAAATAAATATGATTTAAATAATAAAGGTTTTTACTGTATTAAATGTAATGATTTAAAATAATATACAATATACTGTTCTTTCTACCTGTCTGCTCATATGTTCAATACTTCTGTTTGCAGTGGTCATCCTCGTTATGCACTCGGTGTTGATTGGTGGAGGAACCCAGAAGTTGCTGTTGGAGACAGCTTATGACATGCGGATGACAGACGGCTCGCTGGTGTTTTTATCTTACGATACACTCTTTTACAGTCTGCCCTACCATCATGTAGCCCAACCTGCCCTGCGCCATAACAGCAAGCTGCTACGAGCCTACGATGCCGTGCTCACCATCACTATAGAGTCTCCACAGGAACAATCTTTCTACCAAGCTTTTGAAAAGGCCCAGGAGCAAGGAGAGCTTCCCAGGAACCTTAAACCACAGCAGGTATAGCAATGGTTTAAATTGGGGTTTTAACACTAAGCTAATATACAGTAGCTAATGTAAAACCTTCACATCTCTTACAGGTGTCCCCATTGTTTGGCACCATCTACTCTTCCATTGTGTTCATGGCTCATGCTGTGCAAAGTGTCAGGGCTTCAGGTCAGTGGATGTCTGGTGGGAACATCGCCCAGAATGCCCGAAACCTGCTATTCAAAGGTTTTAGCCTACAAGCAAACTTTTCTGACTTTGGCACGCTGGACTATGTGGTGCTGGACACAGATGGCTTTTCTTGGGAGTTGCAACCTACATACCATATTGAGATGCAGACAGATATGGTGCGTTTTCTGGGACGGCCAATTCATTTCCCCCCAGCTGGACCACCAAAAACCGACTCCAGCTGCTGGTTTACACATGGGATCATCTGCCGTGGAGGTTAGTGTGTATGTACATGTTGTTGTTTTTTTTTTTTCCCGTTCAGATCCACTTACATGCATTTTTTTGTATCATATGTATCAATCACCCTCTGTGTTACAGGTGTGAATCTTTTACACATGGTTTTACTCTTCCTGTCTGGTTTTCTGTTCATCTTCTTCTCAATTGGTTGTTCTTACTGCATCAGGTATTAATCAGATTATAACCTAAATTTATCGTAACATTTAATGTTGTTCAAAGTGTGTAGACTACTACAGACCACTACAGTTTCTTCAAATGTTTCTAAATGTTTTGTATAGGCGTAAAATTAGTAAGTTCCGAATGGTGCGGGGTCCGAATAAGATTTTACTGACTTTAAATGATGTCACATTCATCAACCCATCCCTGAGCAATAAGGTCAGTAGCACAAGCACATGTGCACACAAATAAACATGCATATACTCTAATTATTAATACTTGTATCTGAAAAACAGAAGCTGAGCTTGGATGACAGCAAGGCCAGTGACTCAAGAATGAGCATTTCAGAGCGAAGCCTCAAGTCTCCATTGTCTATTCAGTCGCCAGCCACCTACGAAAATTCTAATGTGGTCATTTATGAGGTAAAAGAAAATCTCTCAATACATTATGTAAAATGACTGATTGAATTTAAAGGCTCATATTATGAAAAATCTATTTTTTTCTTCAAAATAAACTATAGATTTAACATTCACAACCAAACACATTCACATCCCTCCACAGTCCACTTAAACCATTAATGAAAATGAAGTTGCAAATATGATTTGTCACGATTAGAACTCTTCAAACGTATTTCACATTTACATATCAATGCAATTTCAGCATTCAACATCATTCAAAAGTTTGGGGTCAGAAAGTAATTGATCATTTTAATAAGTAATTAATAATTTCATTCAGCAAAGATGCAGTAAATTGATCAAAAGTGACAGTAAAGACTTTTACATTGTTACAAAACATTTTGATTTCAAATCATTGCTATTCTTTTGAACTTTATATTCATCAAAGAATCCTGAAATCACTGTTTCCACAAAAATACTGAGCAGCACAACTGTTTTCATCATTGATAATAATAAGAAATGTTTCTTGAGCAGCAAATCATCATATTAGATTGATTTCTGAAGGTTCATGTGACACTGAAGACTGAAGTAATGGCTGTTGAAAATTATTTTCAATTGTAATAATATTTTACAATATTTTTGATCCAACAAATTCAGCCTTGTGAGCTTATGATGGGATATAAAAATCTTAATGGTACATTATCAAAAGCTTTTTTTTCTTGTTTATTCTAAGGGCCAAAAAGAAGGTTGGAAAATGGTAATTTAGAACTAAATTGTGACTATAAAACTAGATTATGAGTGCAAGAAACCTTAACATTATATGTAAACATCATGAAAAAAATATGTTCTGTTAGATAAACTATTTAGATACATCATTTAAACGTATTTAATGTAAGCGACTGAACATTTTCTCCAATTTTTCCCTTTTTGCAGGGTGATTGGGCATGGCTCAAAAGGCTGCCATATGGAAATTTCCGGAGCATCACTCCTAACACCAGTGATGTGTTTGAACTGGTTAGTTTTGCCACAGATTTTTACATAGTAAACATTTAAGAGCAGTGCTCGTTCTCTTTGTAGGACATTCTGTTTGTTTGGTCTTTGTTGGTGATTATTTATTTGATCATACAATTGCTCTCGATATTCCAGATGAAAGATATGCGGCACGAGAATGTTAACCCCTTTCTCGGCTTCTTCCATGACTGTGGAGTGTTTGCCATAGTAACAGAGTATTGTTCGCGCGGCAGCTTGGAAGATCTGTTGCTCAATGATGACGTCAAACTGGACTGGATGTTCAAGTCCTCCCTCATTCTAGACCTCATCAAGGTGCTCTTACTAGGAATGTGATTGGTTGGATTTAAAAGTAAATTTAAAAGCATTGAAATACAGCAACACATGTTGATAATGACTTCTCAATTTATACCCAAATCATATGCCACAAAAATAGACTTTTTTAATCATTCAAGTCATTAAAAACACGATTCTTATAATCATTCATTGTTTTGTTTGGATTTATACATTAGTTCTCTTATTGTCACATAAATGCATTTGCAGTTACATCACATCACGCTCATGCGTGTTTCTGATTGGCATGCAGGGTATGAAATATCTTCACCACAGGAACATCTGTCATGGAAGGCTTAAATCCAGGAACTGTGTGGTCGATGGGCGTTTCGTGCTCAAAATCACTGACTATGGCTACAACGAGGTGTTGGAAGCTCAGAGATTTCCTTATGTTGAACCTCCAGCTGAAAGTAAGGTTTTATTGTGAGACTTTTCTTGTTATTGATCTCTTGCATAGGATGTTAAAGTATTTGAACCCCCACAGCCCTTCTGTGGACCGCCCCTGAGATACTGAGAGGGCCCCATCCTGGTCTGTTTGGCAGTCACCCTGGTGATGTGTACAGTTTCTCAATCATCATGCAAGAAGTGGTCATGCGAGGGCCTCCATTCTGCATGCTGGAGAACTCTTTTGATGGTAAAGTCACATGACCCCACCATCTTTTCCAGGGCTTTTCAAACTTTTTTGTTTCACATTGGTTTTCTCTGAACTTGTCTGTGGACCCCTGATCTATACTGTATCTATATTGTACTGTCTATATTGGTAGATTGTTGTGTAGACAATTTTACAGTGTCTAAGTCTTTAATACATATGGATCATATAGAAATTGTCCAGAAGATCCGGAAGCCTCCTCCAATGTGCCGACCCATTGTGTCCCCGGATCATGCTCCCATGGAGTGTATTCAGCTTATGAAGCAGTGCTGGAACGAACAGCCAGAGAAGAGACCCACATTTGATGAAATCTTTGACCAGGTGAACATTGACAACACTGCCAAACCATCACCATAATGTCAGATTTCTGTGGTTGCCAGAGATTCAGTGTACAAAATACTGTTATATTGTTTCTAGTATTATGGGTCATTCATTTCATGAAGTGAAACAAATATACGGATGTACCAAAATCTGCTTTTTACTGTAAAATGTACTCATAACCACCATAATAATAAAGCAATAAGCCACATGATGAATCAGAGTTCAAGTGGTCCATAAAACATGTTTTTTTTTACAGAGTAGTTAATGTTGTAAGACTGAAATTAAAACAGAGATTGATAATGTATAGGTCTCTGAATAACCAAGCAATAGAGACAAACTGTATAAGATCAGTCTGATTTTAGAGATATTCTCTGCTGTTCTCCATCTCCTCTTTATTCTCTCTACAGTTCAAGAATGTTAATAAAGGGAAAAAGACCAACATCATAGATTCCATGTTACGAATGCTGGAGCAATATTCCTCCAACCTGGAGGAGCTGATCAGGGAAAGGACAGAGGAGCTGGAAATAGAGAAACAAAAGACTGAGAAACTCCTCACACAAATGTTGCCCCCGTAAGTGATAGATACACAGTTACAGCAATGACTTTACCACCATGCTATCTGATATTTAGAGAAATAAACAGGGAACAGCTTTCAATAACTCAAATAAGTAACGTTTTTAAATAATTCCAACATTTTTGAAGTGTCGTTTGATTTTGTTCATCCTCTCTAGGTCAGTGGCAGAAGCTCTGATGGTGGGCACTACAGTCGAACCAGAGCATTTTGACAGTGTTAGTCTTTATTTCAGTGATATTGTTGGCTTCACCACAATCTCAGCCAACAGTGAGCCCATAGAGGTGGTCGACCTCCTCAATGATCTTTACACAACATTTGATGCTGTAATTGGCAATCATGACGTCTATAAGGTAACACCACAAAAGTGATTTTAACATTTATTAGCTGTGTTTTTTATTATTTGTAGTCACTGTATAAGCAAATTAGTTTGCTTTTACAGAGAAGATAATGTACGCTTTCAGTTTACTAATGAATGTCTCTTGTCTTCATTGCCTGCAGGTGGAGACCATTGGTGACGCTTACATGGTGGCATCAGGTGTGCCCATGCCCAATGGGAATCGACATGCAGCCGAGATTGCAAACATGGCCCTGGACATCCTGAGTGCTGTTGGCACCTTCAAAATGAGACATATGCCTGATGTACCAGTCCGCATCCGAATAGGACTTCACACAGGTCAGGCTGATCCATCCCATTTGGTTAATTAAATGTAAAAAGTTTTCTTTACATACTGTATGTATGCTTTCTTATTAGGTCCCTGTGTGGCTGGTGTAGTGGGTTTGACCATGCCACGGTACTGTCTGTTTGGGGACACGGTCACCACTGCTTCCAGGATGGAGTCTACAGGATTGCGTAAGCATGTGACAGTTTCACCGGCATATACAGCTCTGTTTCTATAGTTCAGAGATGAATATGGAAAGATGCATGTCTCATTAAATTACAGATATAAAAACGATTAACATCTTTATTCAATGAAATTCAGTGACTGTCATTAATTAACATTTGGCCATGCCAGGCAAGGAAATTGGTCTTAATCTGCGTGCGTGTTTGCAGCATACAGAATCCATGTCCATTCCAGTACAGTGAAGGTCCTGATGGAGCTGAAATTGGGGTACAAAGTAGAGCTGAGAGCCAGAACAGAACTCAAGGTGAGCTTGTCGGAGATCATCTGTAGGACAAATCAAAGATTTCATATAATTCATCTCACAACCTCTCATTTATACACTACTGTTCAGAATTTTTTTTAAAAAATATTTAATACTTTTAATTTAACACATTAAATGATCAAAACTGACGGGAAAGACATGTTTACAATATTTTGAACATAAATTCTGTTCTTTTGAACTTTCTATTGATCAAGTAATCCTGAAAAATGTATCACAGTTTCCATAAAAACAGTGCAGCTGTTTTCAGTATAGATAATAATAGGAAATGTTTCTCGATTGAAGACTGGAGCAAAGGCTGCTGAAAATTCAGCTTTGGCATCACAAGAGTAAATTGCATTTTAAAATATACTCAAATAGAAAACTGTTGTTTTAAAGTGTGCTAATATTAAACAATCTCAAATATCAACCCAAAACTTTTGAATGGTGGTGTATGTTATGGTGCATTATTTGCTGTACTGTATATGTTGGTCTAGTGGTGGTAAAATCATTTAAATAATGTAGTTCAAGATAAGTCATGAATTAAAATCTGTATTTTTCCCAAAACTGCAGCTGTAGGGTATAATGTGTGAGACATTTGGGGGTAAAATGTGCCAGTAACTAATCATGACAGTAAGGTTTTCCTCCAAATGCAGTACATTATTCTAATACCACTTCTTTTCCAAATGAAGCAATTTTGCTTACCAGCGAGTAAGTAAAATATCCAATGAGTGGCAAGGTCAACAATGCAAAACAATTCTTGAATGACAAAGTTCATGGGTTTAGGTAGACAAGTCATATGAAAGAACTCTATCTGGTCTGTTCTCTCATCCTCTCGTCCCCACAGGGCAAAGGTATAGAAGAAACCTACTGGCTCACCGGGAGAGATGGCTTCACCAAACCGCTCCCCGTGCCGCCCGTACTCAAGTCAGGGTAAGGGGAGGCCTTTCCGCGGCCTGTGTCCTGCAGTGCATGTGTGTGTTTTGTGTTTATCTTCTCCAATGTATTTTTCAGGCAAATGGCTCATGGCTTGCAGATGGAGGAGATAGCCGCATACAAGAAGCGGAAAGCAGAAGCACAGCTTGCAAAGAAGAAAAACTGAGGTAATGTTATGCATGGAGAATGTATAACATTACTCAATGTGGCACAGAGAGTCGGGGGAGGTGGGGAGGACGGCAGGACGGGGCTAAGAGTCAGTCTGGGAAGCTGTTGCCAATTTTTCCACATTTTGGTTGGGTTTCATTCTCCAACCATAAACAAGACTCAGTTCTTCTACTTTCAAGTTATGTTTCTCAGATGATACTACATTATCCTACTGTTTTATCCTTCTAGGAATTTTATTTTATTTCTATTCATTTCTGCAATTGTAAGTTTATACATTTGCACATGAAATAGCCGTTTTTTTTTTTTTTTTTTTACCAGAGTAACCGTTCAAACAAAATCTGTATGTGCATGATTTGATGTCATAATTTATGGTAACTTTGTACAACCTCATAGATATTTTTGGTCTTGAAGATGTGTGACTTGCCTAAGATAGTGGTTATAAAAGCTCTCTCCTTTCAGATCGGATGGCACTCCTCAGATATGGATAGCCGGCTTTTCAAAATGGACCGTCGGCTATGTTTGGCATGCTGTTATGTTTCTGTTTGTGTGTTCTGTCATGCTCTGAATGTCTTGTTTGTTCTCAGTGTTTCATGTATCATGTCTTAACATAGACCAAAACAAACTATATATATATATATATTCACAAGTTTTATTTTCCCAAGTGACATAATGTAAATGTTTTATTTAATCCAATACAGATTAGATATAACATGCAGTTGATATACTTTCTTCTTTCTGTAGTTTTTTTTGGAAAAAAATGCATTATGTATTAGATGTATTAGATCGACTAAGGCTGGTGTTCCTTCTTTGTTTTTCTGTCTTACAGACATGAATCAAAAGATTTTAAGGTGATGCTTAAGAAGGCAGTGAGGAAGATCTCCACCGTGCGTCAGGTGGCTCAGATCACCCTAGCCGATGAGGGCAATGTCATGATTCACCATCACTGATGACCTTTAACCTTTGCCTTTTTGACCCCACACCTGCACGCAGAATGAAATGGAACATGGAGAAACAGAGTTCTGTTCTCAGCCTGTTTTTCTTTAAAAGCACCTGAATGGGCAAGCTTGTGTGTACAGTTTACACCTGTCTGAGAAGCTGCATATCTCCATTCTCTACATGAAGCACCCTTATTGAAATGAACCAAAGTCTCACAAGGAGCTAAATTTACCTCGTGGGAATCCATTACTCTGCACGAGGGGCGTCAGGTCCGACTCAAAGACTCAACACATACAGTGCATTCACATCATTCACTTGCAGATTATCCCTTTTAGTAAACATGTCTGTGACTAAAGAAAATAGTAAGTAATAGTTTAGTATTGCGATAAACTATTGTGCAACCAGCATTAATGTGGTGGTTAATATGGTGCATGTGGTTCTATGATGATCTATAATTTTAGATTTAGATTTAGAGTTCAGTTTTACCATGGGATTTTAGTTGATTTTTTTTTTGCTTTTTATGAAACTGTTTTCCTCATAGATGATCAATTAGCATAAACCATAATAGGATTACCATGAAAACCCAAAGAATGTCAAAATATGTATTAGAATGCATATTTGCAACGCATGAATGCATCGTGGTGGTTGTAGAATCAGATTTAGTTTGTAAACTATGATGTGTATGTACATACTACAGTTCAAAAGTTTGGGGTCAGTAAGATTTTTTACGTTTTCAAAGGAAGATTTTTATCCTCACAAAGGCTGCATTTATTTATCAAAAATACAGTAAAATAATAGCAAATATTATCACAATTAAAATTGCTTTTCTATTATATGTTCATTTATTCCTGTGATGGCAAAACTTTCAGCAGTCATTAATCCAGTCTTCAGTGTCCTTCAGAAATCATTCTAATATGCCAATTTGGTGCTCAAGAAACAAACAAAGTTGTGCTGCTTAAAATTTTAAATTTGTGGAAACCATGAATTATTTTTCCAGTATTATTTGGTGAATAAAATGTTCAAAAGAACAGATTTTATTTGAAATAGAAATCTTCTGTAACAATGTAAAAGTCTTTACTGTCATTTTTGATCAATTTAATGCATACTTGCTAAATAAATCTTACTGACAGCAAGCTTTTGAACATTAGTATATATATTTGTAGACAAATACTGAATTAATGAAATTCCATATGTACTGTAAAAACTAAAAATAAAATTTGAAAATACCGTGTGTTGTTTCTATAAGGACGAGCTATATTGTTTAATAGTGAAAGGGCTAATGTGTATGCGTTATGAGTCTTGAGATGACTGTGATATCATAGTTAAAGGCATTCATCCTGAGATGTAATAGAAGTACAGAAGCACTGAAATACTGTATAACAGTGCCCTCTTGTTATTGTGTCAGTAAACGCAGCAGATGGCGACCTACATTATCATGTCCCATGTGGATTATCGAGTACTGACTCTATATAAGACTGCAGAGCCACCAGGTCACCCCTAACCAGATTACCTTCTCTCAAAACCTGTTCATCAACTCGCAGCAAGATTACCCACCAATACTTACATACAGTGTTTTTTAAATAATTATGAACTAGCTATTTCTTCTCATTCTCAGCGTAACTGTCACGTCTCTAGGTGTTTAAAGGTTGTGAATCTGCTACAAAAAAAAAAGGTTCACTTTGGTTGGCTGTTTTCTAAGTCAGTCGTCAAATTTTATAATACATGTTTATATTTTAGAATGGTAACGCCATGAGGGAGCATTTGAGGCATTAGCGTCTCTGTAGGGGAAATAAGTGGTACAAACTACACACTGAGAGACAAAAAAAAAAACCTTTTCTAATGAAAGCTAAACCCTCATGATATTCAGAGACTCCGAACTACCGTCTTGCCATCAATGAAAAAAAACATTAAAAATTGAACATCTCATTAATTTCACCAAAACACATTTCAATTGGTTAGTAACCATAGTTCCAAATGAGTGAACACAATAATTATTTCACAAACAGAGTGTCAGAGTGAAATGTTTATCAGAGAGTAGCTCGTATTCTCTATTATGCATATCAGATGCAGTATTTTAATGTTTTTTTATTGCTAGTTAGCAGTGTATATTGTTATTATAAAACAGTAATAATATTACTTTTTTGCAGTAGTACTGTAACTAATTACTAATTAGATTTCAGTAATAATATTCCATAAAACAGCTAGTGACTTAGTTACTTTCTATGCCTCAACCCCTACTGACTTAAAGTCCAACAATCCAATAATTCCTAGATTTATTTTCATAATATTCACAATTTTCAAAGGCACATGAAGTCCCACTGCAAAAAATGTCTTATTTTACTTAGTATTTTTGTCTTGTTTATAGTCAAAATATCATATAGTCATTTTTTGCAGTGCACCAGTGCAGCAGGCATATGGAATATGAAATAGCTTACATTCAGCAGATGGAAATATTGACATTACATTGATTTTGTCAGGAGAAAAGATGATCTGAACACTGATGTGTAAGTTGTGGCATTACTTTGCATGGCTTGCCCACCCACACCCCTCTGATCCTGATATAAACTGTATAAAATCGTTTTAGAGAATGAAACACTTTCTTATGAACTTATATAATTTCTTTTGATAAAATACATCATGCAATATAATTATCTTCAAGCTACACATGACAATTATTGAGATTAATACTTAAACGTTTTTACTTTTGTTTGTAATACCTTCTGACTGCGATCCAATGTGGATTTTGGTCAAATGATGAGGCAGAAATATATTGTTAGCAACATTTTATTTCATTTATCAGTTTGTAAAATTTTATTTCATTTTATTATTCTATTAATCTCCCTGCTTCTGATTTTTAATATACACGATGTTACTATGAGCCCAAGCTCACAATATATAAGCAATAAAAAAGTAGGCTACAAGAATTCTCTCAACACACATTTACAAAACACCAACTCAATTGCCAGTACTTTGCTACTGTAACACGAGTGTCTAGCAAGTTAATACACTATAAATCCGGACTACTTTTGTTAAAATATCAGCCACCGGCAAACTACAATAATAATGGGATCAATGCGGGGGAAAAGGACGCATTCACTTGTTTGGCAAACATGTAATAAATGTAATTAAGCACAATCGCCTTCTGTACACATAACACTTGCAAGCGACACGCATCCCAAAAGGCACAAACAACAACACAAGGAACTTTGAAAACGTCTGTGATTGGACGGATGACTCTTCAGTCAAACGCTACAGCCAATGAACGTTCGACATTCTATGACGCAAACTGCTTTACAGAATTTTATTGGACAAGCGCCTATCAATCATCAGACGTCACCTTTCCAGTTCAATGAAACTCCGAGCGAAACCATTGGTCAGTAACATTGACGTCGATCCGAAAAGGTCTATCGTGATTGGTCACAGCAGCTTTCAATCACACGTCTCGCTCAATCGGGCGCCTCGTCCCACCCCCAGGTGAATGACGCACGAGTCATGTGTTGTTTGTGCTGCGCTCCGTAGTGTACACAGGGCGCGAGCAGCAGATTGGTAGCCCGCTAGGAGGATCTACCGATAATAGATCGGGTAAATGTGGTCATGTTGCAGTTGCTGGCATTGAGTTCGAGGAGCATTGGCTGGGATACCTGCTTTTCATGTGGCGGCCGACAGAAGTTCAACACTGAAAAGACTTAAGTGCGCCGCCTGAGACACGGTTCCCCCCAAACAAACATGGGGTCTCAGTCTATAAGCCTGAGGTAAAGTGACCTTAAATCTCCTATCTGATGGCAAATTTCGAGAACTACCAAGAAGGCAAAGCCGCTATGTTGATGCTGGAAACGCAACAGCGGGCTATCGGGACTAAACCTGCAGCTGCAACGGCGAACGGCGACACTTCTGTCGGGGAACCCCCTTCCGTACTTGATGTTGGCGGCGCTGCGTTTCATCAACCGAGTGAACAACATCCACAGCAGCAACAGCACCTGGAATCGCCGGCGAGGAAAGCATCCGCGTCCTCTCTTAACCGGGCGCTTGAGGACTCTGCAGCGAGTAACACACACACTACTACCTCAGCTTCCCCTGCTGTGAACACCGTGTCAGACGACATTAGGAAGTGTGGCTATCTGAGAAAGCAGAAACACGGCCATAAGAGGTTTTTCGTCTTGCGGGCGTCGAGTCATCTGGGGCCGAGCAGACTGGAGTACTATGACAGTGAGAAGAAATTTCGAAACACTCTGCGCTCAAACGCCGCTAATGCTGCCGCCGCCGCCGCCTCAGCTGGCGCCTCTCCCCCCAAAAGAGTGATCTATCTCTACCAGTGTTTCACTGTGAATAAAAGGGCGGATTCCAAGAATAAACATCTCATTGCTCTGTATACTAAAGATGAATACTTTGCGATTGTCGCTGAGAATGAGCAGGAGCAGGAGGAGTGGTACCAGGCGCTCAGTGAGCTCATGAGTGAGGGCAAGAAAGGCCACCTGGACGCGGATGAGATTGACGATGGATACGGTACTGTGACCCCTGGGACTGACTTTAAGGAAGTGTGGCAGGTAAATGTTAAACCGAAGGGCTTGGGCCAGACGAAGAATCTAACCGGCGTGTATAGGCTCTGTCTGTCTGCCAAGAGCATTCACCTGGTGAAGCTGAACTCTGAGACGCCTTGCGTGAACTTGCAGCTGATGAACATCAGACGCTGCGGCCATTCAGAGAGCTTCTTTTTCATTGAGGTCGGCCGGTCTTCGTCTATAGGGCCTGGGGAGGTTTGGATGCAGGTGGATGATTCTGTGGTGGCTCAGAACATGCACGAGACCATTCTAGAGACCATGAAGGCACTGAAGGCGTTTGCCGAGTTCAGGCCCAGAAGCAAAAGTCAGTCTTCTGGCACCAACCCGATGGGTTTCATCACCACACGGCGACACTTGGGCAACCTCCCGCCCAGCCAGACGGGGCTCCAGCGGCGGTCTCGGACTGAATCTGTGGTGGGCACGCCACCCAGCAGGAAGAGCAGTGGAGCAAGTGGCTACCGATTCCGCACCTCCAGCGAGGGAGAAAGCACAATGAACCGCCCCTTTCGTTCTGTGACAGGTAGCCTTATACATCTCAACACAGCCCGTGCTAACCTGAGCCGACAGGAAAGTAGCAGTGGGGCAGGGGCCCGCTATATTCGTGCCCCGCCAGGCTCCACTTATCATGCCCGTTCTGCCTCTCTGCCAGTGTCACACTTTCCTTCTACCACCAGTCCGATCAGCATGTCCAGCAGCAGCGGCCACGGCTCTGTGTCAGACACCATCACTCGCCCCTCCAGCGCGTCCATTTGTGGATCCCCGAGCGATGGAGGTTTTAACTCATCTGATGAGTACGGCTCCAGCCCCGGAGACTTCCGGTACTTCAGAGTGCGCAGCAACACCCCCGACTCCCTGGGAAACACACCTCCGATCCGTGAGGAGCACTGCCTCAATGACTACATGGCTATGGGCTGGAATCGTGACGTATTTGGAACGAACGCAGCTGAGGCCATCAAAGATGAGAGTGCAGATGAAGATTCACGACAGGGGTCTTTAAGGAGACGGACTCCCTCCTTCTCCAGGCAGGTTGGGGGCGCTAGTGCTGCTGGAGTAGCTGTTTATCAGAAGATGACCCAGACCACCTTCTCGCTGGACGAGGCTGTGGCTGAGAGTAGCTCTTGGGGTGGCAGTGTTCAGACTGTCTCTACCTCCTCCTCCCTCTGCTCTGACTACAGCTCCAGTTCTGAACACAGCCAAGACCGGCCCCCTAGCCTACGGCCTGCGGACGCACCTAAGGATGATGGGTACATGCCCATGATGGCAGGTGTGCTGCCCTCCACTAGTGATGCAGACTACATGCCTATGCAACCAAATATCCTCCTCTCTGCGTCTCCACAAGTCCCAAGTGCTGCTTTACATGTTCCCCAGCACTTGGACTCTCAAGGCTATATGATGATGCTCCCAGGTAGAAGTGGGGCTACTGACTCTCCTGTCCCATCTAGCCTTGACATTAGCAGACGAGCAGAGGGACGAAGAGCCTCAGACCGCCATGAGAATGCAGAATACATGGATATGTCTCAGAGCAGCTCCACAGCTAATGCTCAAAAGGTTTCTGCTGAGAATTATTATGCCTTGACCACTCCTGGTGTCCCCAAGTCCTACAGTCCATATTTCTCCCTCCCTCGCTCATACAAAGCTCCATCCAGAGACCAGGCTGAGCATGACGATTACGTCCCAATGAGTTCCCCAGCAAAACCAGTCTACAGTTCACCCACAGCCACCCCAGATCGTAGTAGCAGGTGCCCACCTCCTGAGTCCTCTCAACATAATGGCTTCACAGACCGCCGTGCCATTCGGCCGAACCGTCTGCCCCTGGGACGGAGGAGTTTGCACGGCTCTCTGCGAGCAGGGGAAGTGCCAGTGCGTCCTTCCAGCCCTGGAGAATACATTAATATTGAATTTGGGGATCGGCCCACATATTCTGCCTGTTCGTTGTCTGCTGAAGGCTCCCCCTCAACCCATAGCATTAACCGAGAGCTGCGTAAGTCTCCGCTGCCACAGGATTACATGACTGTCGAGATGGATGGTCTTCCACCAAAGAGTCGGTCCCCACGGCCCTCTCTGGTGGCCCCCTGGAATCCTCCTTCATATATCCGGCCCTCCTCATCCTCCCACTGCAGTGGGCTCATGGTGGGTAAGCCTGACGACTACACGGAAATGTCTTTTGAGCCCGAGGAGGAGTCCAAGAGCCCTACAGCCATGCTTGAGCATCTGTGTGTTCTGGAGCAACACTTTTTCCCCTTCAGCCCCCCTACTGAGCCTAAGGTTGTCCGTGCTGATCCCCAGGGCAGGCGGAGACACAGCTCGGAGACCTTTGTCACATCATCAGGAGCGTCAGGTGGAAGTGGCCCGGACACCAGTGGCACTGTGCCTGGCAATAGTGGGGCTCAGCCGGTGGGCCGCAGCAAGGGTCAGAACTTTGACTGTGTTTGGACTGACGGCATGACATCTGGCAGTGACGCAACACATGGAAACTCCTCAGATAGAGACAATTCCCCCTCTGTGAGGTCTGCAAGGACTCTACCTGTGGAACACCAGAATGGCCTGACCTACATCGCCCTAGACCTGAGAGACGATCTCCGGCCTGGGAACAGTCATGATGCGCTTCCCTTGCCATCCTCCAGCGCTCCTCCCCCAGAGAACGGTGCCTATGCCAGCATAGATTTAATGAAATCTGAGGGGCTTACATCGAGGTCTAAAGGTGAGCAATCTTAAATATGATTGCTTTTCTTGATCATGTCTCCTAAAATCATACCTTTTTTTTTTTAAACAGACTTTCCTTTCTGGCAGTTAGTGTTTAATATGTTGATATAAAAGACACTTTTCTTGAGTATGTCAGCCTTGGTTTTAGTTTCCAGTATTTCAAAACTGGAAGAATCATTTTTAGCTTCTAAATAATAGTTCAGACTAGTTAAAATTATTAGCTGCTTTATTCATTTACTCACTTGTCATTCCAAACCTCTATGACTGACTTTCTGTAACAAAATATAGTTACAATAAAATGAAATGTCTAAATGTATATTTATTTATTTATTTATTTGTGTCTATGCAATAAAAGTCCGACACTGTTTGCACACTTATTTGAAAAACAATTAAAAAAAAAAAAAAAAAAATCTTGTTCTAGCTGGAAGAAAGTAATTTCTTATAGGTTTGGAATGACACGACACGAGTAAACGATGACAGAATTTTAGGTTTTTGGGTGAACTATCCCTTTAAGTGTGTACAAAATACATCTTTATTGTAATGGACCCCCTCCTCTTGGCATCTCCTTCCTGTTGCATTCTCAAACTCCTTTATATCCACTTTGTTTAGGAGCTGCTGTGTGCTTGGCTGAGTGTGTGTTGCTGTAGGGGGAGTGAGAGAATGAAGCGTTAGTGAGTCAGTGTTCTCAGCAAGCCCTAGATGACTCATTTGTTTATCATAGTTGAAGCAGAGATGGATGTGTGTGTGAGAGAGAGAAAGAAAAAAGGTTGGTTTAAAGCATGTGATAACTCTCTAGCATCTCTCTCACCCTCTCTCTTTCTCTCGTACCCTTCTTTTCCTTTGGCAAACAGAACTGTTGTAGATGTATGACTCAGGTGATGATACACAGGAAACTTTATTTTCAGGCACCATTGCTGCCAACTAGCTACAGATATAGACTGCAGGGTTTAGCTGTAAAATTTTTTGCATGATATGTCATTGGCTAAAGGATCTGAAATACACTGCCATGCTTTTGGGGGCGCTGCTTTGTGAGCTACTATTCCAGTAGTCTTCAGTATGCAGTATGGAGATGTTACCACATTTCTTCTAGATTTAATCTGTCTGTTTTTTTCTGTTTCTTCATGTCATTCCAGACAGACTGGATGATAGTGAGATCAGATCTCTGTGTGGAGCACTAGCTGTCTCTCTGTCCTTGTGCATACAAAATCTCACTAGAGTATTACAATTAATGGCAAAATGAATGTTTGGAAATGTAAACCGATATTTCGATATACTGACACATTGCAGCAACAAATAGAAATAACTGACCTAAAACCATTTGTTGTTGGTGAAAATACTAGTGGCCTGAGACTTTTACACAGTAGTGTACATGCTCTACATGTCCATAGAGTGGCAGTTTATGTTGTCTTTCCAGAAGACAGCGAATCACCTCAAAAGCAAACCTCAGCTTCATGTATGGATTGCATCAGCTCTGTGTGGCCTGCACACTCACTCTGTCTGTACATGCCTGGCAGCGCAGGTTTGCACAAGACTAATAACATCAGCTACATCATTCCAAACTTTTTAACCTGTGTCTACACAAAATGTTGGTCTGGATGGTCACTGAACTATTGGGTTTTAGTATAACAACTAATATCACTTGATGTGATATCGGCTGGATTTGCCTGCCTACTTGTTGTTTTTGAGTCATAGATGCAAACTGTCCATAAATCTACAAGTGCATCTGACACTCTCTTCTCTGGTACTGTTTGATTCTCTCTCGTTGTCTCTCTCTCTCTCTTTCTTTCTCTCTCTCTCTCTCTCTCTCTCTCTCTCTGTCTCTGTCTGTCTCTCTCTCTCTCTCTCTCTCTCTCTCTCTCTCTCTGTCTGTGTCTCTCTCTCTCTCTCTCTCTGTCTAATTTTGCTGTATAGCCTTTTTCACCTTTTTTCATTGAAATATATAGGCTACTTTTATCTAATAAACTTTAATAAGCTGCATGTTCCTAGCCAAGAAGTTTTCATATATTCATATATATATATATATATATATCTCGTTCATTGATGCATAAATGTTAGTCAGATGATCCAACAAACACATTACAGGACCTATATTTGTGCATGGGATTGAAGGTATTACACGTAACTTTACAAATTCCCCAAATTTCCCTTGCTTATAATGCAGAAAATTCTTGCAAACATTTATAAACTTTAGTAGCATGTAGGTTGAATTAATTAGTCTCTCACACTGTTTTTTTTTTTTTTTTTTTTTTTTTTTTTTTTGTGGAATGCTTCAGGACCTCAATGGTCTGCAGAGCTCAGTTTGTTCTATTGGTACCAGGTGTTGGAACCAAACATGTTGTACAGTTTCATGTTTCAAGCTTGTGCATGTTTTGTTGGCTCATCCACTGGTTTCTTTGATGTGGGCTAATAGTATCAGCATTTTGCAGTGCAAGACATGTGCTGCAGGAAATGCATCAGTGTTGAAAAATGTTGTTCTTAAGCCTGCTGTGTTCATCCACCTGGAGAAACTATG
Organism: Acrossocheilus fasciatus; assembly: GCA_036784905.1. Lineage (NCBI taxonomy): Eukaryota > Metazoa > Chordata > Actinopteri > Cypriniformes > Cyprinidae > Acrossocheilus > Acrossocheilus fasciatus. The sequence goes on from CM071944.1 coordinate 29,941,685, forward strand.
ACTCAGTCCAGCCAGTTGTCTTTCTCTTAATCTCTCTGTTTCTTTTTCACTATTTCTTAACTTAATTGTACAACAGTAGTGCCTTGCTATTCTTTGAAATACCTTGAGTACAGAAGTATGTGAATGTGATAATCATTCAGTACCAAAGTACTGTTGTACACATTGGCATGCAGTGGTGTTCTGAAATGAGGAGGCAAAGTCCTTAAAGGTGCACTAAGCAATTTTTGAAAAACGCTTTTGACCACGGTGTCGGACCGTGTTCCAATTTCAAACACACTTGCAGCCAGTCAGCAGTAAGGGTCATGTCTTGCTATGATGGAGAGAAGAGAGCGCTCCATTTGAGTGCACAAGACGGATATTAGCAGATCAATTATAGATAGAGAGAAATGGAATATAAATAAAGAGAAAAATATCGGAGGTAGAAAACATTAAAAAGAAGTGTTACGACCAGGCAAGACGTAGGACCTGCGTAAATATCAGAGAAGCTTTCCAGCATTGGAGAGAAACTCTAGGAGCGGGAAGGGCTCAGATCGGACCCCGAGGTTGTGTTGTTTCTTCTTGATAAGTGAGTAACATTGATTTTGCTTTTTCACACAACATATCTGTGTTGGCTTTTGTTTGAATATGCTTGTGTGTCATCTTCGCTTGTTTCCGCGATCGTCGTGGCCATGGTTGTGTACGTACGTATGGGGGGGGAGATATCAAAATAGGGGTGAGATCCTGTTGGGCTATGGGCGTGTTTGTTTTTGGTGCTTTCAAATATCAACATTGTTTGGCAAAAATTGTTTAGTGCACCTTTTTAAGGTAGTTTTTTTTTTTTTTTTTTTTTTTAGTTGAATGTAAATTCATGTTCCAGTTACGTTTAATGTTGACACACTTGACGAATAAATAAACATTACATGCACTATTAAAAAAACAACCAATACAATTCTGTTTTGCATTTTTACATTAACGATAAATCCAAATAATGGCAGAAGTTAATGGTTTATAAGCAGTGAAATCTAAGCGGGTGAATTGTGTATATTTATTTAGCCCTCCCATTAACACCATTGTTTAGCTATTCAGTCAGATCATTTTATGGATTCGGAACACGCACGAAAATAAGTGACAGGTTTTATTGCGTGAACAACCTAATAGGCCAATCAAAATGCAAAAGTCATTGCTGCCTCTCATGTGACTTTTCCCCATTCATTTTTAATTACTCCTACCAAACCCATGGCATGCATTAAGGGGACTGTCAGACCTCCCTGCCCCTGAGTCTCTCTTGCCTCCCGCTCTAGCTTTAACTGCTGTGATTTGTATACTTTTTATATTTTTTGAGGCATTGCCTCTTTTGCCTCTTCGTAGCAAAAGTCCTGATTGTACTGTACTGTGTTCAGTACTCTAAGCTAAACTGAATCTTAAAAAGACTGCCACACTGACTTTTAATCAGTACCACTTCCCATTTCAACTTGTGAGGGGAATATGCCGAGTTTTTCATTTGCACCAATTCACCCAAATAATTCACATGTTTACATTTCCTTGCTTTTACTTGAATGTGAGTGAAGCGCTTATTTTGTAGAGCCCTGGGCATGGTACTTCAGTACTCCAGACTTTCTCTCTCTTTTAGTCTCTCTTACCCAGTTTCTGAATCTTTTTCATAAAGGAAGGGCACTCAACTAGTGTTGATGAATACTCAACCATCAACAGCACAAGCAGCTACATCCTGTTCAGTCAGCCTCTGACCAAATCAAATACCTTAGCCACCGTTTTTATAACTGGTGGTTTATAATAAAGCATGTTATGAAGCTTTTTACAAGTGGTTTGTTATAAATGTCTATACCACCTGATAGTTATCTTTGAAATAATCATGCTTCATGAGAAATCACACCTATATGCTGTGACAGCTCTTTACTGGGAAAACAGCAAAGGGAGTGTCAAGTGAGTGGTATGTGCTTTTTTTGCCAATAAGAAACATTTTGCAAATTAAGGTTTACTGAGGAGAGGAGAGGTTTTGGATGGACGACATTTGGTTGAAGTTAGCACAAGTAAAATGATGCAAGTTAGCAGTATGGCTAAAATTGCTTATAGCGCCTTTAACCTCAAGCACAATTTAGTCTAAATGTATTTTATTCTGTCGTTGTGGGCAGGTCAGCTGTGTGTTACACTGGGATGTTAATAAGGCAATGTTTTGGCTACGCTGGTACACGGGCCTGTCTGAATATGGGGTATGCGCGCTCTTTGTGGTGTTGGAATGTAAATTAGCGAGTGCATAACTACACAGGAATGCGTTTTAATCACAACACACAGCGCTTTTCAGAGCTCACTCTGGGACTATCACACATCACGAGGTAAACAGCGAAGGTAGCGTAGAACAGGACAGTTTGTTCTGTACTAAATTGTCACAAATCGTTCAAATGAGCAGAGAAATGTTTGAAATGGTTATTTTGGTCTAATGTAGTTTTGTCTGATACTAGGCTGTGTTTTATTTTGAAGCCTTTGTCTGTACACACCTTTCTGTACAAAAATGTTCTGTTATGGTTCCACGTTACAGTGAGGCTATTAGATGTTAATATCATGGAATTTTGGATTTTATATTTTTATATTTTAGTGTTTACTAGAAAGATATTATATATTGCTACAGTGAGCTGAATGAATCACATTTGAATGACATTGCATTTAGATTTAGTGGTAGATTTTTATACTCTATATATATATATATAATTAAAAAACATGTTTGCTTGGTTGTAGAGCTTAATTACAGGTGCATTCAGTATTTTATTATTGTTGTATCATTATCAAAATGTGCTATTAGCAGGTGGCCCTGATTAGTTTATCCTATGAGCGAAATTGTCTATGTAAGTGGAGATACTCAGGAATCCTCTTATCTAGAGAATAATGTTCTGCTGGTCACGTGAACTCAAAGCTTTGTTTTATCTTTTATTTTATCCACCGTGACATAACTTTTTCTCATCAGAGTGAACATAATTTTATTCAAAAGCTCTATACATTTCTTTGTGTACAGAGTTTTAATTAGGACAAAATGAATGAGGATGTCTATTAGAGTTTTTATTTCGTGTGTGTATTAAGTTTAGCTTTATGTAGGGAGATCTGAGTTCTGTTTCAGATGAGCTGTGCTGAGCTAAAGTCCTGCTCAAGAGGCATCGTGCTCTTCTGTACATCACATATGCCTATATATACAGTGTTATTTTGAGAGCACACCTTATTTATGACCATGGTATGTGCTGAACTGTATTGCTCTTATTGCAGGAAATGTGGACCGCAGGTAACGGGATCCTTTTCCTGTGTAAAAATTCTGTTCAAACACGCACACACTCATGTCTCTTTCATTGCTTTACAAAGCACATGAGAGAGTCCGAATGAGGCAGACTGTATAAAATGTACTTTTACTTCTGTATCAAGTGCAAAATTGACTATTCTCTCTCTCTTCAACACTGCCTCTAGGGCCTAAATCTGTGAATCAGTCTCAGAATCTGATTTTACCAGCAAACTTCTGTATTTCCATGGTTTTAGAAAGTATGCAAATGACTTACTCAAATATAGCTGCAAATGATTTACAAAAAAAATGTACAACTTCAATTTTTAGTTTTGTCAGATTTTTTTCCCCCTTGAAATTAAATTTTGTTGTTAGAATTTAATACTTTTATTCAGCAGGGATGCATTACATAGATCAGAAGAGACAGTGAAGGCATTAATTATATTAAATATTTTGGCATGTTCATCAAAGACTAGGGATGCACCGATACTGTTTTTATCTGATCCGATACCAGAAATTCTGAGTATCGGCCGATTCCGATACAAGCACTGTGTTTTTTCACTGTGTTGACTTGATCATCACTGTTTTGTGTTATTATAAAGAAAAATAAATGAAAAAATATATAATCATAATCTATGACAAAAATACTATTATAAACTAGGTTAGTGGATAATTCTGGAGCAAAAGTTATTCTAGAAATATCATGAGTGCACAATTTTATAAAATCGAAACATTTAGTGAAATAACATTATTTAGTGGGGAACAAATAAAAGTGAATAAGTGTAGGACTAAATCTGTGTTGTTGTAAAATACATTCATGAAAAACAAGTAAATATATTTATATAAATATCCTATAATATTAAAATACATTTCTTTTTAAATGTATAGCACAGTAATGGAGGCAGCAACATATGATAGATAGGACAGAACAAGAAAGGCTGTTAATAATCTTTCATTGCGCAAAAGTATTATAATACGAAAAGCTCCAGCACAAAGCGGTTATGGGCATCCCCTGTGCAGAATGATGCACTTGAAGCTAGAGATGTTCCCATACCCTTTTTCCCTTCCCGATACCGAGGCTCATGGTATCGGCCGATACCGAGTACTGATCCGATACCTGGTGTGTATCTGGTTATACAGCTGTATGTACTACTAGACCTGTATGAATTAATACAATTATTTTATGGTGTGCTTCACGATAGATAGATAGATAGATAGATAGATAGATAGATAGATAGATAGATAGATAGATAGATAGATAGATAGATAGATAGATAGATAGATAGATAGATAGATAGATAGATAGATAGATAGATAGATAGATAGATAGATAGATAGATAGATAGATAGAGCGAGCGAGCATACTATGAATTCTACTAAGGTCAACATAAAACGCACTAAGGATTAACAAGCTGCTGGATTCATGAATATTAATCACGTTGTCTGCATTCGCTTGAACTGATTTGCTGAAATCAAACCAGGGACGATAATAGGTGAGTGCCAGCCAATGAGATTGTCATTTGCGCATTAGCTCCGCCTACTACCGGAGAACCCGGCAGTTCTTAAAAGCTAAAGAATTCCAAAGGAACTCCGTTATTTCGACAGGAAAATACAACAAAGAATATCGTTTACATACCATGCAGAATTGACGCACTACATGTAAGACTGTCTCTCTTTGCATGTGAGGGGAAAAAGCAAAGCGACGGCGAGTCGTGCACTTCACACTAGAGCTTACGGTATGTCAAATACAAGTGTGCTGCGCATCCATTCACATCATTGATCTCAAACTCAATTCCTGGAGAGCCACAGCTCTGCACAGTTTAGCTCCAACCCTAATCAAACACACCTGATCCAGCTAATCAAGATCTTCAGGATCACTAGAAATGTCCAAGCAGGTGTGATTTGGAGATAAACTGTGCAGAGCTGTGGCCCTCCAGGAACTGAGTTTGAGATCACTGATTCAGATGATCTGAAAAATAGCACAGATCGCTTGACGGAGAGTGAAACTCTGAAGCGCTTAGTCAGAGTGTTCGGCGAGTGACAATATATCTGTGCTAAACTTATACATAGACTCCAACTCACACACTGGTGAGTAAAATCTGAGCATTTATTAGCCAGTGGCTAATATTAGACATCATTTAGTCGCCCAGGGTGAAGATTTAGTCGCATATGGGAGTGATTTACTGGCAATGTGCTAACACGTTTGTACTTCTTCGCTGCTCTAAATAGTGGTTTCTTGTGGCAACACAGCACAACTTCCTGTGTTTGCATTCTGAGCAGCTAAGAAGAATTGATTTCTGATTTGCAGCGTTAAGCAAAGCTAGCGGGCATAACTATAGGTCTAGTTTAAGAATGGTATCGGATTGGTACATGGGTTCAAGTACTCGCCGATACCGATGCCAGAATTTTTTGTGGTATCGGTGGAATTTCCAATACTAGTATCAGAATCGGAACAACCCTACTTGAAGCAACTCAGAGTCACAGCGCGCAGCATAGAAAAGTTCAAAGAACAAAGTGAAGAGAAATTGATGCGTAGTGTATTAAATCTGTGCGATTTTAGTTTATTGAGCCTTTTCTTTTCGTTGTTTCAAAGTCTTGACTGTCGTAAACCAAACACGACACGCAGTTTGAATGCTGAATGGAGTGTGGAGAGAAGAGTTTACGTTAACTTGACTTAAATATTCATCTCTACCTCACATTAAACTATATAATGGCTTCAGAACACTTGGAATATAGTGCACGAAAACTTTATGGTGCTTTATAACGTTTTCGTGCATTTCGTGGGGATTAACAATAACACTGAATACTAAACGCGCAATATCGGATTTGGATCGGTCTCGTCTGACCTATACCCGATCCGGCAGAAAATGACCGAAAATGAAAAAATATACTCCGTATCGGATCAGTGCATCCCTATCAAAGACTCCTGAAGAATGTATCTGGGTTTCCACAAAAATAATTTAATATTGAAGTTAAGAAATGTTACTTAAGCACCAAATCTTTATTTGAGAGTGATTTCTGGAGCATCATGTGACACTGAAGATCGGAGTAATGGCTGCTGAAAATTCAGCTTTGCATCACAGGAATAAATGACATTTCATAGTATGTTAATATAGAAAAAACTTACTGTAATAATATTTCACAATAATAATGTTTGTGTTGTATTTTGGTCAAATAAATGCAGCCTTGGTGAGCAATAGAGACTTCTTTCAAAAACGTAAAAAAATGTTACCAACCCCAAACATTTGAATGATATAGACTCTTTTTCTTTTGATTTAAATACAATAAATTGTATTAGCGAGTCATGTGAATATCTAGACACTACTGTATATTTAGGCTGGTTTTGGGTTCACCTGACTATGATCGAATGCAGTTTTCAAGGGGACGATTACATAAGATGCTAATTTATATGCAAAGTAATGCACAATCATTGTGATTACATTTTGAGGTGATGTATTGCTGTGGGCCATTAGTGTTTGTCAGTGATTGTAGATGAGTCTGTATCAGCCTTTAGAGTTCAACCCCCACTAGTTTACTGGTATACTGAGTTACTGATCTACGTTGAGAGAGACTGAAACTTTGACCCTATACACAAGCAAACAAGTTTCCCCTCCCTAGAGAGACCTTCACCCCATGTTTGTGTGCACAGTGATTACTAGATCCATGACAATTTCCTTTAACTACACACAGGAAGACATGCATAAACGCATCTAAGCCTCGCATGTTGACCTTTTAAACAATTTGCCAATGATTTTTGTGTGCAGGCAAATAAGGAGGCATAAGGCAGCGGTGGATTGCGGCGCATGAGCGTGTGATGGTGTTTATCACATGTTGAGGTGTTCTGGCGAGTACTATGGAAGCTATCACATGAGCTTTTTAAAAACCTATGGGCCCAAATTAGGGTTGAGAGATGACAGGAATGTTTTGGTCCAGAATATGGAGTGCTGAGCCTGAGCGTCTTGCACGTATGCGCACACACAGTCACACCGATTTTTCCTGTTTAATTATTGTATTTGTGAGTTACTCGACCAGTGTTTATTGCACAGTAATATCCTGTGTGTTCTGTTTACATCAAAGGCGAATCAGTGCCTGCCTAGCAACCACATCATAAACCCCTTTGTTATTATCTGTCCTTTCTCTGTCTCTTTCTCACTCTCTCTCTATATTTATTTGTCTGTCTCACACTGTCTTCACATAGATTCAGCTTCAGTCAGTGCATGGCTCCATCCAGCATCAGTGTAGCAAAATACAAGCTGAACTTGAAACTAATTTGGTAATTTAATAGGGATTCATGATTTAACCAAGAAAACAACACAAAATAATAATAAGGAAAACTGAAGACTGGAGCAATGGCTGCTGAACATTCAGCTTTGCATCATAGGAGTAAATATATATTGCTGTTTTTACTGTGTTTCTGATCAAATTAATGCAGGCTCGGTGAGCCTATGAGATAATGTTTTAAGAATATTACCGACCCCCAGACTTTTGAATGATATTGTACACTTAATACAGTAAGTTAGCACATTACATGAGGAGTAACTTGAGGCAAAGGTAAAACCATCCTTGCAGCTTATAATTTATCTGCTTGTCTCCTATTTTATGACTGTGTTTCCTGGCATAGGTGGCTTAGATGAGCTTAAGTCCCACCTATTGTCCTCTCGTATCATGAATTATGTGGCCAGTCGTCATGGTGAAACAGCGCCCTGCAACAGGTTAGCAGTTTTTGTTTAGAGAACTTTCCTTTCCACAGAAGGTGATGTAGTGTGTGTGTTTGGCACATCCAAGATTGCCATGATTGGTGTTTGTGGGTCACTGTTATCAAGGGGAAGTTCTTAAGTGTCTTGATCACATGAATCAGCTCTCTGTGCCAATGCAGTCTTACTGGACGATTGACGTCTGCCGTTACTTAGGTTCATCTACTAGTGAAAGAAGAGACACCCAGGGGGTCAGGGGCAATCCTACTGTCTCATAGGCTAGCAGAGCAACTCCAAAAATAGGCTAAAGGGAGCAGTGTTTTGGTTGTTGTTCCTCCTATGGTGCCAGTCTGGTGGCATTGCACTATGACATGCTTATAATGTGTGAGCGGTGTTATGGATTTTCACACCTGCGCAGGGATGCAGATGCCATTCGCTTTTTAGGACAGGCAGGAGACGGCTGGCTCAGATCTCTTTGATTCTAGGAAGGCTGTTAATATAACACCTGACCAACCCAAACTAGACTTGCTCAGACATGAAATGCTCACCTTGATCTTTTGTGAGGGTGGGAGGTTTTGTAAGGGTGTGGTTGTTGCTGTGGGGTAATGATGGCACCAAGGCCAGGAGGAACTCTGGGACCTCTGGTACCCCAATGGACCAGCCCTTCAGTTGAACAATGAACTAGCAGCATTCCTGCCGCTCCAGACGCCGCTGTGCGGAAAGCTCTGAAAGCGGCGGCATTGTGCCCCCACCACCATTGTTAGGTCAGACAAAGCCCTTTATCAAAGGCACTGCTTCTGTGCACCAGGGTCAAAGCAGGCCACCGTACAACCCCACTGCCTGGCTTTAAGGGCAAAGAGAGGGTCAGTGAAGGTGAAGGGCACGTGATGTTGTCCTTAGACAGGACAGGCAGGACAAGGAAAGACTGGGTCAAGGATATATATATATATATATATATATATATATCTCACACACATATATGTATGTGTGTGTGTGTGTGTGTGTGTGTGTGTGTGTGTGTTTTAGACAAATGTTAAGTTCGTTATCCACCTTTTTTTCTACGCCTCATGATGCTTTGTGCAAATTATGGGAGTAACTTCCGTTTACACTGTAAATAGGCTAGTAAGTAAAAGGCTCTATTAATGCAATTATAAGCATTTTCAAAAACTGGATGCAGTGAGGTGACATTATTTTACTCGCCCTTCAACCATCGATCATTAAAAGAAAATTCAAAACTGTAAAAGTATTAACAATACTTTTAAAATACCATGAATAACTCTTAAAAATCCTCCTGCTATCTGCAGCAATGTTATGGATGTGTTAAATGTTATAGTATGTCAAAATTTCATAATTACATTTTACAGCATCTGTGTGAAAACAAACCTGGAAAGAGACATGAGCACCTAGGGCAAATGCTGCTTTAAACGCAAAGGATGCTCACACCAAATGTTGATTTAATTTAGTTAATAGAAGTTAATTGATAAAGAAAATCTATTTATGACATTTTCACAGCACCCTTATTTTACAGTGCCTTAAACTGTTCACAGTACTGTAGTTTTGCAGGTAGGCCCCTTGAAGCATCTTGGAGATGTTGTCACAGTTCTTCTGGAGTTAGTCTGTCTCAGTTTGTTCTGTTTCTTCATGTCATTCCAGACAGACTGGATCATGATCAGATCAGATCTCTGTGTGGAGCACTGGCTGTTGTCAGACTCCTTGTGCAAACTAAAATCTCACTGCATTATTACAATTTAATGGCAAAATGAATGTTTGGAAATGTATACTGATTTTTCCTGCTGGCTCACTACAGCAAAAAAACATTTTTTAGCTGGTGAAAATGCTAGGGTTACTAGTATTAATATTTACTAGTAGAAAATACTAATATGAATAATTTTGTAGATATTATGTCATGTAGTAATATACCAAAGGTAACGCTATTCTCCTGACTTCTGAAAATAGAAAATGAATGAAAATATACGTCAAAATGAAGGATAAGGATTATTTGTAGCACAATCTTATGATTTGAAATGATTTGTTGCAGTCTTTTTGAATGGAACTTCTCCCAAACCGGAAGTGCCTCCCATCATTTAAAACACAGTAGGCTTGTTAGGAAAAAGATGGATATAGATAAAAGTTTGTAACATGGTACTTTATGGTAATGGAAACACCTAAGATTACTATTCCTACTATAAGAGTTGCAGAGAAATATGAAATGTCCAAATTTTGTGGTACTGAGATGACCCTGATGCAGTTTTTCAGAATTCTTTGATGAATAGTTCAAAAGAACAGCATTTATTTGAAATGGATTTTTTTTTTTTGTATCAATGAGTCTTAATGACTCTGAGTGAGTCTTAATTTTACTTCAAAGACATTTCTAATTATTTAGATTTCATTCATTTTGTACATTTTGTTCTGCCTTGTCACATGAAGGAAATCTTTTTAAACATGCAATAAATTTATTTTAAAAACTGTTGACCAATTCCACCCCCCAACCCACCTTAGTTATCAGTTTCAATTTCTAATAGATTTACTGTTTGTTTTGTCCTGAGAGACAGTGGTGATTTGAAGACTACACCCAGTGGTGGTCCTGACTCATATGACCACAATTACTGCAGAAGTGATTTTAATCTAATACTATATATCTCTTGTACTTTAACATTCTTATTGTATACCTTTTAACCTTTCTTGTTTAGTATTGCTTGGTAATGAGATGCTGCACCTGGATCATGTGGCGAAAGAGAGGATATGTTAGAAAGAGAAACAAATAAATACAGCAGTAAAAGATAGTAAGGCGATAATACAGAAGTAGTTGGGACTCTTAATTTCTCCAAATCAGCCTTGAGTGCAGACTTCTTAAAAGTCTGTTAAGCACTCTGTGTTTCTTCCACAACATTGCACATAAGTAGCCTTATGTGTCCTTATTTAGCATCCCTGGCCCTCGTTAGATGAGCAAATTGTCGTCTTTGTGGATTCTCCTTTCGACATGATGAAACTGAGCACCCTGCTGCACCAAAGGTGATCTTAATGACACGAATCAGCCCCCCCATGCCAACACCATTCTACTGGACCAATGACGTCTGTACGAGCTTGTGCCACCCTTTGTAAGTTCATCTACTAGTGAAAGAAGAGCCTCCCGCGGGGTCAGGGGCAATCCCACTGTCGTAGGCTGGCAGAACAGCTCCTAAAATAGGCTGGGAATGAAAGGGAGGCAGCAGTTGTTTGGTCATTGTCCCACTTATAGCAGTGGCCTGCTGTGGCATGGCACTATGACATGCTTATGATGTGTGAGCGGAGTGTGTGGTGACGCACATGGAGTTTGGTGTCCATGCAGTGACGCAGATGGTCTTGTGCTGCCGTTCACTTTTTAGGGCAGAGGATGGCTGGATCGGATCTCTTCGATTCCATGAAGGGGGTTAATATATAACACATCATTGACTCAAACTGGATGTGCTCGTACTAAAAATGGTCATCTTTGTTTGCTTGTATGTGCACCGTAGTAGGGCTAACTACTCGTCGGCTTCCTGTCTTGTCTTGGGTTGGAGAGATTTTAGTTTTCTTTGAGTACTACTATCCTCACTCGAAGTCCATCTAGCTTTCTAACATAGTTGTTTGTCTTGAAATTACCAGTAAGAATGTTTTGAAAACCACAAACTGATCATTTTGTAAGTACTTAACATTTAATACTACTACTACTACTACTACTACTACTACTACTAAATAATAATAATATAATACATTGAGATGTTCGTAAAAGAATCCTGAAAAAAATGCATCAGCCCCCCCCCCCCCCCCCCAAAAAGCATCACTATTTTATACTTTAATGATAGATAAATATTTCTTAAGCACCAAATCATCAAATTAGAATGATTTCTGAAGGATCATTTGACAGTGAAAAGTAATGAGGAAGAAATGACATGTACTATTAAAATGCATATTTTATTTTTTTAAATATAAAACTGTTATTTTGTCAATTGTAATATTTCACATTTTTACTGTTTCTACTGTATTTTCATAAATACAACCTTAATGGGTGTCAGACTTATTTCAAAACATTAAAAATCGTACAACCCCCAAGCTTATAAACAATATATATCAGCAAATATTAGAATACATTGATATTTTTAGCATTTAGCATTCTTTCGTGGCCAAGCTAGTACAAACATTGACAAGGCAAGTAAAAACCAGAACTGGCCAGCAAACAAAACGACTTTTTGTTGTGCCTTGGCCTGGATCAGATATTGGATTCTGTGAAGTTGGTTAATATGTAACATCAGGCCAACCTAAACTGGACGTTGTTAAACTTCTGAAACTGGTTACCTTGATTTTGGATTGCTTTGTGTGTGAGCAGGATGAGATTGCAACGTCTTGAGCCAAACTTGAAGATGACACCCATGCTGACTTCAGTACATGGAGTTGTTAATGGCATCTCTCCCGGTAAAGTGAGGGTGTGGTTGTTGCTGTGGGGTAATGATGGCACCAAGGCCGGGAGGAACTCTGGGACCTCTGGTACCCCAATGGACCAGCCCTTCAGTTGAACAATGAACTAGCAGCATTCCTGCCGCTCCAGACGCCACTGTGCGGAGAGCTCTGAAAGCTGCGGCATTGTGCCCCCACCACCATTGTTAGGTCAGACAAAGCCCTTTATCAAAGGCACTGCTTCTGTGCACCAGGGTCAAAGCAGGCCACCGTACAACCCCACTGCCCGGCTTTAAAGGGCAAAGAGAGGGTCAGTGAAGGTGAAGGGCACGTGATAATTATCCTTAGACGGGACAGGTAGGACAAGGAAAGACTGGGTCGAGGAAAGTCAAGATAGTCATATATCATAATGATAGTCAGGGTGGTCTTGCCAAATTCCTTTTAAATAGATGCATTTTCTGCCCTTCCAGTCAAAGTCCATTATACCAGAATTTTGTGAAAGAAATCATATAGGCTTGTATTCACACATAAACATTGATCAGTATACAAACACAGAGCACATCAAATATGGTAAATGGAAACTCAAAACATACTACTTTATTGTGCAAGAAAAAGGACTTTCAATAAAATCTCTCAGGTTTCATTAATATCTTCAATTGTGTTTCCAAAATGAGCAAATGTCTTATGGGTTTGGATGGAATGACATCCAAAGTGATTTTCACAATTTTCATTTTTGGGTGAGCTAACATTTATACCTTCTATAAATGGCACCATCATTTAATACTGAGTGGTAAGACGAATTAAAGGGGAGTGATGCTATCTTACCTTCACTTGGTTCGTGAGTTAATCCTGCCTCTCTCTTTTTCTCATTACAGAGTAAGGACTGTCCCATGAAGCTCCTGCAGAGATGCCGGAAAACATGAGAGCCCTAGCACACAACCCTGTGGCACAACAAAAGGATCCTGAGATTTGTTTTAATGGACATCTATGGTTGTTTTTATTTGTTCATGTGCTGTCTCCAGAGCGGATCCGTTCTGTCTTGTATGAGTTCAGTGCTTTATTGTGATTTTATTCGCTGCATAAAAAGGGAGGTTCATCTTCTGAAGACACCATAATCCAAAAGTCTGGTTTGGGCAGGTGCATGCTGTTTACAAGCATCACACGTATGTACAAATTGTATTTATTTCCCAGAAAGATTCAGGTGCAATTACAGATTTTAGTGTTTGTTTACCGTTTGCTTAACAGAGAGAGAGCATATATTGGTACGGTGCAGACTGCAGATGGCATGTGACTGTACAGCAGTAGTGTCTTTTTTTTTTTTTTTTTTTTTTACAAATGTCTGTCTCTGTTAGGTCCTCACTTAATGTTCCACGCACATCTTCAATTTTGGACCGTAGAAACCTCCTCCTTTGTACTATCAACACTGTTCTACAGTATCTGTGTGTGTCAGGCTAGTCATGGTGTTTCAGTCTGCTTTACCCCGTGCAGGGCCCCAGGTGTTTCTCGCGGTGCCTTCTTGGCATGTGGCGCAGCCCAAACATAGGCTTTTCTTATCTCTTCCCGTACTAATTTTTGACCAGCATCTCCTTCGCTTTGCCAAGAGAGCTGTAGAGAGAGAGAGAGAGAGAGAGAGAGGGTGGGTGGCTCAGGAAAAGAGGAAGGGTCTATTCTGGGACTCCCCAGATGAGATCTGCTGCAGTTGCTAAAATGCCACTAGGATGAGCACAGAGTTAGTGATTTATATCATCCAAATAAGTCTAAATTAGTACTCCGGTTACGTTTTGGTACCCACAATAAATAAACTCTAAGTGGAGCCCTTCTGCAACTTAGTGGGAACAAACAGCACAATACGAAGGTACAAAAGCCCAGTTCTGTCTGTATAAATCATTATGCATGCTGTTGGCAAGTTCGAAGGGTATCCTTCAATCAACAACATAAAAAGTCACAACATTTCATTAATATTTTATTTATAATTAATTCTATTTAATATTTTAGTATTACCAATCAGCTGCTCTTTTGTTCCATGACTCTCGTCTATCAGTATTGCGGTATGTCCTGCTTCGATCAGGAAGTGGAGGTCCATGTCCATAATGGTTTTGTTTTGTATTTTTATTTTATTTTATTTTTTTCCTAAGGAGTAATATGCACACAACTCTGTAGCTTCAGGTTAATTTGTCTTGGTTACATATAAACAGCCTTCCTTTTGTTTTGTTTTTTTACATTTCCCTTTTACTGCGCATTGTATTAACAGACAAAATCAAATGTGAAACATTGTGACAGGAAAAAAAATGCAAAAATACTGTATGGTACAGTCTTCATTGTTATGCTGTCAATGGTACGAAAGTGAACTTTGTTGTCTGGTAAAAGGATCCATTCCTCATGAAATTACCAAAGCAAGTCTTAACTAGCACAGATTGGCCATTACAGCCCAGCTGTGGTTTTGTGAAAAGGTTTACCCAATGTCCAAAACTGTATCTAAGACCCAGATTGCCTCAATGTGATATAAAAAAATAAATAAAGGTACAGAATATTTTTTTGGCTAATGTTAACATAGTGTTTGTAGCTGTGAGACTGACCTCTAAGAATTACAAATTACAAATTCTGTCATACATAAAAGCTTTAAATTAGCCAAATTGTTGAACTCCACATATGTGTATTTGATCAGCTTTTTTGCTAATGTATCTGATCGACCTGACTGCTTTTTGCCATGATTTTCATTGAATTGAACTTGATTCAAGTGATTGCATAGAGTACAGATGTGCAGTGGTGCAGCATTAATATGTTTTTCTTACCCCTGTTTTTAATAGCTCAGATGATTTTTATTTTTTTTTTGGAATGTTTTTTTGAAAGTCAACTCTTTTATTTGGCATCGTTTCAGAATCAAAAAGATGAGAAGTTTGTGCATCCTCTTGCCAGTTTTTGTCACACCCCAGTATGTTTTGGTACACTTGTGTTCTGTTCGCTATTGTTTTTGAAGTCTGAGCTTGACATACAGCAAAGTTCAGGTTTGGAGGTCAGTTCTTCAGATGAAGTCTGAGAGGAAATATAAAAAGGAAAAACTTTTTATGGTTGTGTCCATGTGTACATACTGATGCTTTGATTTATTTTTATTTTTTTTCCTGCAGTTGATTGACATTTCCTTTCTCCTCTGGTGGGAAAAAGTGAGTGATGGCAGGCAAATCATTTTAGCATTGCTTAGTGTTTGTATTTATCTCTTTTTTTTTTCTTTTTTTTTGCTTTCAATAGAGCTATTGCAATAAAAAAAGTTCATGTAACATGTTTCAGTATCATTTGTTTTCATTATACGTCTGTGAATGAATAAGAGCAGACTAATGTCTTGCTTCTTATGTCCACTGTTATTGAACTTTGAATTTTGCTTCAGAAAACCGATCCAGTGACCCTTCTTTCTCACTACAACTTCAGTGTAAACATGACATGTGCATATTTGGCACGATGACTAGCAGAGACCGGAGATGTTGCCATTGTTTGTAATGATTTACTATAACAAGATGACACAATAATATGAACTTCAAACACTCCCTTAATATTTAAAGGCTCCCCTATGTTCCTCTGCTGTAACTGAGACACTGCTGATTTTTAAACGCTTTTCCAGAATATTTAAGGTCTTAATTCTGTATGTTCTTCAATAAAAACAATGGTTAGTGAGGATATAAAAGAAATATAGATCTCAGTTTATATGTTTTTAGCAAATATACAAGTCATCCTGTGGCCCCCTTGGAAGCATGCTGAGGCCCTCCAGTGGTTTTTGGCCCCCTGGTTGAGAAGCCCTAATAGAGACCACAAACACAGATTAAATAATGGAAGAACATGTCGAATGGCATCGCATATACAATACAAAAAAAAACATCAAAGAGTGCTGCGTTTTCTTGCCATTGCAAAGTCTTCACAGCAGACTTCTGTATACTTTTTCTCAGACTCACAACATTCAATACTGTAACATTTCCAGCAGGCCAAATGACATTTAAAAATGAAGAGAAACCATAGTTTCACGTATGTTAAAAACAAAACCTGGTCAGTTATAGGAACTGACAAACTGAAGGACAATGTCTATTAAAAGATAAAAGTATATTGTGAAAAGGGTAACTGTTGCATGAAGTTTTTCTACTTTTTTTTAACTTCAGTCTGCATCTGATAAAAAAAAGGGCAAGCACACATGCATGCGTCACTGGGTGCATGCACACACCATAACAACCCTAACCCCCCACCCTCCCCCAGCACGCTCATGCCTGTAAGCAGTGTCAGTAAGTAGCTTGGGGAAATCAAAGCGGATAACTGACCGTTGCAAGTGAACTTTTCAGGGGGGTCGACTTCTTTCCCAGAATCTCAGAGCTTATTTGCCCATGAGCATGTAGTAAGACACTTAAACCAGGAAACTATTATCTCCTTAGGAGCTTCAAACCACTACAGAAATCTACTCGCATGTATAATACTATCAAGGGAGTGATACAGTGACCAAGTCATGAACTCTTGTTGTTCCACTATAATGACACCCTTAATTGAATTTAAGTATTTGAATGTAAGTGTTTTGCCACTGCTTGTTAATGTACAGAATCAATCCCCTATACGCTGTGTCTGACACCTTGCACCTTCATTGGCAGCAGCACACATTGGTATCATTTGATGTGAAATATCAGGTCTAAATATCATGGTTTAACCAATACTTTGCTGAAGCTTAAATGAATATTAAAGCAAATGTTTTATTTTCTGGTTAGTGTTCAGGCAGGCTGGCGAGCCAGGTGGCGAGAAGTGGTTGTCTTTGTGAGTCACTGAATCATGGACTCAATCAATTCATTCAAAAACACTAATTCATTGAGGAACAAACCACCATGGCTGTATCCGAATACTCCTAATTATATAATAGGTAAGTAATATGTCAGAGTTGACAGTATTCCTAAAACAGAAGGCAAAAATACCCGGATGACCTGTAGTGTTTCTGTCATGATTCTGAAGGACGCATTCAATGGACACTTAGCTATCCCATGAGGCCATTGGAGAGATTTTAAATTCAGTCTGGATGGCAATTTCGTCCAGTGGTAATCGGGTGAAAATAGTAAATTAATCCCACAATCGGATTTAATGTAGGCAAATATATCTGACATTCCTTTAATATCAAATAAACATCATGTCAAGTTTTAAATGTTTTTGCTTAAAATCAATGTTTCTTATGTTTGGTGCATGGTTTATAATCCTTTAATAAATACTTCTGGTACCAAGGTGTCTGACAAGGTGGACGTTGCACTCTGTATAGAACAAATGAAATACTCAAAAGTAGTGCTTCCTTGGATAGTATATGATTTTGGGTGTGCTGTGTTGCTCAGGGTAATGCAACAGTTGATTCCACTTTGGCTTCGTTCTGAACTATTTTCGTTGGCAGAGTAAAAAGAGTCAAAGTAACTAATAATGAGTTTAAAATGTAAGTTACTCAAAATGTACCTACAGCTACAGTGCTGATGTTAGCAACTGCACAGGTGCTTGTGTAAAATGGCTTAATTTCATTTCAACAACAGATCAGTGAGATTTTCCCAATGCACTTTTAACAACCCTTGCTAAAATGTCTTGGCTGCACCCCTGCAGAGCGCAGAAGGGGAATCCTCCTCTGATAGACGTTTCTGCGTCATTAGGAGCTGAGGTTTCTCCCTGCAGCTCATTTGATTTCAGTAGCACGTACAGTATGTGCACAAATGAAAGTCCTATTAGAGCTTAGGTTACATGTGGATCATGAGCTCAGGGGCAACATGTGAACATTTACGCCAAATTCCAGCTCTCAGGGGATGTAGTATTTGCCACTAGGTGCTCATGTTTCAAAACAGATATAAGCAGTGATTCCTTTTTAAAGCTTATTAAGCAAAAGGTTATTCCCTAAATCATGCATCCGATATGCCCCTAAAGGGCAAACAACCTGGAAATGTCTCTTTCCTTGAACCATTCCATAGACACAAACTTAATCCAAAATCAAAGTTAATCCAAAATCAGACTGTACGTACGGTTATCTTCAACTCGAATGGCTTAATTTAAGGTATGGATATACAGGTTGTATATAGGCTACTATATATATATATATATATATATATATATATATATATATATATATATATATATATATATATATATATATATATATATATATATATATATATATATATATATATATATATATATATATATATATATATATATATATATTTATGACAGTTAACCATTAGTACACTCAGAAATAAAGGTACAAAAGCTGACACTGGGGCGGTACCGTTTCAAAAGGTACATGTTTGTACCTAAAGGGTCCATTTTGGTACCTTAAAGGTACATATTAGTACTTAAAGTGTACATATTTGAACCTAATAGGTACAAAAGTTGCTATCTGTCTATTAATGTGCATCAATGTTAAAAACAAAGAAAGATCAAATCGTTTCATAACAAAGAACCTGACTTTCAGAGCCCGACTGAATGACTCAGTTGCACAAGTAGTGAACATTGAACTTTGGGCCAAGCTTTATTCATGCAGAACCAATGTTGACACTTGTTTTGGTTCTTTCTAGGAATAAGACCACTTAAGTAATTTTTGTAAAGAGCTTGGTCGTTGCCATTATCCCAGTGGCAATGGGGTCACTGTCATCTGCTCACTGAGAGCTTAGCTCTCGCCAAATATCAACACTTTGTCAAATGGATCTTATATGGACTATTTAGGTCCTAATAACTAAGCTCTCCTAAGCTCACAGCTTAGTCATTAACCAATCTGTCCTGGATAACAAGCACATTGTTAGAATCAGAAAGAGCAGGAAGGAGGGAAGGAGAGCAGAGATACACTAACAGGAAAAATACAACACAAACCAGATTTATTTGAATGATTTTTACATCCACTTCAATAATGTATTACTACACAACAAAAGAGCGTCTGGAAATCTGCAAAGTTTTGCTGAACTCCATATCTATATACTGGCAGCCCTACAGTTTTTGTGACTCAGTTCTCCCTCTAGTGGTCCACCACCACAAAACTGTATTTTTGGTTTCCATGCTGCAAGACTTGAAACTTACCACAAAGAAAATCTAACACTACCATGTAATGTACCATACTAATACTGTCGTAACTAACCAGAGCAAAACAACCAGAATCCCACTCTAAAAAAAAGTTCACCGTGCACAGACAAAGTTTGTTTCTTTTATTTCAGTCATTTAAGTTTATAACAACTTCTGGATACTAGACATAAAGGGGGAAATGATTTTAAAGTACACATTTTTGCACCCCATGATGACATGTGAAAAGATCTTCACTGTTTTAGGTTAGATGAACCACCACTATGAGCAACTTGTATGTATATTGTATGCATGTACTGTGTACAACTATGCATACATACAACTATTTATATATTATATAACTGTAACATAATATTGCACAGTGTAGTTTAGGTTCACATTTGCTGACAGACAGTGGTTCATCTAATCTGAAACAGTGACAGGCCACACTGTGGCGTAATATAACACATAAGAACCAATGAAAAGTTTACAAATTCATAACACTACTATTTGATGGGTTTTCACAGAAATGTCCTTGCTGGTTAAATGAAATCTGAATAAAGGAGAGGTCTGTAAAAACAAGTCAATTTACGCATGTGTGCTATGAAGAACTACTGAATGAAAAAAAAAAAACCCTCCTACAGCCAAATCAAGTTTCTGGATATATACTTTCTTTTTAATATATATATATATTTATAAAATACTGTTTCATTTAAAGAAAGTTCTTTGTACAAATGTCAGTGTAAATTAACGTGGAACTAATATGTGAATAAAGGAGTGAGTGGTGAGCATACTGACAAAGAACCCAGAAATTCATTAAAAAGATCCGTTTTGTATTTACGCTAAAAAGGTGTTTTACACAATATACACATTTCATTACTTACAAAAAGAGATAAATGACACATTGCTAAAAAGTCCTGATACAGCAGTGTTAGTACCACCAATAAAGAAGAAAAAAGTGATTGGGGAAAAATGATAGCATTAAAAAAGCAGTCCCATTAATGTAACGCTTCAGTGCATTTCGTCTCTTTGATGTTCAAAGTGCCGATTTGGTAACATGGAGACAATTCCACTCGAAAGAAAAAAATAAAAAAGCGAGAGAGTGCTTCTCCCAAAAAATGTACCATTTGTGTACCAACATCAAAATTCTTGTAGGAAAATATTACATGAAAAGAATCTCTAGAGAGAAAAAAAATCTAATGCACATTGTGTCACAACTGCCATGGCACCTTGCTGGATCTGCATTTTTCTTTTGAGGTACTTCTTTAAAATAAAAAAGGCTAATAAATTCATTTATTTTGTTCAGTTTCTTTTGCTGTGTTGCACAGTAGCACCATAGAGTTAAATGTGAAGACACTGCACCAATGAAACTTCACTGGTAATCAGCATGATGACCGCAGTCGTTGTAAGTGATGGCTGATCCTCAACAACAACAACAGACTGCAAAAATGTCACTACGTTACGTCCTCTTCATACACACAATACAGCGGCTCACACGGGTCTGCAAGTTTCCAGCTTTCAGTGTCTCTGACTGCGGCTTTCTGTTTGGGCAGAGAGGAAAAAAATCTTTTAGTCTTAAGACAGTTTGCACATTCTTTCAAGGAAAATTGCCCAGTTGTCATAGTTTGGAATGAAATATTACCTGAACATTTCATTCACATCCACAGTGGCCAGCCAGAAGCTGTAGGAGTTGCTGTAATAATTGCAGGTGCCTCGACCGTGGCACTCGATGAACGGAGACGAGCGGAACTCCTCCAGACAGGAACCGGGAGAGGCAAGAGCCTGACCTGAGCCCTCGGCACCTGCACTGGTGTGCTGTTACACAGATCGAGAGGCAAAAACCAACAAGGATGTTTGAGATCTTTTAAAAATATACCAGTTTTTAAAAACACAATCTTTATATTCATGCTGTTTTTATTTTAACAACATATCAGCTTGGACTTGAAGAGTTTATAAATGTGATTTATAAACTTTATGATTTATACACTTGATTTTAAGGTGTCCTTGTTGCAGTGTAATTATACATTCAAGTACTAAGTAATATTAATTAACTACATGTACTGTACATGTTGGTTAGGGCTAGGATTAGTTTGGTTTGGTTTAGGGTTACTTGCATGTAATTATGCATAATTTATTGTTATTATAATAGTAAGTTCATGTAACATGTAACAAGGACACCTTAAAATAAAGTGTTGCCAAAAATGAATGGTGTCATTTCATTATTGTTTTCAAAAATGTTTGTTGTTGTTGTTGTTATGAATCTCAAGAAGTAAATTTATTTTATCTTAATGGTCTTAATGTAGTGTTTCTGAATCAGGAAGCTCGGAGGGCCTAAGATGACATCAAATAACAATAATGAAACAATGTATAAAGTAAGCCGGAACAATTCAAAATCAAGATATTTCTTATATTTATTCACCCCCTCAACAACTTTTTTTTCTTTTAAATAACTAGGATTCCCACAGTCTTGAAAACCTGGATAAAAGACGTAACCTCTATAGACGTACTATAGATATATTTATCATGTCTGTGAGGCATATATTCACTGAGTTTCGGTTCATTTTTGCGAAGCGCTCCTGTTCAAGACGAGACGGCAGAAAGCATGTCATGTTTGTTTTCTTTATTTTATAAAAGCACAACATTTTGTTGATATTGTGAGTGGACACAAATAAAAGTAGACCCTTTACAGTTCCGTTTGATGTATTACTCTTATACCTTTATAAGCAAAAATTACAGCGTATTTTAAGTTGTTTCCATTGAATAAAATGCAAGTGATTGGGCTGGTGTCTCGATGGCATGCAAAGCGCGCTTTAGCTTCCACTCTCCGCACAAACGATTGGATATAGCGCACATTTATCTAGGTTTAACATATAAAACAGTTCAAGCAAATAACAATGTTTAAATCTATAGATTTTATTTTAGGCGAGTCGTGATGATTTGAGAAGGCTACATTGATCAAACATAGGCTATGATCAGCTCACTGTCTGCCGCTGGCCGCTTGGTCGTTACCTTAAAAATAAGTTGTTTTTTTTATTTTTAATGAACAAAAAATGCTCCAAACGTTTTTCTAAATTAACTTAATAAAAAAATGAAACAAAATATAATCAATTTGCCATTACATACAAAACTGAACTACTGTAATAGCTGAAACAGAAGTATAAGCCGTTTTGTGAGAAGGGAAAAAACAAAACAAAACAAAAAAAATTACGGGCTTGGGTCGGTAATTCTGATAAGCTGTCAGACACGGGCCGGGCTAGGGCCTGAGCGTCTTGGGCCAGGGCCAGGGCCAAGCTAGGGCCTAAATTTAAGGCCCGTGCAGGGCTGTACTTAGAGTCAAAAAGGTAGAAAAATTTTTGGTCCAATTAGGTCAACAGTTTTATGGTTCTCTGCTCACATGGTAAAATGGCTTATTATATGTAGGTTAGACTTTTATTTGGCAGATAAAAGTTTACCAATATTACTAATATTCATAATTTCTAAATAAATTCCCCCCATATGTACATATAGTGCATACCATCATGAAGGAGTAACCGATCCAGAGCACAGACCAGTCGTTCGGGCAGGATGGCACCTGAATGGTCTGGCTGTGTATAGCAATCACCATGGCTGGAGCTTCGCATACAGAGCACCTGCGCACACGCGCACACACGCACACGCACACACACACACACACAAATCATTCAGATGATTCAGTGGAGTCAGGTAAATTTGCCAAACCACAGATTCCACTCCTACTCATCATCTGTGTCAGAGTGACCGTCTCTTACCGACTGATGAAAGGTTTGATGCTCTCTCCAGTGATAGGTGCCATGTTCATGGGCATGGGCTGTGGTGTGGACAGCCAATAGGAGTAGTCATTGCGGGAAGCGAAGTTGCAGACATTGTTGATGTTGCAGAACATGAAAGGCATCGTGCTGAAACGACGTAGACAACTACCAGCCGTACCTGATGTTAATTTGAATGAAGAAAGACATTAGTCATGATACATGTGATGTGAGAAAGAAAATGCTACATGCTATGTGTTTTGGGGACACTCACCCAGGTCCTGTCCATGCGCCCTCTCGTTGCCTTGCACATAGAGTAAAGAGTAGCCGTCATAGATGAGACTTGTATCTCTAGGACACGTTGGCACCTCTGTGGTCTGACTGTGGCGTGTGATCAGAAAACCGTGTGCGGCAGACGATGATCCAGAGATACCTGGAGGGCCCTGAATCCCTTCTGGACCTGGAGGGCCGGGGTAACCACGCTGACCTATAAATAATTATGTCATGGTTATTGTGAGGGGAGTGGAGAAGAGTAAGTGGAGAAGATTCAGGCACTGTTAATAAACTTTCTGTTCCTGCTGTTTCCGAAAATATGAAAAAAGAATAATGGAGCAACCAATTTGAAGGATGATCCTTAAAGGAATAGTCCACTCAAAAATGAAAATTGTCATAATTTGCTCACCTTCATATCAGCAATGATGTCAGGTATTGTTACTCGCCCTCATATCAGAAATGGAAAAGTTATCCATAAGCAAGCAGTTTAATCCAAGTTTTGTGAAGAGATATGATCACTTTATATGAACAGATTTAAATGGGTCATGAACTGAGAAACAAATATTCCCTTGATCTTTTTACATAAATGTGGTCATTGTGCAGTAAAACATCCTGTAAGTTTCAGAACTCAAAACTTTCTTGTTAATCTAAAATCAGCTTATAGTGAAGCCAGTCTGCCAAAACGACAGCTTTTGTAATGTGCCACTCTATGATGTAATAGTGTGGCTACACATCGTCTCCGCAGAAGAAGATCAACACCTGCTTCTACATCGCTGCCTGTTTAGCCCCGCCCACCGATTCATGCATGTAGTGTAAATAAGAGGTGAATGCAGGTCTATACAGAAATCAAATGATAAAGATAGCCGAGAATACAGCTAGATGCTGTGAAGTGCTATGTTGTGGTAAAACATTCTTTGCATTGCCTTCCTTCTGATCCCAACATAAGGAAAGATTGGATGAAGTTCCAGACTGCACCAGTAAGAACTTGGTCCTTCGTTTACTTCTTTTTACCGCGGATTCATTTACAAACAAGGCACAATTCGATGCCGGATTTTCAGAAAGATTGAAACTAAAAGATGATGCTGTGCCAACTATATTGGATCCAACAGTAATGTCGCACTACACAAGTGTGTGTAACTATTACCTTGTCACTACTGCGTTGCTTGTTATTACAGATCGTTTGATATGTATTGAGTATTTATGCATTTTTGACCTAAATCACAGCAGCGCCAATCTATGAGGGATATAGGCTGTGAAACATACACAAGTGTTAGTCAATCATAGCAGTGGGCGTTTAATTCCGAGCCTACAATCCGCCACGCCTATTCAAACCGAGCGTTCTGATGAGGGGAGTCAAAACAGGACAGAAAATAGCTTATTACTTCTAAATTACGTTTTTTGATGTAAAAAAACTGATAACATAAGGGGACCTCAAAGAACATGTGTGTAATGCACAAGAACTATGAGGTTTGTTCTAGTGTGTGACACACGTGATGCACACATAAGCTTCAGTGTTTACTGCTTGTGATGCGCATGTGTGTTTATATGTAGATAAAGGCCTAAATTAAAATTGTAAAGTCTTAGGGGTTCGGTAAGACATAAAGGTGAGTAGATGACAGAATTTTCATTTTTGGGTGAATTACTCCTATTTTTTAACTTGAATCTTTAAAAGGCTTTATTGGACAAGACAACGGAGATGCAAACTAGTACTGGAAAATGACACAAGCTGGATTTGAAATTGGATAGACCCTGTGCAACATGTCTACCCACCAAGCCACGTTTTGGACCTTAACATTACCTGGTTGTCCAGCTGGTCCTGCATCTCCCTTCCGTCCTGGTGAGCCGGTAAATCCTGGAGGTCCCATTGGACCTGGGTCTCCGGGGTCACCAGGTGAACCTGAAGGTAGAAGTGAAATCAGACATCATGAAGAAAAAGACCAGCATCATAAATCAAAACCATTGCTACCAATGGTCTCTATGATCAGCTTAGATCACATTTTGAGAAGCGCAGTCCAGATCAGGTATCAGCTATAACATTTTTTTAACTGTACTGTGTACAGTCTAAATACATTCACTAACCTGGAAGACCCTGCAATCCCAAGGGACCCGTTGGGCCTCTGCTGCCTGGGATACCAGGTGGTCCAGGTGGACCACGCTCCCCCTTCAAAAGAATTGGGTCTGGAGCAAAGCCTGGCTCACCAGGAGCACCTGTGGTCAACAGAGGGGAGGTGAGTATTAGACGATGCATTTTCATTGATATTGTAAGGGGGAAAATATCCAGGTTTTAAAATGACACACCTGGTGTTCCAGGGTCACCAGGTTCTCCTGGGATGCCACTAGATCCAGGAAGGCCAGGCTGTCCTTTAGGTCCTATAACATGCAGAGGTTACATGGATAAGATTCATTCATAAATATAGCTTCACCACAATTTACACATTTTATTACAGATTCACTTTGATGTTGTTCCAGACATGTACGCTGGTGTGTTTTTGTGTGGAACAATCATACATATGATGAATTTATTTGATTAAAAACATAGCAAAAACAGTAAAAATTCTAATTATTTTCTGTTTTATTATACTGAATTTCAAAATGTAATTTTGAAAATAATCTGTCACCATGCTTCATATGCCATTTTTCCAAATTCTCCTTTTGTGTTCCATGAAATAAATAACAGCATATAGGACTGAACAACATTAGGGTGTATAAATATTTACAGACATTTATTATTTTGGTAAACAAATCCTTAATGGTTAGGAAAACTGACCTGGGAATCCAGGAACACCTTGAGGTCCAGTATCTCCTTTTAGGCCACTAGGTCCTGGATTTCCTGGAGTACCCTTTTAAAAAACAAATAACAATCATTATCCGACTAAATTAATATTATAAATGGAAATGTATAAATAAATGGACAACTCTTTATATTATTTTAAATTATTTTATCATTTGAGACAGATACCAAAGACATACTAGAACAACTATACAGGAAATTGGTTGCCAATCATAGCATTTAGCAGTCATTATCAAGAAATATATGACAGAGTATGTTAGAATTGACCAGTCAGAATCAAATATTCCATAACTGATAGTTAACATAACTAAATATTGAAATATTTTCATCAAAGTGTCAGAAAACCCAAATGCGGCTTACAATGTTTCTACAAATGCAAATTGTATGAATCCCTTTGCTAACAATAACTAAACCTTCTTTTTAAACCACATCTATAATGCTTACCGGAAAGCCTGGGGAACCATAATCTCCTTTCAGTCCTGGTGCACCAGGTGTCCCAGGTGTCCCAGGCATGCCCTTCTCACCTTTTACTCCTCCACTACCTGGAGGTCCACGGGTACCCTCAGGGCCAGGAGGACCTTCACATTCACAGAAAAGAAATCAGTTTCTACCGGTTTCACTGGTACTTGATTATCTAACAGGATTCATCTTGCAACATGAAATCATTGTCAATATTATTTAAACAAGCTTTGATGTCTGGATTTGTGTGCATGTTTATCATATTGTTGTATGTGGTGTGCTGAATAGTTCTGGAATATTCTTGGAGAAGGCACAAAGAGAGATCAACTAAACACTCATAACTATATTCCTATAATTGGGGATAAGACAAGTTAAACATAAAAAATTAAACATCAATCTCAGTCCCACTCAACCTCTTGTGCAGAGGTAAATCAACTAATAACAAAAGGAAGTGCACAGCATGACACAGGTGAGTATCAAACCAAGTTGTCTAACCTGCAGGACCTATAGAGGGGTCAAAGGTCAACGGTTCCCAAAAGTCCAACAAGAGGAGAAGCAAAGAACAAGGTAAAACAACATAAGTCATGTGATGTGTTGAAGAACAGATTTTGTCAAATTTCAAAATGTTTAAAACTCGGATTTTTTTTTTTTTGCTTCCAATGATTTTACAGAGGGCATTATTGAAGAAACAGATTAGCATATTTGACATTGCATTTACATAACCAATCAAAAGTTGTTGTTTTTTTCTTCAAAAAGGAAACACTTTTATTTTGCAAGGTTGCATTCAATTGATCAAAAGGAACATGATTTCTGAAGGAACATGTACCACTGAATACTGGAGTAATGGCTGCTGAGGAATAAATGACATTTTAAAAATATATTACATAGAAATTGAAATAATAATAGAAAACTGACATTTGTAACTTTAATAATTCACAATATTACTGTTCTGCTGTGTTTTTGATCAAATATATACGGCTTTGATGAGGAAAAGAGACTATACTAATAGACACCAAACTTTTGAATGGTAGTGTACATGCTCATCGTTATTCTGGTTAAGCTAAACTTAACAAAAAAGGTTCACATGTTCAATACATAACTGAATAAAGCTGTACATAATATAGGCATGATATTCCATATAATCAAGATATGCACATTCTTTTCTGCTATTCTCTTCAGAAAATACTTGCTCTTGGAATTCTGGCTTAATTGAGTTGTTGCAGTTGGGTTTAGACATTTACATGAGACATTCATAATCAAACTATAGGCAAATTCCAATATAGTAATATTCTTGTGCATGTGCAAAATCTGATAATCTACTCGAATACTAACAGGATATGGTCACCTACACTTACTATACACTGTACACTTACAATGCAGTAATACTACTTTTTATATATACTTGTACAACTAAAGTAGAACTACATGTCTAGATACATAATATAGATGAATCACAAATAATTAATAGGTAGATGAAATTAAAATTCATTCTAATATAGTTACACGTTGTAGCATAAAAATCAGCTCCATAACATGAAGAAGCTGACCTGCCGGGCCTGCAAAGATCCAGTGTCATCAGGAGGAGCAGAGCCATTCCCACGAAAAGTGAAGCAAAATAGAAAATGCATATGATACCCAGAATGTGCCTGGGTAAAAATAAGCCCAACAGACGCTAGCCAAAATGGCCTCCTCCTTCATCAAATTCAAAAGCTTTATATCTATTTTATATGAAGTGCAGTAGAATTCATGAATGTTTTTGCTGTTTTTTCCAAGGTGGAGCCCATTTTAGATAGTTCTGCATTGACTTTTCATTTCTTACAAATCAGCACATTTTCCATGCAAAAATGTCAGATGCACCCTCGTTTTATTTAGTGACAGAAAGACATAGACAGCATCCTGTGGAGAACACTGCAGCTTTTACTGCTGAAAACAAAGAAGGGACGGGTGGAAGTGAAGACACACAAGGATGAATGACGACAGAAGAATGGACGGGTGAACAGCTAACCTTGGATAGTGAAAGCTGTGTGTAATACTCATAAAGCCCTGACTGGGAAACTGTGAAACAATGACTGCACAAAACCTTTTCATGCATGCATATCCTTCACTTCTCTCCAACACATGACAAACCGGTACACAACAAAGGAAGGGAGTGATGAGAACAGAAGATCACTTGAAGTGAAGATATTGCAAACAGTGTGTCTTGTGCTCTGTCATCTGAGAGTGAGTGTATTTGTGCTCATTGGACATGGATATGGCATAATCACGATTGCTTGTGCAATATTCCATGCAAATCAGTCAAACAAACAAAAACAAAGCCAGTATGCCCTCTGGTTAACAATCATAATATTGCATGTGCTGATGAAGTGATTCCCAACAAGGGGTACTTGACTTTTTTGTTAAATTTATAAAACCGATTTATGACTAAGTATTGGGGCTGACAGCAGATAAAAATTCATGTTGTTAATGCATTCAGTTCCTTTTTAAACTACACAGTGTGTAAGATGTGTGAATTACTAGACAAATATCACATCTTCTCTGGTTTAAATTTCCATAAGAGTTACAAGCAACTACACCAAAACCATGATTGATATCACTTTTCATAAATCAATTGTTTGTTTCTGGTGGGTGTAGGCATACAGCACAGTATTAAATATTAGAAGTATGTGGTGAAGCCAGTATTTGTTGGGATTACAAAATTGTGTTTTCGTCTGACAATTTAGGAGTTCTGATTAAAACATTTCTTTGGATACTTATTTTGGATAGCAAACTTGTTTTAAGAGTTTGTTCTTTTTTTAGACACTCTACTCCAGGCTACTCTTTATTAAAACTAAACCAAAATAAAGGCAAATGTTGGCTTGATAAGATCATTTTGATTCATGACACTGTGAAACCCAGAGGGCAGAGCTGGCCACAAGGATAAGATGTTTAACTTACCAGCTCTTCCGGGGGAACCAGGTGGACCTTGGAAACCTTTAGGTCCCTGCACAGGCAGGCCTGGAGGCCCAGGTGATCCTCCAGGACCAACTGGACCAGGCAACCCAGGAAATCCTGCATCACCCTTTGGACCAGGAAATCCAGGACTACCAGCAGGACCCGGAAAACCAGGGTCTCCTTTAGGCCCTGTAAAAACAGTCAATTATTGTAAATTTGCTATGAACATTATGATGAGGAATGTGTTACAAGTCTTGAACAAAGTACTTGAACAAATCATTCAGTACTTTACCTGGTGAACCAGGGAAACCGGATGGGCCTGGGCCACCAAGGCCTGGAGCGCCTAGGTAAACATTTTACAAAGAAATGATTCTAGATACATATATTGAGCACATCCAACGTACTTTTGATTCCCTTTGGATTCAGACTAACCTGGTTCACCCTTTTGTCCTGGAGGTCCTGGAATACCATCACGACCAGCAAGACCTTTATCACCAGGGAGGCCAGGTAATCCAGGTCTTCCAGAATCTCCTGGCCTACCAGATGCTCCACTAGGACCAGGAGTGCCTGGAACACCATCCAAACCTTTAGGGCCAGGAATGCCAGGTGAACCTTGGAATCCTGGGAGTCCTGGATCACCCTTTAGTCCAGGGCTACCAGGCAAGCCTGGAGATCCTGAAAGGCCAGGCTGGCCTTTCATACCAGGGGTTCCAGGAAATCCTGGAGAGCCTGATTCACCCTGGGAATTTAATAGAATTTAATAGCATTAAATATTAAAGTAAATATTCTCAATGTTTAAGTAGAAAACATGATGTTTTTACCTTTGGCCCAGGAGCTCCTGGTGCTCCAAATCCTGGTGAGCCAGGATCACCTTTGGGTCCAGGGAACCCTCGTGTTCCTGGGGAACCAGACTGGCCAGGTCGGCCTGATTGGCCGGGGTTTCCTTTCACTCCAGGAACTCCTATTACAAAAAAGATTGGCTCAGTCTAGCTTCAAGATTTTATGTCAAGTCACCTTTATTTATATAGCGCGTTTAACAATACAGATTGTGTCAAAGCACTTAACAGTATCAAATTGGAGGATAGAGTGTCAGTAATGTACAAGATTAAACACTCAATTTTCAGTTAAAGGGATTTCATTATTGAATTCAGAGATGTCACTGTCTAGCTAAGTTTAGTTTAAATAGTATCTGTGCAATCAAATCGACGATGATCGCTAGAAATTAAATGTCCCCACTTTAAAGTTTAAAGCCTCAGAAACAACGGTCAATTGTTTTTGTTTTGGAGTTGTACGAGAATAAAGAGCTGACCTGGTAATCCCATCTCCCCCATGCTACCCTTCAGTCCTTGGGCTCCTGGAGACCCTGGAGTTCCTGGAATACCAGGATCACCTTTGGGGCCTAATCATGAATACATAATCCATTAAACATGTCAACCAAAACAATAAAATAGTACATATGCACATACAGGAGACTAGTTCATTGAAAAATTTTGATGGCTCAAATATGTGCACTTGTCTGCTTTACCTGAAGGTCCCGGTTGACCTGGCCTTCCATCTTGTCCAGGGAGACCAGGATCTCCAGGTATACCAGGAATACCCTTTGCTCCTGGTGGTCCGCTAAAACCTACAAAACAAATAAAGAGAATCGTGGAGTGTCCAAAATATATGAGGGGATTAAAAAGGATCCATTTTTTTAATTCTGAATTTGGAAAAAACACAGATCAAGGAGGGACCCAGTTTATATAAAATATGGACTCACTGATATACCGATCACAAAGAAAAGGTAATTA
Organism: Acrossocheilus fasciatus; assembly: GCA_036784905.1. Taxonomy (NCBI): domain Eukaryota; kingdom Metazoa; phylum Chordata; class Actinopteri; order Cypriniformes; family Cyprinidae; genus Acrossocheilus; species Acrossocheilus fasciatus. Next base: position 29,973,088 of record CM071944.1, read on the forward strand.
TGAAGAAAGTAGTAGTTGATCAACATTTCGCCAAGGCAGATACACCAGCTGACACTGAGCATTTTTTAATTATCGACATTGGCTAACACATTTTTCTGTTCAGTCAATAATTGTCATAAATATGACTTTTTTTGGCCATTACATGGTCTATATTTGAGAAAATATAACCCCCAGTGCACACAGACTTTTCGGATTACTGAGTAAACTGTTGGTTACATTGTATTTCTTTATTTTTGAAAATACCATAATACCATTTAGTTGTTATCTTAAGCATATATTTATTTCACAGATTTTAGTACATCAAAAATGTACTCATTTTCAAATAATTTGTAATTATTTGACTAAAAAATTATGTTGACCTCCTAACACACACACACACACACACACACACACTGTGTATCTCATTGTATTTATTTGTGAATATTTAATTTTCACAAATGTCTTTACATGTATTTGTGTATCATAATATATTTATTTGGAATAAAGGAGCAGTTCTAATCTTATACTAGTAGGAGGTAATAAGTTAAGACTGGGTAACAAAATGCTTGAGCAGTGATAATATTCATGATTCATGAATATACATTACAAACTCCTTTGGGACATTCAAATCTGGGAGGAGACAGAGTTTCTGCCTTGGCTTCATTAAAGTAACAATATAAAAACAATTATCTAATTTAGCAAACGACATGTTGACTTCATAATAACATATTTCCCTCATACACAGCATAAATAGTTCATTCTACATGAAGGTAGCAGCCAACATGTTTGACTCACCTGGAACTCCGGGTTCTCCTTTTTGTCCCTTAAACTGATTTGTAGAAGTGCCTAGGCCAGGTGGGCCTGGAATGCCTGGGTCACCTTTGTCTCCCTTTGATCCCGGGAAACCTGGGTTTCCTGGTCGTCCTGGGACACCATCATCTCCTGCAGGGGCACAGAGCACAATAATATTTTGCTCTACAATGGACTTTGTGAAATTGTTACAGAAATTTGAGCTGAAGCCAAAAATGGTATCAGACCTTTTGGTCCTGGAAAGCCTTGTCTGCCAGGGTTGCCAGAGGCACCTGCAGGTCCTGGAGCACCCATCCCACCAATGTCTCCTTTAGACCCTGTAATAATGATATAGGATTAGTAGAGAAAGACCATAAAGAAACAAGACATACATTGTACATATTAAATAAATACAGTCAAATGTGATAACATCAGGGGATATAGCTCTCATATTACATATTATCATATTACCAGGCAGTCCTGGTAGGCCATCTTGACCAGGTAGTCCTGGACCCCCAGGTGGACCAGCAGGACCAGGAGGCCCAGGAAATCCAGGGCTTCCTCTGTCACCTTGCAACCCTGGAAAACTCGAACCTGAGGGGCCACGGTCTCCTTTCTCTCCATTCGCACCAGGGACTCCTGATGAGGAGAAGACGACAATGGTGTGATATAGTAAAACGCTACTAGTTGTTTTACTAAAAACCATAACAGGGGTTCTAACATCAGTGTTTGATAACACTTACGAGATACACTTCTTCGAATGCACATTTTTTTTAATACTTCTAATAAGTTATTGGCAAGTTTTACATGCATAAGGTTTATAATCCTCAAAACCACATTTTATTAGACAAAGAAAAAATATATCTTTAATTCAAGATTCTTTCTGGTCTCACAGTTAATTAAATGCTTGAATAGTCTACAGGAAGTGCTTCTCTGTTTATATTTGGACACATTTCTTCTACAAAAAAATTGCAGACATACCAGGAGACCCCATAGAGCCAGGAGCTCCAGGAGGACCAGGGGGGCCCTGAAGGCCAAAGGCAGGAGGCCCTGGGGCGCCACGAGGACCAGGACCACCAGGAAAACCAGGATCACCTAAGAGCAAAATGAAAATGCAAAGATCATTTGTAAATAATTAAAAAAACCCCAAAAAAATCATGTTAGAAAAATTGAAAGGCATCTAATTTGTTTACAGTCCAACATTATTATATAATGTCTACCTTTAGATCCAGAGGCACCATCAAGACCTGGACGACCTGGTGCACCAGGGCTTCCAGGGAAACCAGGATCACCTTTAGGACCGGGACCACCTTTACTGCCTGGTAATCCTGTAGGACCTAGAGGTCCAGGTAGACCAAAACCAGGCTCTCCCTTTGGGGACAAAGACACACATTTGAGCACTTTAAACTTAAAGCTATTAATTCCTAATACAGTCCACTCATTTATTATAACCATAATGCACTCTAATTTATACTGTAGTATAAAACCAGTAAACATAATGCCCAAACAAACTGCCCATAATTCAATACAGATATGACAGTCAAGTATAAAAAAGGAAAACAAATGCGCATAGCAGATTAATTTCTTCCTGCAAATTTCAGTTTGCACTTGTACTCCTCTTTCATTATTCAGGCAACAACTGATTAAAATGCCAAATGAATGAATCCAAAAATATATTCGCTACCATTCAAAACTAAGTCTGTAAGCTTTTTTAACATTTTGAAATGAGTCTCATATGCTCAACCAAGCCTGCATTTATTTGACAAAAATATAGTAAAGAGTAATATTGTGAAACAGTATTAAAATAACAGTTTTCTAGAAAAATAAAAAAATGTTGATAACAAAAATAACAGTTTTCTATTCAAAGTAATTTATTCTTGCAATGGCAAAGCTTAATTTTTTAGCAGACATCCCACGATCCTCAGAAACCATTCTAATATGACATTTTGTTCAGAATTCTTTGATTAATTCATATATTTAAAAAGAACAGCACTTATTTGAAATATATATATTTTTTTGACACAGATGTCTTCACGATCACCTTTGATCAAATTCATGCATCCTTGTATTAAATTATTAAAAAAAATTTTTTTAAATCCTACTGACCCCAAAATTTTTCATGAAAGTGTACAGTATTTTGGCAATGTGCAACAGAATGATTCAGAAACTGATGATTCAGATATTTGGCACCTGATGGTAAAATACTCATGTATTGGTGAAGTTTATAAAATCATATTGTGTTGTTTAGTTTAAATGTTTCATACTTTGGATCCAGGAAATCCAGGCTGACCAGGCAGTCCGTCCAAACCTGGTCGTCCAGGAATACCAGGTCCACCAGGAGAACCAGCAATACCAGGAAATCCTGAAGAATACACACAAAGCTTAGACACACGGACAAAACAGTTTCTCACCTACCCAAGTTAAAAAAAATTACTTTGTAGAACAACATGTTTTTAGAGAAATTAACTGGCAGGTATTTGGCCAAATCTGACTTTTTTTTTCAATGAATAATGCTCATTTTCTCCTTTAAACAATTTTTATTGAATTGGAAAACACAAAGCAGCAGACAATCGACATGAGTCTATTAGTGTTTCAATTGCAGGAAAACATTGTACCTTTAGGACCAGGGGGTCCTGGCAAACCAATACCAGGAAGACCAGAATCTCCTTTGGGTCCAGGTAAGCCAGGGAACCCAGGCTGTCCTGGTAGGCCTGGATTACCTGTACATATATAGAACCAGTCTCTGTTGAACTCTGAATTCCCCACCTGCATTTAAGACCACTAAATGTATGCTGACAAACTATAGTCAGTTGTTTTTTCTTTACCTGGACTTCCTGGCAAACCTGGATCTCCATCACGTCCTGAGGGCCCACGTTCACCTTTTTCTGACACTGCCAACCCAGGCTCACCTTTCTGACCTACCCATTCAGACAAACATTGAGATGATGTAATGTGCATTGTAGGCGTGACCCCGAATATTTGAAGAATCGATGCTTCGATAGGAGAAGCCTGATTCGACTACCAATCTCACAGTCGAATCTTCGAAGGGTGTTATGATCATGCCATTTTGGCTATATGGGGGTGCACAAATGTCTGATTTCACATAGAACTACTGGTTTTAAAATTCAAAAACAAACATTTAAACATTTAAAAACAAAACTCAAACTGACACAGGCAGAGGGAAAGGATTTTTTCGATCAGGTAGGGTACAATAGGGTAGGGTATGATATAATATATACTGTATATCGTTTATATTATTTTATTTATCTCATATAAGATGCATTTAGTTGAGTTGCGCTGCAGTAAAGTGCTTCATGGTAGTACTAGGGTGAATATCTTGTCAGCACGCAGCGCGAGGAGGACAAGCAGCAATGCAGAATGTTAATAACTATGACTGGGACTGTCATCGACATAACATTACAATGAGAACGCTATTACACTGAACAAAATGATCAACGGAACACTTTTGTTTTTGCCCCCATTTTTCATGAGCTGAACTCAAAGATCTAAGACTTTTTCTATGTACACAAAAGGCCTATTTCTCTCAAATATTGTTCATAAATCTGTCTAAATCTGTGTTAGTGAGCACTTCTCCTTTGCGGAGATAATCCATCCACCTCACAGGTGTGGCATATCAAGATGCTGATTAGACAGCATGATTATTGCCCTGGTGTGCCTTAGGCTGGCCACAATAAAAGGCCACTCTAAAATGTGCAGTTTTATCACACAGCACAATGCCACAGATGTTGCAAGTTTTGAGGGAGCGTGCAATTGGCATGCTGACTGCAGGAATGTCCACCAGAGCTGTTGCCCGTGAACTGAATATTAATTTCTCTACCATAAGCCAAGAATTTCAGAGAATTTGGCTGTACATCCAACCGGCCTCACAACCGCAGACCATGTGTAACCACACCAGCCCAGGACCTCCACATCCAGCATCTTCACCTCCAGGATCATCTGAGACCAGCCACCCGGACAGCTGCTGCAACAATCGGTTTGCATAACCAAAGAATTTCTGCACAAACTGTCAGAAACCGTCTCAGGGAAGCTCATCTGCATGCTCATGCTCACATTCGATGGCGTCTGGCACTTTGGAGAGGTGTTCTCTTCACAGATGAATCCCAGTTTTCACATTTTATTGATGGCATTTTGAATGCACAGAGATACCGTGACGAGATCCTGAGGCCCATTGTTGTGACATTCATTTATAATTTTGTTCAATGTATAATAAAACACTGTGAATTTTTAGAGTTTAGTTGCAGTGTTTCTGCACGTTGTTGCGTGAAGAACGCGTCCACAGAAGGAGTTCAGTCAGAGCCGCACAGACAAGTTCATGTGCATTCATTCGGGGCATTTTGTGTAGATAATAAAGCGTATTATATATGAGATAAATGATAAGTTAAAAGCTGCCATCAAATGCTTCATTCTACTGGTCATCTTCAGCACTCGCAGCTCAAAACAGAAATGCAGAACATTAATAACTACTGTCATATACATAAGAGCACTATTGTAATGAATGTTGTGAATTCTTAGGGTTTCACTGACGTTTAATGTTAATATAGTTTTAATCTTTCAATCAAAACATAAAACATTATTTAGACCTACCTCGTTTGTATCAGCGATGCACTTTTTCCCTGTGTTTTAACATCAGTATTTATGACTGTGGAATGTAATGTATTTTGCCCTGCCCCCAAACATACGAGTCGACTATCAGTTGACTATCGGCAAGATTTGAAAATTCCGATTCGACTGTGAAAATCCTTAGTAGGGGACACCCCTTGTCCACTGTAAGATCACTACAAACATGCCAAGCTACAAGCAGGGACGGACTGGGAGTAAAAAACAGCCCTGGATTTTCTCCCAAATAGGCCCACCACAACTACAAACAGCCGCTACTATCTCACAATATTACAGCAATCCTGTCGCATTTATGGTAAATAACATCACAAAACTCATGGTGACCCTGCTGACAAAAACAATAGAAACCAATCACAGAAATTCTAATGATTTCCACTACAAATACCATTGCAAACATTACAAACCATAAACTTTTAACCATTAAGTAATGGTTCCTGTAGTGTGTTTTGGGACATATTACATTAGGATTTAGTGGGGTTTTTTTGTTTGTTTTTTAAAGCCACCAATTAGGCTACCAGCAGAGACCAACAGGCACCATTACAGTTTCAATTAACAGTTTCATTATAACCATTATAACCAGCAAAATGGATAATATGACAACAATAAACATAAACCTAGAATCGCTGCTGTCTCTTTATGAATGAATTGCCAGAGAAAGTGGAGTGATAAATAACAATGAACGTTCGGACTAGGGGTGTCCTAGGATTTTACTAGTGCTCATAGGCTACACGCTACATGAGAGAGGAAGGCAAAGGCAACCTAACTGTTTGCTTTTTTTCTTCTTTTAGCTTCTTCCAACCTCCTTTATCTTCACGTTTTTTGCTTGCCATCACAAGCCCACTTTGTGTTAGTTTCGTTTTCTTATAAACAAAAATAGATTGCATTAGCGTCCCCCTTTTGTCGGCCGTCAATGTCACTTAATTTGACACTTTCTCTTTGATGATGAACCGGCCAGGCCGACGGCGTCCAGAACGTCCAGATGGCCAGTCTGCCCCTGGCTACAAGTTAAAGTAGTCAGCTGCACTTCTAGTTATCACATAACAGGTAACTGCACTTAATTACCTTGATTAGTGCAAAAATAGCATATATGTAGGGTAAATGTACCTATTAAGCTCACCAAATTCTACATTGAGACATTTTTAGTGCACAAGATATTGGTTTCAGTACAAAAAGCTATGTTAAAATAAAATATTATTCTCTCACACAAAAATATTTAATTTTATTTTAAATGACAAAAGCATTTCAATTAAGATATACATAATTAAATTCAAAAAGTCTGGCTGTGCTTAATGGGTACAGTTCTGTACCCCTTAAGCACACCCCTGTTCCCATTAAGCTCACATCATCAGATCTATATATTGAGAAATTTTTTTTGCTCATTTAGTCAACTTAAATTGAAATGTGATCTTTTATCCACAGATTTTTTTCCGGTATTTACAAATTAGAGATTTTACTAGGAAACATTTCACTGGTTTTGAAAACATGGCTATACATTAAACTCTTGAAATTATATGTAATCGCTGTCCAATAGCTTTTATGCTTTACTACTGGATAAGGTGAATGTAAACACTGATCTTATTAGGCAAGAATGGGAAAAGGAACTTGGCCTAGAATTGTCTGAGTCATGGGAAGAGTGTCTTAATCAAATTCATGAATGCTCTATTAACGCAAGGCATAGTGTGATTCAGTTCAAAGTTATTCACAGACTTCATTATTCGAAGACCAAACTTCATAAGATTTTCCCAAATGTATCCTCAATATGTAACAAATGTAAAATCTCAGAAGGCACGTTGTCTCATTTATTTTGGACGTGTCATAAAATTAGACCATTCTGGCAAAGTATATTCAGATTTATTTCAGAAGCATATAAAATTAGCTTGCTACCTGAGCCAAAATTGGGTATTTTAGGAGATACATCAGATATAGGAAGTAAATGTGTCACAAGCTGTTTCTTTATGCATGATCTTAGCAAAAAAAGTTCAAAGTTTGGCTAAGATATCTAAGCTATGTGTTACCCCTAGAAGAGCTGATAGACAAAAAATATTTTCAAGAATATGGAACCCAATAAAAATCCTTATTTAACATTTTCAACTTATAACTTCTTATTGGCATAGGGATCAGGATTAGGGGTGCACTCTGAGAGTTTTAAATAATTTTCATAATTGTTCAATTTTTCAACAAAGAATTATAAGATATCCGACAATTAGGTTATTGTATTACCGCCTTAGTTCTTGCTTATGTTTATGTTAGGGAACAAGCAGTATCCTGAGTGATAAGAGGTCACTAGTAACTTCTTGTATTAGTATATTCTATGTTTTTATCACTTAAATTATTCACTGTCAAGTATCTTAATAGTGACAAATATGGGACGTAAATATATGAATGAATTAATGAAGCATTTACATGCCTTCAAGGATTTGTATATATACGTATGTATGTGTGTAGGAGTATATATGAGTGTTTGGATACATGTTATACGAAAGTGTGTGTATACATACATCTGCATGTCATATGTAGTCAGTTAATTAGTTAGCTGATCACTTTGTATACAATATTCTCAAATGATGGCTGCGTAAACCCTGTTGTCTACATTTACAACTGCAGTATTTAATGTACAGGTTATTAATGTTCCCTGTTTGTTTAAAGCAAATAATAAAAAGTTAGTGCTAGTTAGTGCTAGTTGCCAAAGATCAGAGCCAGTCTGCAGATTTGAGTCAACTGATTCCATAGAAAATCAATTAACTTAACTTAAAGTGACAACCATGAGTTTATATGTAAAGTCTGTTGAAGTATTTACATAGACATTTACATAGACATTCAATGTGGAAGAGCTTAAAGAGAGCACACTGAGCGTAATTGGAGCAGCAACAATTTTTAATACATTTCATGTAATATTGATTAAAATGACAGGATTTTGCTAAATAAATAGTCTAGGTCATGTATTAAGTTCATACGTATTTTAATATGAACAACTATTATTAACAATATCTAGGAAATAATACTTTTTCTTATTGATGTCACACTGAATGCCTGTGAAGTAATATATTAGCGTAGCACACAATCTTATACAGCTAGTCAGCTAACTGTGTTCTGTAGCATCTGCGCTATGTTGCTAAAACTATCTTTTGAATCTAACTGTAATTATTTACTACATCCAAGTTCCAGGTTATAATATGCAAAAGTCTGAACACGAATCTCTTAATTTTACAATAAGTAGTGAAACTTACCCAAAATAAAGGCTTAAACATCTAAAAAAAATGCACATTTAAGAGGTTCCTCTTTTGGTGAAAGTTTTTAGACAGCTTTCAAAATGGCCGCCAGACAGTGTGAACACATGGAGACTATCTCATTGAGCGATGATCTGATTGACTTGAAATTATAAGAGCTATATAGTAACAAACACATCAGTTTGTTAAGACATCAAGTAGGATAATACATTATCTTTTCTTTTTATAATCTGATCTCAAAAATGGAAATGTGCTTAATGGGTACGTGAGCTTCACGTACTTCAGGGTTCCTCAAATATTTCCCTGGAGGGCCAATCTGCTGCAGAGTTTAGCTCCAACCCTGATCAAACTCATTTGATTAGGGTAAGAGCTAAACTCTACAGGAGTGGGCCAGATTTGAGGATGCCTGCCCTACTTCATATGATTCAGATTTTGATTTGACTGACAGCCTTAAAATAATTTGAACTTAAAAACAAGACAAAAGTGTTGCTTTTACCTGGTGCTCCAGGGGCCCCTGATCTTCCTGAAACACCCTGGATACCTTTCTCTCCAGGAGGTCCCTGAGGACCAAATCCCGGGGGACCTGGCTGACCCCTGTCTCCTGCAGGTCCTGGCAAGCCAGGTTCACCTGGTGGACCTTGTGAGCCTTTCACCAATGCCGAACCCTGTAAGAAAAAATGGCTTATTTCACTGCAAATTGTTTTGTGAACCTGTAATTAAAGTCATGCAAAGCCTTGTTTCTTGTAATAAACACAAAAAGTGAGTTTACATAGAAATCTTAAATGCAGAGCAATAAAAAAGAATCATTTTTAATTCTAAGGGTTAAATACAGGTTGAAAATGTTCTCCAAAGGTTGACTAAGTTAAAATGGCAATTTAGTAGTCTGAGAATTATTATTTTCATCATCAATTATTATGGCCTGGCCTGCCTGGTATTATTATATCGGTATATTATGTAAGGAATAATTGATGACGGGCGATAGCGATTTAAGTAGAAATACTGGACGAATGCCTTGAAATAGATCATCTGATCGATGTCTTGAGGTGTGGCAACCGTAGTATAAGTGGAATAATTGACTTCGGTCCGTTGAATTATTAGAAAAATAATGCACACCCGAGGTGGTGATGCGGTCACAACATGAAGCGGAGTATTTCTACTTGTGAGTAGGATTATTTCTTCCGCATTTCATCCAACGCCTCCTTTGCTAATTCCAAAACATAATTTAAACCTAGTAACAGAGGCTTGAGCTGTTAATAACAGACTAATGCAGTTAATACAGTTAATAACTAAGTTATGAGAGAGAGAGAGAGAGAGAGGGAGAGAGAGAGAGAGAGAGAGAGAGAGAGAGAAAACCTCTGTGCGTCTCTCAATAGTGTTCGGCAGCAATGTCTCTAGTTATAGTGAAACTTAGTTCCTTTTGTTCACGAACAGCGCCTTGTTGTTACCTCGCTTGTGAGAAATCATGTAGTTTTCAAGTTTACTGATAAAATCGTCAGAGTAGCGCTAACAACATTAGCGCGGTGTATGCTAGTGTATGTGCAAACTGTAACTGTTATGTGTGTGCGGTCTGTGAGGGAGAGAGAGCGAGAGAGAGAGAGTATGTGCTTTCCGTACATAAAGCAAAATTTTGTGGCAAAAACATGGACATGATCTGCCGTTTTTATCATATTGTTTACTATATTTATTTATTTGGCCAGTGTCGTTGTGGGTCTTGGTTATTTTGCTGTTGCAAGACCTTTGAAATAACAGAAATCATTTGGCGAAGTGATATGGTCATGTAATGCGGTCAAGAGCCGCCTGGAACTACGTTCGCCGTGCGGTTCCCTGAAAATAATTGCACACCTTAGAACGTTCATCAGCCAATCAGATTCAAGCATTCAACGGCCCCGTAGTATAATATATATCAATGTACTTAACTGTATAAAAGACCCAGAAGTTGTACTTCTAATGAAAAGTGAACAAAGACTCACAGGTGGTCCTCTGAGGCCTGGGGGACCAGGAACTCCATCCCGACCAGGTCTTCCGTCAAGTCCCGGCAGACCTGGAGGGCCAGGAAAGCCTGTGTCTCCCTTTTCTCCTTTCACACCCGGAACAGGGAGTGCATTGCCTGGGTCGCCCTTCTCTCCAGGGACTCCAGGGAGACCCTGAGGTCCTGGTATTCCCTAAAGTGTAGAAGTGTTAAGTACTTAGATGTGTCTAAATCACAAAACAAAACAAAAAGTGAGTTATCCAGTATGTGTGAGAAAGCACTCACAGGTGGGCCCATGGGCCCTGGCCCTCCCGGGAATCCTCTGTCTCCTATAGATCCAGGCAAACCAGGTGCACCTGACATAAAAATAAGTGTAACGTGCAGCTTGAAAAACATCTGTGCTTTTTATAAAATGGCCGTTTGTTGTGAGATTTAAGTTTTGTTCTTTAGTCCTGAAGAACATAGACAAAATGTACTGTGAAGATACTAATTTTAAGGGTATTCACACAACCAAACACGACAAGTGTGAACACACCCCAAGTTGACTTTAATCTTACCTGGATTTCCAGGAGGACCTGGAAACCCTGGGGGTCCTGGGATAGGGTTTCCATTAGTGAAACAATTGACACATGTCTCTCCTTTTTGACCTAAAACAGTTGGTATTAGAATAAAATTATTAGACAAAAAGTTCCTCAAACCTTCCAAAGGTATGCGTGTACATACAGATTTTTATTTTCTAATACGAAATAAAAGGCAAACCTCTCTGTCCTGTTTCTCCAGTAAATCCTCGCTCCCCCTGAAGGCCTGGAGGACCGGGAGGACCACGACTACATTCTGTGTTGCCGTTAAATACTCCTGGGGGACCAGGTGGTCCTGGGACTCCTTGGGAACCTGGTGGACCTGTTCTCCCAGGTGGTCCAGGGTAGGTGCTTCCAGGCTTTCCCTCGTCACCTTTTTCTCCTCTCTCTCCAGGTAAACCTGGTGGACCAGAAGGACCTGGACCTCCAATTCCTATAATGACAGATTTATTTAATTCATTGCATTAATATATTAGCACGAATTAACTGCAAATAAAAAGCTAAAAGAATTGTAATGAAAAGACATCAAAAAAACTTAAAGAAAAAAAAAAAAAAAAAAGCTTGCCGCTTACCTGCAGGACCTGGTGGACCAGATGGCCCCTGAATACCTACCAAAACACAAATATGCATTGACTACTTATACACGCAACATTGCAAAACATATTTTTATGCATAAACAGGAGATAAATGATATTTCTGGTTCCTTTCTTCAAAGAGCACATTTACATGCAAGTTGATTATGCTTAATAAGCCGAAAACGCACGTGGTCATGTAAACACGGTAACCCGTTTTCATTTATCAGAGTAAGGTCATAAACTGTGCAAGCATAAACCGGTCGACACAGGTAGTTTTTTACCTCGTACCCCAATTTCGCGCGGCATGTAAACACAATAACCCGCTTTCTGTCAGCTTATTGAAGTGCGCAGGAATGCATCGTTAGTGCAGATTCAAGCGCATCTAGACAGAGCAAACGTTTTGCAGTAAAGGAAGGAGGAGGCAAAAACAGACTCTTTCATGACCCAGAAAATTATAAAAGTGTTTTCATCTCGTGCAACAGAAGTAGAAGTGGTTCAGTCAAAATGCTGCATTCAGAACTGCACGAGAGGATAATAAGAGCTGTAAGTTTTGCGCTGACATGTTGCAAGCTTTATTTAACATGACAAACTGACAAACATAAGGAATACTCGGAGTCAGATACGCAAATTATTATATTTTGACGTCACTAAAGGGAATTAACCTGATTTATTAATAAAGTCATGTAAACGCAGCTTACTTGCGTTGTCAGTTTACTGATGTGCATGTAAACGGGGAAACCTGGTTATTTTAATATTTGTGAGTTATTGTCAGCATACTGCTGTGCATGTAAACATGCTCAATGTCTGACCAGGTCAAAATACATGACCACATAATTGTATCACTGAGGAGGACACAAATGGCCCATACAAGCTGTTAAATGGGACTTATTAATTTGATAATACATGCATGCTGTTCAGGGAAGAATGCATGACCAAAAATAATGAGAAGCACAAGTAATGTTTTATTACTTTTTGCACAACTGAGTAAACTAACTTAAGCGTGATCTTGAGTGGTGTCTAAGAGGCTTTTACACTCCATAGTTCTGAGAACTAGCCAGCATGGTGGTTCCTAGAGAACCAATTTCCTCCTTTGAAAGTTTTCCTGATTACATTAGCCCCGGAAGCAGCAACTCTGAAGTGGCTGACAGCGATGTCTTTATGCGCAGCATTTACAAACGTCAACAACCTGTGAATGGAGTAGGGCTGGGCGATATGGCCAAAAAAAACACAATTTTTCATATCAGTCGATATTGATAATTATCATGATAAATGTCAAATCTTTATTTCTTTCAAGTTTAAAGCCAGATTTTTGTTCCAAAGTGAAAGTTGTAGAAACCAGACCATTCATTTTCCTTAACAAAATAAATGTCTTAATAGAAAAATTAATTTCTTAGTTTCTGCATGCTCTAATGTGTGATATTGTTTTAAATCAAGAAACAGGTTTGTGTTGCCTGATAATATTAATAATAATACAACTTTGTCTCTTAAAAATGCACATTTTATAGTAGTAGAAGCTTGGGTTAGAATGCAGATGTTAATTTTTGTTCATTATCAAAATCAGTAACATCTGTAAAAATTTAATTATTCTGACCAAGTGTTTTTAACCATTTTTTTTAGTTGACCATTGGTCTCCCATAGTAGCATACATTTATATCATGATAAACACAGTTAAAACCACACATATAGCATACCCCAATACCATGGTAAAAATATAACTATATGATTTTTTGGTATTTGAATGAAAAACAGTAGGCTAAAAACATTCAGTATAAATGCACAAGTAGCTTAATCACAAAAACATACTATAATTATATTCCATTACTCTTATAATAAAATCCAATACAGTAAATCCATGGCAGATGATGGCGATTTGTAGATTGAAAAGCCTTCTGACTGTGCTGATCAGCGCTGTTTATATGGCTTTAAACTAGCTTAAATCAGCGAGTCATTTGTGTTCTTCGCTGAACTCGAGCGCAAGGCTGAGAATGCCATTATGGCTGTTTTCCATGTTCGTGGAGTACATATTTTTACATGGCTTTTTAAAAATGTCAGGTAGCCAGGGTTTTGTGTGTGTTTGGCCAATCAGCGTACACTTACATCACTGGTAGTTCCTATAGAACGGTTTTAGACCTTACTCTGAAGTAGGAGCTAACTTAGTTCACCCAAACTGAGTTCCTGGAACCGTTCCTAGTTCCTGCGGTGCGAACATGCCTAAAAGCAGGTACTTCCGCCAATAGTTCTGTGCGAAAGCCCCTTAAATACCTGGGAGTCCTCTGTCTCCTTTAGGGCCAGGGAATCCTGGCGCGCCACTGTCTCCTTTTGGTCCTATTCCACCTATGCCTGGGAACGGCCCCTCCTATTGGGTGAAAAGGTTTGTTTTATAAGTAAACTAATGTTAAAATATGATAAATAATCATAAATATCAGGCACCTGTAAAATGGCAGAATAGAACAGAGAAAGTCAACATACCCTGTATGATGGAGGTCCAGGAGGTCCTCGATCACCTTTCTCACCCTAAAGGCATTAATAAAAAAAAAACAGGGCATTTTCTCAGAGGGGGCAAAGGAGGCAGTGCCTCCTCAATAGTTTTTGAACAAAAAAATAGCATGACAATGAACGCTATATTATGATAATGTACATGTTTATTCACAATATGTAAGCAAATCCACCAGACAAAAATGGAAACTAACAGAATAATTACAACATCCTAATTTAAATTCAATTCAAGTAACAAAATGACCTGTGTGTGAGCTGGTTTTTATGAATGCTCAGTTCAGTTACATTAAAGCTGTGATCTGTGCCTGTGATCATCATTAGACAAGGTTTACTATGGATCTAATGTTGCGATCACGCTGAAAAAAACATTCAGTACTTACTCTTGAACCATCTCGCCCCGATAGACCAGGAGGACCTGGTTCTCCTTTATCACCCTAAAACAAGAGACGTCACAGCAGTATTAAAGAATATCATCTGTGTGATAAACCTTACTAAACATCTATTGTAGACAGCTTACTGGATATCCAGGGAGGCCTTGTTCACCATCTTTGCCAGGTTTTCCCTTATAAAATAAACATATATCCCCACATAAATGTCATAAAGTCCTGTCTTTTGAAATCTGCAAACATAACTGAATAGTAGGGGTTTCAGTAGGCTTCAACTCACCCTCTTTCCAAGGTCCCCAGGTTCTCCTTTCTCACCTTTCTGGCCCCCTTGTGGACCCTGTCAGACAAAGACATAACTGTTAATTAAAAAAAATGAACAAAAACAAGAAAGAACTTTAACTTTTTACAGAGACCCCTTAGTGTGCCGTGACTTTTCTGGAGGCTCATTGAGATGAATGGGGGAAAATCACGTGAGAGGAGGCAATGCCTCCATCGTGCTATAATTGGATATGATTGGTTATGATTGGATGTGATTGGTTCTTGCCATAAATCCCGCCTCTTGTTTTCGTGCGAGCTCTCAGTCTGAATGAAGAAAATGATGGCGTTATTGACTAATTATAAAGAAAGTATGCAACTCTCCCGCTTAGATATCACTGCTTTGTGTCACGTCAAAATGAAACATGAAATGGCTTGAAAACGTGATGACTGTCAGTTTTTAGTGAGCATTCAGCTTGATGAAATGAAAGATGTATCTTCGTGCCCATGACGATGACCAAAAAATAAGTTGACTATTAAAAAGAATAGCTGAACTTCAGTTCACAAATAAAAAAAATGTGTGCGCAAATACAAGTGCAAATAGGCCGCCTTGTTGGCAGAGGTTATTTACACTAACTCCGCCCACCAACGTGTGATTACAAAGCACAGGGTTCGTACACATTTTTACCAATAAATTTCCATGACTTTTGAGACAATATTCATGACCTAATGTTCCATTATTTTACAATAAAAATAAAAATCTGTTCAAATTATCATAGCATTAACTAAAATTTATGACTAATGCTATTGTTTGCTTTCTTGTTTTAGTAATAAGTACAAGCTGCAATTGTGCCAGACGTTACCACACAGAGAACATATCACATCACTGAATATTATCATTTATTTAACTCAGTTAAACGCAGGACCTGAATTTCGTTTTGGAAACTTTTCTCTTTCACAACTGTTTACATTCACTTAAGAAAAAACCGACAGTGCTTATGAGGATACTTGCCAGGATGGCCATTTTAACATCATTTTGTGTGTATTTTTGCCGCTTAAACGCAACAAGCTGTGCTTTAGAGCCTTGCATTTCAGCCCGAGCCCGATGAGCCCTGACTTATTTATGGCTTCAGGGCAATTTTCACGTCATAGCTCAGACGCGGGCCGGGCATCGGGCTTCCTCCTTATTTTTATATTTTAGATATCCATCAATTATTATGGTGATGAAAAGGATTTGCCGCGCTGGTGGAAACAACACGAGACCATGCTACCGCGACTGTCAAGAGCGGCTTGACAGTGTTTAGAATAAGAATCAGAATTAGCTTTATTCGCCAGGTGTGCGCAAACACACGAGGAATTTGTTGTGGTTTTAAGTTGCTCCTGGTACATACACACATACATACATACATACACATCTGACATGAGAACAGAAAAAACATTTATATAGTAAGACTTAACAATGGATAATAATCATAATAATAATAATAATAAGTATGAATCTGGAACAGTAGATTTATGTACAGATTTGTGCATTATTTACTCTATATACAGCTGTATAAATAAACAGATATGTATGTGTATTTACATAATACTTGAGATAGAGGCAATAATTAAAGATAGAGAATGAATTACAGAATGAATTACAGAACACAGGTAATGATCCAAGTGTTAGCTATTTAAGCTGGAGATGGCATGGGGGAAAAAACTGTTTTTATGCCTAGATGTTCTAGTGCACAGAGATCTGTAGCATCTGCCTGAAGGGAGAAGTGCAAACAGGTTGTGTCCGGGGTGAGAGGGGTCTTTGATGATGTTACCTGCTGTTTCTTCACTCTGGAGTTGTACAAGTCCTGAAGGCTGGGCAGGTGCACACCAATGATTTTTTCTGCTGTCCTAACAGTCTGTTGAAGTCTTCTTAAATCTGATTTGCTGGCTGACCCAAACCAGACAGTTATAGAGGAGCACAGAACCGACTCAATAACAGCTGAATAAAACTGTTTCAGCAGCTCCTGTGGCAGGTTGAACTTTTTCAGCTGACGAAGGAAGTACAACCTCTGCTGGGCCTTTTTCACGATGGAGTCAATGTGATTGTCCCACTTCAGGTCCTGAGAGATGGTGGTGCCCAGGAACCTGAATGACTCCACTGCAGCCACGGTGATGTTCATGATGGTGAGTGGGGGGAGAGGAGGGGGGTTTCTTCTGAAGTCCACTATCATCTCCACAGTTTTGAGCGTGTTCAGCTCCAGGTTGTTGTGACTGCACCAGACAGCCAGCTGCTCAACCTCCTGTCTCGTCGCCGTCCTGGATGAGGCCGATGACTGTAGTGTCATCTGCAAACTTCAGGAGTTTGACAGAGGGGTCTTTAGAGGTGCAGTCGTTGGTGTAGAGGGAGAATAGCAGTGGGGAGAGAACGCAGCCCTGAGGAGCTCCAGTGCTGATGGTGCGGGTGCTGGATGTGAGTTTTCCCAGCCTCACAAGCTGCTGCCTGTCTGTCAGGAAGCTGGTGATCCACTGACAGATGGAGGTGGGTACAGAGAGCTGAGTCAGTTTGTTCTGAAGGGTGTCCGGGATGATGGTGTTGAAAGCAGAGCTGAAGTCCACAAACAAGATCCTTGCATAAGTCCCTGGTTTGTCCAGATGTTGCAGGATGTAGTGCAGTCCCATATTAACTGCATCATCCACAGATCTGTTTGCTCGGTAAGCAAACTGTAGGGGGTCCAGCAAGGGTCCAGTAATGTCCTTCAGGTGGGCCAACACCAGTCTCTTAAATGACTTCATGACCACAGACGTTAAAACAACAGGTCTGTAGTCATTAAGTCCTGTGATTTTTGGTTTCTTGGGTACAGGGATGATGGTGGAACATTTGAAGCAGGAGGGGACTTCACACAGCTCTAGAGATCTGTTGAAGATCAATGTGAAGATGGATGATAGCTGGACAGCACAGGCTTTGAGGCAGGCTGGAGAGACACCGTCTGGGCCTTTGGCTTTCCTTATCTTTTGCTTTCTGAAGACTTTGCATACATCATCTTCACAGATCTTGAGTACAGGTTGAGAAACAGTAGGGGGGAGGGAGGGTGAGGGTGTGGATGGCTGTGCTGTGAGACGGTCGGAGCGGGTGTGGGGCGTCATACCAGTCTTTTCAAACCTGCAATAGAACTCGTTCAGGTCTTCAGCCAGTTGTTGATTGGCCTCAGTGCTGGGGGATGGGGTCTTGTAGCTGGTGATGGCTTTCAGGCCTTTCCACACTGATGTAGAGTCATTGCTTGAAAGCTGTTTTTTAGCTTTCCAGAGTAGTTTAATTTTGCCACTCTTATCTCCCTATTCAGTGTGTATTTGGCCTGTTTGTACAAGGCTTTGTCCCCACTCCTGTAGGCGTCCTCTTTGGCCTGGCGAAGCTGTTTGAGTTTTGCACTGAACCAAGGTTTGTCATTGTTAAATGTTAAATAAGTCCTGGTGGGTACACACATGTCCTCACAGAAACTGATGTAGGACATCACGGTGTCAGTAAGCTCGTCCAGATCAGTAGCTGCAGCCTCAAAAACACTCCAATCAGTAAGTTCGAAGCAGGCCTGTAAAACCTGCTCTGCTTCAGAAGTCCATCTCTTTACAGTTTTTACTACAGGCTTAGCAGATTTAAGTTTCTGCCTGTAGGCTGGTAGGAGATGAACCAAACAGTGATCAGAGAGTCCCAGCGCTGCACGGGGAACAGAGTGATACGCATCCTTTAAGACAGTGTAGCAGTGGTCCAGTATATTTCTGTCTCTGGTGGGGCATGTGATGTGCTGTCTATATTTAGGCAGTTCACGGGTGAGATTAGCTTTATTAAAATCACAGAGAATGATGATGAAAGAGTCCGGATAACGCTGCTCAGTGTGTGTGATTTGATCGGCCAGCAGTTCTAGCGCCGCGCTGACGTGCGCATCAGGAGGAATGTACACACTCACCAGAATAAACGAGGAAAACTCCCGCGGTGAATAAAAAGGCTTGCAGTTAATAAAGAGAGCTTCCAAATTTGGACAGCACATCTTCTTTAAAACTGTCACGTCTGTACACCAGCCTTCGTTAATATAAAAACATAATCCACCGCCTCTCGTTTTCCCCGAGGACTCGGTGACGCGGTCTGCTCTGAACAGCTGGAAGCCCGTTAGATGAAGCGCGCTGTCTGGAATGGCTCCGTTCAGCCAGGTTTCCGTAAAGCAAAGCACAGCGGAGTTTAAAAAGTCCTTGTTTGTGCGGGTGAGGAGTCGTAGTTCGTCTGATTTATTTGCCAGGGAGCGGAGATTCGCCAGATGAATGCTCGGCAGCGGAGTCCTAAACCCGCGCTGTCGGAGTTTCACGAGTGCGCCGGCGCGCTTCCCTCGCTTGCGTCACCTGGAGCGCTTGTATAGGAACGCAGCTCCTCCGATTAAGATGTCCAGTAAAAGGTCTGAATGCTCAAATGTAGGCAGAAAGTTATTTGGTGTGCCGTTTCTGATGTCCAGGAGTTCGTTTCTAGTAAAGCTGATCAGGAAAAAGTTGCTTAAGACAGGAAAAACAAACAAAAAAAAAGAACAAGTACCAAGCAGCGACAAACCATGGCTGCCATCCGTGGCGCCATCTTGTTTATATAGTTTAGTGTCCAGCAGCAGCACCAGCGAGTGCTGGAAGAGTTCCATGTTAAAGTGCACGCAATAAAGCTTGCTGCAAAACCCCAGCAAGTAATTACCATGATGTCTGTCGAGGCCAGAGGGAAATAGAAATCCGTTTTGGTTCATTTTTGTGAAGCAGCAGGGTTTCTGCAGGATTTTTAAGCTCAAATTTAAGACTTTTTTTAGACCTTTTTAAGACCTGCACAAATAAAATTAATACCATATGCGCGTGGTAGGGCAATGTCTATGGTAAACTATTAAACTGTAAAATGACTGTAAAAAGCATGATTTACAGTTCAGATAGAAGTTTTCAGGAAAACAAAAAGTTTTATAAAATTATACACTTCACATTTCAGCCTTTAAACCATTTTTTAAGAAAATGGATGAGTCAATAATTTTAATTATTACATTAATTTAAACAATTATTATCAATAAATTATTATATTAATTAAATAACATACAAACACATTTTACCGTTTAGATTTTTATAATGAATTATCTTCTTATTGACCCACTAGTTCACATTTACAGCTCTGTGTGTTTGCAAGGTAAAAACATGGGTCGATTTTCACATTGGTCTGAACAAAAAAACTAATGTTCCTGCCGTACCGGAGGCTGCAGTTCTAGGACCCTATTTTTTGGGACAGCGCTATCTACTCCAACAGAAGAGACCTGATTCAAACATTAAACAAACAGATGCAAAGACTAGATCCATGGAAACTATTCATTTTTTATCTTTCCATCTTATTTTTAATGTAAGAGCTAGCGTGGACCGTTTGAGGGGGAGTCAGCAATCTCCATTTAGCCTTTTTAGCTGTGCAAAACAGTTCATTGTGATGCTGGATGTTGTAAATTAGTATTTGTATTCAAATTATTTTACATTTATTGAAGTACTAATAATCACACCAATTTGTACCGCAAGTGTTTTACCATTTACTGCACTTTAAGTTTGTCATACATCAGACGTGAAGCGCTGCGGCTAATGAACTGAAGTCTCTCACAGGCAATTCTTTCTTTCCAAGAAAACTGAATTTATAGAATATATAGAATATATTGAAATAAATTAGGTTAAATATTTCAAGAGGGTTACCAACGGGTATGTTTAGGGTTAGGAGTTGGTTAGGACAATAATTAAGTGTATACAATTAAACAACTACATAATTCCTTAAAAAATAATAATATAAAGAATTGAATAGCAAGTGCTATAAAATAATATGAGCCACTAATATTTGGTCATTTAGCAGATGCTTTTATCCAAAGCGACTTATAAATGAGGACAATGGAAGCAATCAAAATCAACAAAAGAGCAATGATATGCAAGTGCTATAACAAGCCTCAGTTAGCTTAACGCAGTACACACAGCAAGGTTTTTTTTTTTTTTTTTTAAGAATAGAATTATAATAGAGAGTGCTAGAGTTAGAGGGTCAAATAAAGATGGAAGATATGTTTTTAGTCGATTCTTGAAGATGGTTAAGGACTCAGCTGCTGGGATTGAGTCGGGCAGGTCATTCCACCAGGAGGGAACAGTTAATGTAAAAGTCTGTGAAAGTGATTTTGTGCCTCTTTGGGATGAACAATAAAGCGACGTTCACTTGCAGAACGTGAGCTTCTAGAGGCACATAAGTCTGAAGTAATTAATTTAGGTAAAGGGGTGCAGAGCCAGTGGTCGTAGCTATTGGTAGCCAGTGCAAATTGATAAACAGAGGTGTGATGTTCTTCATTCTTTCTTACATTATTTTTGGCTCATTAAAAATTAATCTTGCTGCACGTTCTGGATTAATTGTAAAAGTTTGATAGAACTGGCTGGAAGACCTGACACAATACATACATACAAAAAATAAAATACAATAAATAAATAAAATAATAAAAAACAAAAAAACAAAACAAAACAACAACAAAAAAAAACTATAGGGTCCTAGAAATCCAGTTCTGAAACTACAGCCTCCGGTATTGCATGAATACACTACTCAGAACAACAGCCTTATTGACCACATGCACATTCATTCACTGCCAGCAGGAGGCGCTTTCGAACTGTTTCCCCGGTAATAGCAGAACACAAAGCAGCACCTTACTTTGAAACGTGCTGCGCTCATATTTATTTATAGCTTTTTGAAGTTTAATCGTCACATTAAGCTGCATCGTGATTCTGGTCTGTACCCAAATTTAAGACCTCTTGAAATCATAATTAAGACTTTCTTGTACAATTTAAGACTTTTTATGACCTTAAATTTGATAAAGTAAATTTAAGACGTTTTAAGACTTTTTAAGGACCCGCGGAAACCCTGGAAGCACTTCTCAAGACCAAGACAGCAATAAGCACATCTTGTTTGTTTTTGAGAAAAAAAGAAAAGAAAAAAGTACGTTGATATTGTGAGTGCACACAAATAAAAGTAGACCCTTAACAGTCCCGAATGATGTATTACTCTTACCTTTATGAACAAAAATGACAGTTGTTTCCACTGTTATAAAAAAAAAAAGAAAGCAATCGCGTTGGCGACTCCATGTCCTGCAAAGCTTCCACTCTCCGCACAAATGATTGGATATGCATCTAATAATGCACATTTGTCTAGGTTAAACGATTAAACTAACATTGTGATATGCTTTAAGTATTTTATTTATAGATTTTATTTTAATCAAGTGGTGATGATTTGAGAAGGCCAAATTGATCAAACATAGGCTAACTGACTGTCTGCCGCTGGCAGCTTGGTCGTTAGGCTACTTTAACAAAAACTTGAATTTAACAAACAAAAAAAAAATGGTTTCAAACATTTTTTTAAAATTAACTTAATAAATAAACAAAAATAAATATAACCACTTTGCCATTAAAAACTAAACTGAACTATTTTAATGGCTACAACAGCAGCTGTGTAATAGGGAAGAGAGAAAGAGAAAAACAGACACGGCTCCAGTCGGACCAGTAATTCTGATAAGCTGTTGAACAAGGGCTGGACTGGGGCATATGTTTGAGGCCCGTGCAGGGTTCTACTGAGCTTGTTTGGTACCACACTCAATTTGGTACTAGCAAGGCGTCTTTATACGCGCGTCCTTTGGACGTGACTGAGCACACAGGAAACCGCCTCTGGAGCGCGCGAGTACGAGTGCTTAAAAAGATGTGCAAATAAATAATAGGATACAATTTTGTGATGATGCAACAATGACTCGATTAGGCAAGTGACAATTCTATCAACTGTACCGAAACGCGAGCGAAAGTCTTGTATCGCAGCGTGCAGCAGCTCTTTAGTGACTAGATGCGCCGATGAGAAGCTGTTTTAAGAGACAGTCAAAGAGAGAAGATGCGATACAGATGAATCACTCACGCTGTTTTCATATGACTGATTTGATCTGATATTCTGTGTGTGGATTTATTTACTCATCAAACCGTGCTATAGACTATTGAATAAATGTGTGAATATCCATCATTTTAAAGTCGAAAGCTGCGGCAATGAGTAAAACCATGCGATATAGCCTATGCGCAATCCTGCATCGAAATTCAGGGCCTGATTAAACATAATTCTATTATAATCTTCTATTCTATTATAATTTCTCCAGTGGCACAGATGGTACGGAGCCCTTTAAGGGACATGGTGGTGGGAGGAAAAATTAGTTCAAATGTTTTGCATTCTCTTGCAAAACTTTTGCGCTCCCTCGAAAAAAACCAGTTGAGTTCGGACAAAATCTTCCTGTTTACTTTACAGCTTGCAGTGGTTCATACAGCTCGTATGTTCACAATGGAGTGGTCGAGTTTTATTTTGAACTTGGACTCAAATAAAGAAATAGCCTACATCAGTGCTTAGTTCAAGGCGCGGTTTTGGGACATTCTAAAACGCTTAATGTGGCTTAATGTTTTAAAACAGTGACATTGGAGGACCAAATTCGATAATAATAAAAGCTGATAAAAAGATTAGGCTAATATTAATAACCTTATTAATAATATTAATAAGTAGAATAGCCCAGAATATCAATGCAACGCCCTGCACTTAAGCTTTTTCTCGCCCATAAACCGCTTAAGGTAGGCTAATGAATGAAAACGGTGATTTAAAAAACCCAAATCCGTTGCATTCATATTCTGGGCTATTCTGCTTTATTAATAGTAATAGTATGAATAAGGTTATTAATATTAGCCTAATATTAGTATTTGTTATTATTGAATTTGGTCCTCTAATGTCACTATGCTTTAATACATTAAGCCACATTTCACGAGTTCACACTTGCATATAATAAACTGAGTAAAGGTTATGCGTATTTGGCGTGCTGTCCAGGGAGAGGGCTCCAAGCTCGGTACATACCCCCGAGCCCAGGGTACTCCCCCTGTATGGGAAGAGGGGTCCGAGCTCTGCATTTAGCCCGGACCCAGAGCGTTCCCCCCCCCGTGCTGGGGTAGGAACAGGCTGAAGGTCAGGAGTCGGGGTGGTGGAGGGATTCTGAAAGACTAGAACTGATGGAGGTAAGACTGCTTTGATTATTAATAGAGGTTCTCTCTCGAGCTGATTGGATAGATGGTGTGATTGCTGATGATGAATTGGCTGTGTTAATTATCTGCGCGTGCTCCTCCCGAAATTTGTTAATAAAACATCACTAAGCCTTTTAGAATGTCCCAAAACCATGCCTTGAACTAACAACTGACTGTATTTCTTTATACTCAAGTCCAAATTCAAAACAAAAACTTTATGAACCGCTCCATTGTGAACATACAAGCTGTATGAACCTTTCATTAGCCTACATTAAGCATTTTCTATGGGGAAGAAAAGGCTTAACGTGCAGGGTGTTGCGTTCATATTCTGAACATATTCTCCTTTCTTAATAGTAATATTATTAATAAGGTTATTAATGTTAGCCTAATAAATTTGATGAGGATTTATTATTATCGAATTTAGACCTCCAATGTCACTGTTTTAAAACATTAAGCATTTTAGAATGTCCCAAATCCGTGCCTTGAACTAAGCACTGACTGTATTACTTTGAGTCCAAGTTCAAAATAAAACACTATGAACCGCTCCATTGTGAACATACGAGCTGTAACCACTGCAAGCTCTAAAGTAAACAGGAAGAGTTTGTCCGAAATCAACTGGTTTTGCAAGAGAACGCAATCATCTTTGCGAGAGAACTCAAAAGTTTTGTGAGGGAACACAAAGTTTCTCGAGGGAAAGCAAACGTTTTGCGAGAGAACACAAAACATTTGTAAAATATTTTTTCCTCCCACCCTGAATTTTTTCCATTCGCCCTGAATTTTTCCCACCACCATGTCCCTTAAAGGGCTCCATACAGATGGTGAAGTTGTTTCTGCCTCCTCATTTTAAAACACCACCGCACGTCACTGATATGTACATATAATGTAATCTATCAGAAGAATACTATACTTCTGTGAGAGGTCAAGATGCCAGTGTGTTTTTAATGAATGTAGAATGGAACGAAAGGAAACAAAAAGAAAAATACATACGGGGGGTCCAGGGGAACCTGGAAAACCAGGATCTCCAGGTGGGCCGCGATCACCCTATTAAAAAACAAACATAGCAAAACATTAATCAAAAGATACACTCACAAAAGCATGATACACTTGCTATCATGCAATGTAACTCAGGAACGTTTTACTGTTTGTCATTGTGTATGACAAAAAAGTAATTGAGTCAAATATGACCAAAAACTGGATTTAGGCTGGGAGTCAAAAAAAAAAAATGCAATAAAATAAAATTGTTAAATAAGACTTTAAGTCCAACAGCTCCTGCCACCACAACCCCTTTTTTGATATTAAAAAAACTACTGTCAGGGTTTACTAAAGACACACATTGAAAAATTAGAGATGACAAGGCATGGACAGAGTTCTTTTTGTGGCTAACATTATTGCATGTTCATTTGTAGGAGTCTCCCTTACAGACACAAAATGTATAGGAGGAAAGCATTTGAATGTAAGTTTTGCAGTAGTCGGTTTATTGGCATTTGTGCCATTATTTAATGGCCAAAAGGCATGTCTTAAGCCAATATGCACTTGCGTTATTAGTAGATTACATGCACCTGATTATCTTCACTAATTGGTAGATTGCATTGGTCATTATGGTTGGTTATGGAAATAGAAATGACTGGCTATGCCTGTGTTCTTTAATTTGCGCATTGTCACCTGCAGTACTTTCCACTCCGTTTTTAAGGGATTACGATCTCATGCTAATTTGCCCTGTTTAGTAAATCTGGTTCTAAAAGGTTTGAAGCAAATAAATGATGTTACCTTTTCTCCTTGTTGAATGACTGTATCAGGTAAGCCTGATACTTCGCCAACCTGCCCTGGTGGCCCAGGAGGTCCTTTTAATCCACGGTCACCCTTCACACACAAAAATACACACATTAAAAACCCAAATATTAATAAACCTGATAAACATGTTGTTCTTGTCAAAGAACCAGCTGCATACCTTCTCTCCTTTGGGTCCTTGGAAGTTCAATCCCATGTTTCCCTTCAAGGTAAAGAGACACATTAACACTTTGACAAAAAGTGAGATAAGTAAAACTTGACACTGTTCAATTGCAGCATTCAAACTTACCTTTGGCCCTGGTGGACCAGGTGGGCCTGGACGCCCCTGAATAACAATGGAATTTACAAATAAAATTAATTATATTATTTGCAAAATTCTAAAACTGGACGAGCCAGATTCACAGCCCTTCATCTGAAATATGCGTGGTGGAGTCTAATCCACAAAAGCTTACAGCTGCTCAAATTAACAAAGAAACTGCAATCAGTGTCTTACCTCATACCCTCGTGGACCAGAAGGACCAACAGGACCTGGAAGACCCGGGGGTCCAGGATCACCCTATATATCATAACCAAAGTGTTATGAACTAGAGTTATTTCATATTTATCGGCACTTCAAGAAATGCACATATTTTCTTTTAATTTGATGGTACAGTATAGAAGGCAGAAATAGTCTCAACTGTGAGATATAAAGTTGCAATTATGAGAAACTTTTCAGGGCGGCTTTAACTTTAAGGTGGCGTATATAGTAAAGAACTGAATCTTGTTATGATACTTGTTTGAAAGGGTACACAGTGAAATCCACTATGAGCATATGCCCAGTTTGGGTCAAATTTATGCTTTGATTTCAAAATTATGTTTTCATTTTACCCCAAACATTCATGGGAACACGAGTTTCACTGTTATTTGGAAAGATCTGGTTCTGTTGCTAATTGATTTAGAAATGCTCACCCTGGAGCCTGGTAAACCATTAAAGCCAGGAGTCCCCTTTTCTGAAGGGCGATTAATTTCTATGACATCCCCAGGCTCCCCCTACAGGAGAAAAGAGGAGGTATTTAAAAACATAATTTCACTCATATCCTAATATGCATTGAAGGAAGTGTGCATTAAGCATATGCATTATGGAATGAAATAATTGCCTTTTGTCCAATAAAACCTGGTGGACCCTGTGGAGACAAGAAAGTACGAATTATTTTGAGACTAATAACTTCAAATACTTCTGTGAGTGCATGACAGTATGCTTGCAACTTTGAAATGTGAAATGAATGTGACAACACTTACTGGTGAACCCACTAAACCCGGAAGACCTGGACTTCCTGAGAATCCTCTTTCACCCTTGTAAAGAAAAGAAGTTTATGTGTGTTTGCTCTTTTTAAAGTTTTACTTGTGAACAGACAAGAGATTCTTGTTTGTATTGTTTCATACTTTGGTTCCGTTGCAGCCTGGAACTCCTTTGGGTCCTGGGGGGCCATCCTGTCCTGGGAGACCCTGTCAGTCAAAAACAGCACATACATGCTTATAACTATTACTATTACTGAAAAACACGTTATTCTATATTCTCTCAATGAGCAATGAGTTTTCTGCAAATGATCAATTTCTGCAAATTATTTTATGTCTGATGGAGGCCTAATTTGATGATTTGATTCAAGCCAAGGTGCACATATTATTACAATAACTGACAGTAAACTTCATTGTCAACAATATTCAATGTGGATTTTATCAATCAGTTCTTGCAGCCATAATTATGTAATCTGCTTAAGAAACGTCCTCTAAAAAGTTTGTCTCTTATTGATTCACTCACTGGGATTCCTGGTGTTCCCGGGAAGCCTGGCAATCCAGAAGGTCCCTGCAAAAACAGAAACGGTCAGCATTTGTTGATAACTGTGGATCCATTATGAGCCAGAAGCTGTTACTAAGAAACTCTCACTCTTATTCCTTTAGGCCCACTCGGCCCTGTAGGTCCATCATCACCCTGTGAGAGAAACAAGTCCAGTTTTAGAAGAAGCAATAGTATAGCTGATCAATAACAGATTCGGGCTGATCAGTAATTATACAGTATATACAAATATATGAATATCACAGTGGACTGATGTCCTGACCACTGACCTTCTCTCCACGAGGTCCAATTGGCCCTTCTGGTCCTGGGAAACCTGGAACACCTGGTTGGCCCGTTAAACCTGGAAACCCTCGATCACCCTGTCATTATAGTTAGGAAAGTGTTTAAAGAAAAACATAAAAGAGACCAAAGGAGAGACAGCATCATAGAGATCCATTATCATTATGGATGTACACAGAAGATCACATCATTCAGAAAAAAACAATAAAACAAAGTAATGTAAAAACTTCATGTGATCCTATTAGACTAGCTCCTCAGATAAGATTTCAAAACCACAAACATCAAAGCATACAGCGATACATTACCCTGTGCAGCACTTCTGGTAACACAGGTAAAAATGAAAAGAGTCAGGCTTTTGTTGAGTTCACGTTCACTTCTTTTGAACTTTAAATGACTATGGATTTGCCAAGTGAAAGGGCTAGAATAGCCACGCAATGGATGCATTAAATACATTTTTAGACATCAGTCTGTAAGCGTGTTCCATTCGACCGAAAGTGCCCTACAAAGTGGATTTCAGAGGCTATTCCAATCTGAAGAGAGCAAACATGTTCAGTTTGAAAGGCATGGTAAACGGCATAGGGAATAATGGAACATCAATTCATCAACACATACATATGCATATTAAAGTATAGCAATTAATATGATACTTATTCAAAGAAGTATTTTCTGTTATCATTCCTCAAACTCTTCTAATAAGTGCAACTCATCTGTGTTTGATGATGTTGCAGGATGTTCGGAATGAATGCATTTTCTTGGGTGAAGTGAATTTCAGAAGATATACTGTTCTCTGGAGCAATGAACACTGCGCAGGGACCCTGTCGAATGGAACGCAGCTTTTGTACAGTATGTGGTTGTTTGTTTGTGGATAAACACTCACCTTCTGTCCTTTCACCCCACTGCAGTCACACTTTGGTCCAGTCCCACAACCATGACACGCCTGAAAACACAAAACACAATTTATTTATAAGCACACAGAACAGATTTTGGAGATTAAAAAAGTTTGGAATAATTCAGATTTTTTTTTTTTAAATTTTGTTAAAAAGACGTTTGTTATGTTCACCAAGGCTACATTTACTTAATCAGAAACACAGTGAAAACAATAATATTGTTAAATACTAAAAGACCTACTTTCTAGTTTAAAATGTAATATATTCCTGTGATTGCAAAGCTGATTTTCAGCAGCCATTTCTCCAGTCTTCAGCGTTATATGTGACCCTGGTCCACAAAACCAGTCATAATTAGCACAGGTATATTTGTAGCAATAGCCAAAACTACAATGTATGAGTCAAAATTATAGATTTTTCTTTTATGCCAAAACTGATTAGGATATTAAGTAAAGATCATGTTCCATTTAGATATTTTGTAAATTTCCTTCCATAAATATATCAAAACTTAATTTTTGATTAGTAATATGCATTGCAAAGGACTTCTTTTGGACAACTTTAAAGGTAATTTTCTCAATATTTAGATTTTTTTGCACCCTCAGATTCCACATTTTTAAATAGTTATATCTCAGCCAAATATTGTCCGATCATAACAAACCATACATCAATGGAAAGCTTATTTATTCAGCTTGTTGTGTAACGTAATATGTATTGATAATGTATTAATTAATACAGTTTTGTGGTCCAGGGTCACTTATGATCCTTCAGAAATGATTCTTATGCTGAATAAAAAAAAATAATAATAACAAGTAACAGTTGTTGGAGTAACAGTTACTGAAAATTCAGCTTTAAAATTCAGTAGTGTATGCACACAAAATGATTATTAACCATAAAACCACCCTTGGTCAATGTTATTAATGAAGTCTAAGTTCATTTAAATGAAGTTTCACCACTCATCATCATCAGGGGAACAGTTCACCTAATACAAGTAATGTTTACATGACATACCGACACCTAGTGGTGTGGACACAGAATTACACAGAATAGCTTTTATTACGCTACTGCTGTTACCGGAGTCTTCATCTCTTGTTGCGAGTGAACAAGACATGACAACATTTCTCAAAAGTATTATGCATTTATGTATTTTTTTTTAGGCAAAAATTAAGGGAAAAAGTTAAACAAATGTAGCCTACTATTACAAAATGGAAACCCTAGCAAATGAATGAAAACTATGTCAACGGCGTGATATAAACTGCTGAGTCAAAATAAATGATAATTAAATGACAGCAAATAAATTGACAGTACAGTCACAATAGATTGTAGTTGCTTTCTCTTTATAAAAGGCCCATGGGTATTTTTGATACCAACACTAGATGGCGCTATTTGCTTTCTGAAATAACTACTATCTCTTAAAACAAGATCACAAAGATCTCAAGTAGACAAGAGCTGTACTTATGTCAGATTTTGGAAAAATACTATAAAATGCTTTTCGAGCAACAAAGCAGCATATTAGAATAACTTCTGAGGAATTATGTAACACTGAAGACTAATATGAATAATAATATGAATATTCAGCTTTGCCATCACAGGACTAAACTACATTTTAAAATAGGCCTATATTCATATAGAAAGCAGTTTTTTCTTTTGTTTATTTTACAATATTGTCATTTTACTGTATTTCTGATTAAATAAATGCAGCCTTTCCAAAATAAATCTTACCAACCTCTTTTTATCTTTTGAACAGTAATGTACAATTTGAGACAGACTTGAAGATCTTCAAGCCTTGAGACAGATCTTGTGTACTTCTATGTTTCCCTTCTATTTTTTTTTTTTTTGAGAAAAAACAAAACAATATTTTACAGTCTATGTTTAAAATTATTATTATTGCAAAATGTGATCACTGCTATGAGAAGTACAACTATCTGTCTATAATTGTGGTTTTGTATTGTGAGCTTGTGTGAGGCTTTTGGAAGAGAGTTCTTCAATATGAGAGAAGTTATTCTGAAAACATCCAAAGCAACTCTAGCATAGTGCATAATGAACTACACTAGTGAAAGCCACACAGAACATGTGTGCATACTTGTTTAAGTGCACAGATGAAACAGAACATTGGTCCTGCATACACATGCAAACAGTTTTATAACAGACAAGCTTGTAATTTTTCAGCACTGTCATATACATATCTATACATACATATATATATATATATATCAAAAGTTAACTTTTCATTACATCAAAACAACTAACATGACAATGTATTTGATCAGGTGTCAGTAACACAGGAACAGGGGCCTTAACAGTGCATGCATACTAAAAACTACAACACTGAAGTGTGACATTAAACACAAAGCTGCATTATCTGAAACAAGCACCGAGCTGAATATGTACGTTGAATACTGTTGAAACAAAGTAAGCATACAAACTATGATACATAATGCTAGCAAGTAGGACAGAACTGGGCAGATTTCATCAAATAAAGGGAGACCTCAATATTTAAGATCAAGGCAATAGAAACAAAACAAATCACTGACAAATAAAAGGCCTTATAAAATGATTCCTCTTTTGGCAGATTATCTCATGATGACCTGCAGAAAAGCAGACAAAAACAAATTCTGACAAGCACACCTGCTTGATTCAGCACCATTAAGCTATTGAAAAGGACGAGCACAAAGAGTCCTGGAAGATAAAGGAAAATATGAGCTGTGAGCACTGAATGTTCAATGCACTTTCTTAAAGGTAGATGACAGATAATGTACTGAATGTTATGTGTAAACTGCCCTTAAGATTTTAGAAAGTATAAAATGTATATGAATGTTTGTGGAAAAGTGTGTATAAAATGTGTATATAAAATTGTATATAAAGTGTATATAAAAAATAGTTTTTGATATAGAATGTCACATCAAAGGACATACAAACTTAAACATTTCATATCAAAAACTTAAATGTGTGAATTACCAAATACTTCCACAAAATGAATTTAAAAAATGATGTATTGATACATTCAACAACATGCCATAACCCATTAATTGCTTTTTTATGAAGTTAAGTCATTATAATTTTAATAGCTAACTATAATTCTAATACTACCCCTACTTATAACAAAATCCTTTATGCATTTTTACAATAAAAACTCTTATTTTGTCATTTTTTGCTATCTTTTGTCATATTTAGCTGACACATTTGTCCCTAAACTATATCCGCACACACACACACACACACACACACACACACACACACACACACACACACACACACACACACACACACACACACACACACACACACACACACACACACACACACACACACACACACAAAAGAAAAACCCTTGAATAATACAATAATTCCCACTATTATGCACAAAACAAATCCAAAAGTTTATACACTACAGTACAGTACAGTTCAAAAGTTTGGGGTTGGAAAAAACAGTCTCTAAAAATGTAGTAAAAATAGTAATACTGTGAAATATTATTACAATAGAAAATAATTGTTTTCAATTTTAATATATTTTAAAATATAATTTATTCCTGAATTTTCAGCAGCCATTACTCCAGTCTTCAGTGTCACCTGATCCAAGAAATATTTCATATTATTACCTGTGCTTAATATTTCTTAATATTACAGTCGTTTTTGATCATCTTAATGCATCCTTGCTGAAAAGTATTCATTTATTGAAAAATACTGACCCCAAACTGTTGAATGGTAGTGCATAAAACATGAGCCAACAATAGTTGCTAGTAAGTGTGGAAAAGCAGAGGGAAGGTTTTACAGTTTTTTTTTTCAACTGCTTACACATAAAATCTTTACTTGTCACACAATTTCTGAAACCTGACACTCAAACATCAGAACCACACACCAAATCTGCAAAACCATACACTAATTATCAGCCTTTGACTCGGTTTTCAATTTCATAACACACTTTTTTGCAAAACACAACACAATTCTCTATGTAACACACAAAAATCTAACAGGAATTGGTGTTTGCAAATGTTTGCTTTTGAGAAGTGTTTGTGATATTATTTGATATATTTGCAAGAGATGTGGGGCATTGTGTGTGTGTGCAATTATTGGATTTGTGTGCAAAGTTTTGAAAAAAAAAAGAGGCAAAGTTTTTAAAATGTGTGTAAGCAGTTACAGTTTTTCTCAGTCGCTTTGGTGCATTTCTCAGATCAGAAATGAAATTCTCAAAACTACTTGTTCAACCTCCACATCATCTAGTCACTTGTGCACATCATAAAAGCAGTTTCTCGTTCTTTTGAACAAATTACGATTGCTTTTGTACATTCATGCAACTGATGATTACGTACATTTGTCTGCGTTTTCCTACATTATCAGTTGCTAATATCATGTTGCTCAAAATGTATAATACAGTTCTCCGTGCAATAGTCTTACCCCTCAAAACATCTACTTATTAGTTCATCGTACAAGTCATTAAATGCAAAATGGTTGATCTAGTTAAAACTGTCAAGCATATTTTCTACACATTTCTATTAGACTTTTTGTAAATTTGTCATGAATTGTGCAAGTGAATCTCGACTTTCACTAATGAGGAGAATATAGATCAACCAATTATAAACCAGTTCTCTGAAATAGCTCAAAGGTGCATCTCATGAATCTTCAATTGGAAAGCATATATAGACAGAGGACCACACAAGAGTTACAAATTCTGATGATAGATGAACATCCAGAAAAAGATCAGGGTCAACAGCCGAGAGGAAGAAGAGGAGTAAGGATGCATGGTGGAAGGGTACAGAGGCGAAAAAGAGGAAGAGGCAGAAGAGGCCAAGGACATAGGTGCGTATCAGATGAAATAAGGGCCACTGTTGTGGACTATGCTGTCAATGGTGTAGCTAAATATTGGGAGATCAACCATATCATCAATTAGTCAAACATTTTGAAACAATCAATATCCCACATACAGTAATGTGTAAATTTGCACATTTGAAAGGATATATAGAATACATAGGAGCGCAGCCTTCTGCATTTCAATACAGAAAACTATTTCCATAGTTTACATCAGGTAATACTAACAGAGTGCACTGTTATATTGACAACATGACTAAGCATTTTGACTATCTTGTTTGTGAACAATGACACAAAGGCCTTTTCATTCTGATTGCACTGATATGTTCACTGACATAAATACTTACTTTTGAGAGATGAACTAAAGATTTTGAGTAAGTTACAGGCTTTTGCAGGAAATACATTGTGGGGTGCTGTTTGTATGAATTGTTTTGAGAAATGCATATACTTCATTGCAAATATTAAGGATGATTCGAGAACTGCACCAAAGCGACTGAAAAAAAAAACTGTAATGGTGGTGTTGACAAATGTTTTGATGTCTAGACTCTAGAGGGCAGAGTTTAGATCTACAGTCAAAGTGGGTGGACAGATCAGATACAGAGGAGTTATGCTCCGAGTCTGTGGACAGATGGGGAGATGAACAGGGCCATCCTGTGGAGAACATAAAGCAGTGCAACGATTCATCCACAAAGGGAATGAGCAGATTCCAGTCTAGGGCTCGGTGGATTAACTGACCCTAGGGATGCAACGGTATGAAAATTTCTTATCATGATTATAGTGACCAAAATTATCACGGTTATCAGTATTATCATACTGTATTGTCACTGTACTGTATTCACAGTATTGTTAAAATGTGCTGGAGATGTTCAAAAAGTCCCGACACATAAATCCCTTCACCAAGTTTTATATTTAAAAATCAACAAACAACAAATAAAATGACTTTTTGTTTGCATAATCACTAAAACAATAACATTACCAATGATGTTCGGATTTTATATGACAACAGTTTATCTAATAGCATGTTCAAATATGTAAATTTTCAAATAAATGTAAACCTCACATTTCAGCCTTTAAATAAAGAAAAGTGTTATGTTAAAATGATAATTGATTAATAAATGATTATATGTATTTTATCTGTTCCATAAATAATTCTAGATAACTTATCTGTATTGTTTAAACATGTAGAATCCACATAAGCTTGTTTTTCATCAACCGGTGAAAATTTACAGCAGCAGGACATGCAAATTCAGTCCGTTTTTGACCAGACAGCAACTGCACACAGACTGAATGTAAATATAAGTCTCTGTAAATCCACTCACTGACAGCAGGTGACGCTTTCCCGTAAACTCCGTGGACACTTCCTTTAGGCATTACGTGGAGCGAAGATGAAAACAAAATGCCATCGAACCGAAAATATGAAATGGTAATAATAACCGTGGGGAATTTGATCATGATTTATCGTCAAACCGGTAATCGTTACATCCCTAACTGACCCCTAGTGAAAGATGGGAACAAACAGAACAAAGTGGCAGCAAACCACAAATAATGCCCAATCAAACACACATATACAAACACATGATCATAATACACACAAGCTCACAGTGCACTAATTTGATCAGAAATATTTAAAACTGGCTATTACATCTATGAAAAATGGTTTACGTTGTTATTGTTTTAAGCTAGGGTGCATAATAGAGTCTGTATCAGCTTGCAGCAGCACAAAGTGTTAGCCTAATGATGGGAAAAACAGGGGAGGTACAGGGAAAAGTGAATCATCCAGGCATTGATTACTGAGGTGAAGGTGCAATCCCTTTATTAAACATCATTAACTTTTCCTGTCTGTCCCATTGTCCCACCCATTTCTTTCTCATAGCCACACACACCAAGACTGCAGGTTAAAAAAACATTGTATACATTTTACGTGTTGTGAGTATTTTGAATCACTTTTTAGCTTTCACTTTTCACGCATTGTGACAAATTCATTTTGCTCACAGCTCTTTAACAGAAACGCACTGAAAGCTATTTTTTCTCCAGACACCATTCAGCAATAACAGTAAGAATAACACATTTCACTGCATTCCTTTTCCACAGTCACTGCTGGATTTCATGACTTCAAGGTCCGTGGTTCTTAAACATGTTTTTAGGCTACAACTCTTTTGAATCTAATGAGCCAGAAAGCACCTCTTTCTGATGTCCCGCAATGGTTCTTCCCTGGAATTCTTTTATTCCTATTCCTGTGGAGCTAAGAAAAGAATGACCTTCAACCTCTACCAATTAACCAGCTAAGGCCGAGTGGCTCATGTGGGGGCGGGTGAAGGGAAAAACATGCATGGGGGTCAAATGTTTACTAAGGTAATGTCAGAAAATAATCATATTGCACTGACTATCTCTTTAAACTCCACTAGATCTGTACTCGGAAAATGACAACAAACTCAGTATGTCTTTTGCTCATTGAGGAGCTTGACTTCAGATTTAATATGAGAAGACTTTTGAATGCAAGCAGATGCAAAAGCCACTAGCAGCAATCTGTTTCCAGGACTCCAAGGGGAAAGTTACAGATAAGCCAATGTTTGGTTTGAGTAGTATTCACACTTTTATGCTCAATCTACATTTATTATTGGTTATTTAATATACACAACTGTTCAAAAGTTTGGGATCAAAATTTGTTTTTTTTTTTTTTTTTAAAGAAATTAATACTTTTATTCAGAAAAGACAGATTAAAAAAAGTGACAGTAAAGCGTTTTACATTGTTATAAAAAATACTATTTCAAATAAATGATGTTATTTTGAAATTACTATTCATCCTGAAACAAATACATCACAGTTTCCACAAAAATATTAAGCAGCACCACTGTTTTGAACACTGATAAAAATAAGAAATGTTTTTGAACGGCAAATTAAATAATTTAATTAAATTCTTTGTTTAGTGTTGTCAAATGATTAATTGCGATGAATTGCATCCAAAATAAAAAATTTTGTTTTGCCTAAATAACATAGGTGTGTGTACTGTGTATATTTATTATTTATCATGCATGTATATGTTTAAGAAAAATATGTTATCTTTATATATTAAATATGTTTATATATAATATAAATTATATGAACATATATATATATATGTAAATATTTTCAAAATATATACTATATGTGTGTGTATTTATATATACATAATAAATATACACAGTACACACACAAATATTATGTAAACAACAACTTTTATTTTGGATGCGATTAATCATTTGACAGCACTAATTTTTTTATGCAACAGCTGTTCATATTTCAGAAACATATACAAATTATTATTAACAATATTAACTGCTGTAGTATTGGTTTTATTATTATTATAAAACAATAGAAA